>QJSC01020919.1:1074924-1139243 GCA_003697955.1 Calidris pygmaea
GTGCTGCTCCACCAGAATAACCCCAGGACAAAGACTTTTTGGTGGGCCTGTGGGAAGGGGATCTGGTGGGAGAGTGGCTCACGTGGGAGGAGGAGGCGGCAGAGGAGGAGAGCCTGCCACCTCCTTCTCCAAGCTTCTCGGAGGCTGCTGACAAGACCAGGGCTGTCCAGAAAGTCAACCCACAGGCAGGGGACACTGCCTGGCACAGCCACGTCTGCCAGCATGGTTTCCCAGGACAGGGGCATATTTACTCCAGGGATAAGATGAAGAGACAGAGCTAAGTGCGATGGCTCCCCCGATTCCTGTCCTGCCTGCCTTAGCACAAGCAGTGTTTCCAGTAACATACACTGCTCTCCTACAAACTGAAAAACACACTATAGCTTAACTGAGCAAGAAAACATAACATAAAGGAAGGAGCTTCTTACGGCAAGGGGTGGGCCAACCCAAAGTCCAGTCATTCTGCCCTTGCATCCAAGCACGGGGAGTCAGCCCCTTGCGTTTTGACTCCAACGTCTGTCCAAGGTCACCCTTGCCAAGGTGCGTCTCCCAAAAAAGCGAGCAGGTCAACGGTGACTCCCGTCCTCTGCTGTCCCTTCCACAGCCCCTCGGTGCTCACCCAGCCGGTCACCTGCCAGGGCACACAGGAGCATCCCCCACAGCCTGCGCAGAGTGGCGGAAGGACCGGGAACAGTTCAACACAAACGTGTGGGTAGGGTCTTCTGTCCATCGTTATCTCCCTCCCCTCTAATTTCTTGAGCCACTTGTGACAGCGTGCTCTGAAATTATCGTCCGGTAAGATAGCTGCTCTCCAGGGGCACTGGAACTGGGAAAGTCTTAGCTGTGACATGTCATTTCACCAGCGCAGAAAATCTCCTGGGTTTAGCTGGGCTGAGGTGGTTACAAAGTCTGGAAGAAAAACACAAGCATGGTCTATGCAGCAGTGTGAATTCGTCAGCGATGGAAAAAAACACAACCAGAGCAAGCTCAGATCTTGGCACCGCTGTTCGTGCAGCTCTCACATTTACCCTGAGCTGCAGCGAGGAGACTTGGGAAGGGCAGAGCAGGTTAATTTCCTCCATCCTGTCATACTGCCACCCCCAACGGAGGGCACAGCCCACCTCCAGTCATTACCTTTCCTTCTGCAAGGGTCTCCTACGGGAAGGACTTTTCTCCTCATCTTTCGAGATTCCCACTGCATGCACTGGACTCCTACCACCCCATAAATGCTGAGTTTATGTTATGTTATGTTACATGGGTGCTTTTGGTTTATTGCCATAAACACGTACCTTTAGCCTCAGCTCTCATCACCTGGGATCCTGCCTTGTGGTGATGAAGAACTGTACGTAAGGAAGAAGAATACAGAAAAAAAAATTAATGCAATAAGCAAGCTCAACTGCGGACCCATAAACCTAGACAGAGGGTTGAGTAACAGTCAGGTCAGGGATATATTTTCCCATATAACAAGTGAACTCACTGTCAACACCAGCAGACAACATGTATCAGACTTACATGCAAACCTGCTTGCACTTTTGGCAGAGGTTGTTGTTCTCGTTGAGCAGATACTATTACGAATGAAATCCGCTGCCACAAGGCACAACACTTGCAATTCAAAGCCCTGCCATCCCAGCCTAGCCCAAAGGCTTCGGTGCCCAGGCTGTCACCCCGTCACACCGTCCCTCTCTCTGTGGGGGAGCTATATCTGCATGTACATCCTGTAGGACCATCCACCCTCTGGTCTCCCACCTCTGATCACCCGCTTCGATCTAACCAGCCTTCCTTGTCCCTCCCAAGATCCTATCTCTGCTCTTTGCAGAAGCTGAGAAGCAAGTACAACGTGCACTATGCTGACTGAGATTAACACCCGTGATAAAAGGAATCTGTAGGTATGTTTATTACTCAGCAGATGTACATTTAACTTATCAAGTCTGTATCTGGATTCACATATTACACTTTGTGCTCTTTATTTAGCTGCAGCGCTTTAGCTGAGACCCATCTTCTGCCCACAAGTGTGAGAAGCAAGAAGAGGTCAGGGCTGGGGCTTCCTGAGGTGACTCACTCTGCTTCAGAGGGAGCACCCTACGCATTTAAATGCCAACTTCCCAGTGCCGGGCTTACTTGCTTGTTCTTCGGGAAGCTGTCTCAAAGAACTTTGTCCTAGAGGCCACTCTGCAAAGAGAACAAGCGAGGTCACTCCAGTTATCCGATAAGGCAATTTGCTAATTAGATCTCAGCTGTGCTAGGGAAAAGAACAGTAGCATTAGCAGACACTGAAGATGATCACCTTCTAATGATGTCTTTTCTGCTGAGGCAGCTCCTCGTGCTGCCAGCTCCATTCCCCTCTGCCCTCACACCGCCCTGGCCTGGCAGCCCTGATCACTTTTAACTAGACTGCTTATTTCCGCGCTCTTCCTTATAATCCTACCTACTGGTTTACAAACCTCCATCCATCACTTCTTACAGCCTCTCCTCCAGTTTTTAGGCACTTCATATTTAGCTTCCAACTCTCCTTATAGAAAGAAAAGTTCAAAGAAGTGATGCAGGAGTGCAAAGGAAAGGTCTGTTCCTGTCCTGCAGGTGCAGAGCTGAACCTCACGGCACCTTTGCTGGACTAAGGAGTGAAAATGCAGGACTTGGACCACCTGCACAGGGCGAATTTATGAGGGGGGGGGGGTCTCCACAGACAGTGGGGGCCAGCACAGAGTGAACTGAGAGCTCTCACATGGCAGGAACTTCCACCAGGGCTGCTCCAGACACTGTCACTGGTGGGCTGAGTGGTTTCCACAGTACAGAGGCACTTCAGTTTTGCACCTCGTGTCACTATGGGCAAGACGAGTCCCCGGGGGTGGACCCCGCACACCCCAGGGCTGCAGCACAGCGGCCGAGCATGGGATGAGGGGTGTTAGCACAGACTTGGGGTGCTGCCCTGCTCAGATGGCAGGGGAACAAAACGCACATCTTTGCAGCACCACAGCAGCACCCAGGTTACAGCCTCCCCACCAACCGGTCCCGGACGCTGGGCTGAGATCCCTGTGTATTTAGTCAACCTTTTTCCTTTGTTTTAATTCCCATTGAAAGAGAGAGTATTTCTGTCTCTTTAAAATCTGAAAGAAATCTGATGATGAAGCTGAACCCCATCCAATTTCCCTAAGAGAGGTCCAAGCTGGATCTTGTCCTTCCCCAGGAAGCGTCTCATTTAAGGCTTGCCCAGAGCCAGGCAGGGAGGGGCTCTCCAGCTTCATTGACACAAAAAATAGCAGAGAAGGTGATGGGACAAAGCTCAGCCCCAGGGCTGTACTTGAGAAGGTTCAGAGCTTTGTTTTTCCAGCGTGTGTTTGCCTTCGCTATGACCACGCTCCCCTCCCAGGCTGTGCCCTCTGCATGGCTTTTCCAGCGTCAGGTTCAAACCCACGCACTGGGATCGAAGGGGACGCCCACAGGCTCCAGTCATTGTCCACCACTGGCGCTGGAAACCAACATAGTATTTCTCCTCCTCCTCTTCCAAAATTCCTGGCAGGTGACCCCAGCTCCTCCTCTTGCTGCCCAGATGGACCTCGTCCCCCCCGCATGCTCCCCAAGACCCCGGGTGCCGGTGAGCCCCCCATCCTGGGTACCACGTGCCCGCCGAGGGCTGCCAACTTACACGGACGATGGCATCTCTTCTGCTGTCCCTGCTATCAGATCTGGCCTCTGCTCCAGTTTGGGAGGGACGGGAGTCCTGCACGGTGGGTCCGGAGGTCTCACGGGGGGACGCATTATCACGGGTTTATCGCCATGGGCTCGTGGCTTAGGGACACCGTCGTACTCGCCTGCAAGGTTGAGGATTGCAAACACTGAGTACAAAGCTTTGGTGGAGGGCTTGATGTTTTATGAGGAGGCACTATACATGTTAGTGTGCTTAGTTCTGTCTGTCTGCCCTGACATCCTCTCTTTGATAGCAAGCAGTAGCCAGAATTTAGGGACAGAGTCCCAGGAAAAGGCAGTTCCCCTTCTGCCTGCCCCAGCACAGCCTTCCTGGCACTAGAAAGAGGGGCTGATGCTGGACCCTGCGACGACAAACTTGTTATAGTTGCTGATTGCAAAGATGACATTGCCTGGGAATGACAAGTTTTCTTAAACACAAACTTTTATCTCAGACAGTGGCACTGCTTGTCCTATCCCCTGGCTTTCTGCTCTGCTCACAGGAGTCCCTGCCTTGGCTGCTTTTCTTCCCCAAGATCCATCCCACCTCGTTATTCACTTAACCCTTGAAAGTCTTCAAGGGTTAAGTGAATAAGGAATGAGTGTCAGTCTTTACCTGACACCCCTGGTGACCCCACACCTTCCCTCCAGCGCCCAGACCTCCAGGGTGCATTTCTGCAGGACAGCAATCCCTGCCATCTTCTGGTCTGGCCATTTATATGGCTCAAAACCATCGTAAGAGCTGGGTTTCTGCCCTTCCAATTTAGACATTTCCATGCCTAACGAGTCCTGTTTCTGATTAGAAATAAGTTAAAGATTTTTTTTCCATTTGGTAAGATAATTAATTGCTGCAACCACTTAACCAAGGCTTTGTAAACCCCTTAGTTACTGAACTTCATTATACCCTGGTGTGCCGGCTCAAACACTGGTCCTTAACCAACCCTCTTCCATACTTGCATTTTTAAATTCTGATCCTAATTTTTCTCCTTGGTAAGCTGTATAAGTTGAATTTCTCAGTAAAGTTTTCTAATCCTTCAGCCAATACTTCTTCGTTTCTCCATTTTTTCAAAATTATCCCCACACTGTGCACATGAAAGCTCAAAGCAGCGTTTCTAGCACTGACTTGCAAGCATCAACACAGACGTAATATAACTTTATTACTACTTCAGTCTTCTTCTGTATACACGTGTCCAAGGATCAACACAGCCAGTTTTATTATGCTGTGTCTCCAGGACCCGCTGTCAGCACGCTATATGTGATAATGCAAAACCATAAAACTTAGAAGCACTAAACGCAGCTGATGCATAAGCCAACTTTAAACACTATCTTGCTCTTCCAAAAGCAGATTCCCACCTACCACTTATGCGACAAATTTAAAAAGTAAGCCAGTAGTGTCAGTCAGATGAATTCGATGTTTGTGCTACCCATCTGGGCCTTTCTTCCTTCTCTCCGTTGCACATGGGAGTCATTTATCAAGAATGCAGCCTGGTTTTTATTTTCTAAATACTGGACTTGAGGCTGTCAGGGTATGACAGCATCTGAAAAGCACTGGAAAGTGCAGAGGAGAAGCTGGAGAACGTCTACAGACATGCAGATACACAAATGCCCACCTGCCTTCCTCCACCGAAACGGACAATGCCAGCTTAGAGCTGGCCCCAAACTAATTCAGTTTCAGTATAAAGCTTATTAGAACCCAAATAATGATCATTATTTATATTTAACACCGACGGCTGAACTGTTGAAAGAAACGTTTCCAGGAAAGCCTCAGGAAGCCAGAACCTGTCACAGATGGCGTGACAGATAAAATGATCAGAAATTAAAATGTGAGATTGACTTTTGCCATTTTCCTCATCTCTGCTGCGAGAGCGTTGACGAACCAGGGAGCTTACACCTAGTTAGACTGGGTACAAATTGCTTTGGGTTTAATATTCTCTATATTATTACTCAAGCCTGAATTTCATGGGTGCACTGAGCTAGGCTGAGCTCTGCATATGGGGAGGGTCAGCCACCCCACAGAAAGCTACCGCACAGGAGGTTGCTCAAAGCCCCATCCAGCCTGGCCTTGAACCACTCCAGGGATGGGGCAGCCATAACTTCTCTGGGCAACCTGTTCCAGTGCTTCACCACCCTCACAGGAATGAATTTCTTCCTAATATCTAATCTAAACCTCCCCTCTTCCAGTTTAAAACCATTACCCCTCGTCCTATCACTACACTCCCTCATGAAGAGTCTTTCTATAAGAGTTGTGGGTCTGTGCCCACATCTCATGCTACTCTGGTCTCCCAACTCCTCTTGCTGAGCTACATCAGGAGGACTCAAGGTGAGAAGCCCACCACCCGCTCCAGCCATCCCGGTGCATGATCACAGATCATAGAACCACAGATGATGCGCAGAGGGAAGGGCTGGCTCGGGCACCTTGAGCTCTCCCTGGGAGAATGTCCTTCTGCCTGGCTTTGGCTGGGACCCCGGCACAAGCCACAGCCCCGGGCACACGCTCACCCTCTCTGCCGTAGATCCCCGGCCGTGGAGCCGGTCTCCTGGCCTGGAGCGTGGAGGTCCTCAGGGCAGGGCTGGTCACCACCCCGTTGGCAGCCTTGGTGGCCGGCTTCGCCCCTCCATCCTGCAGCCTGGCCACCAGCTTCCCCACCTCCACCTCGGCGCGTGGGTCCGGCCGGCCCTCGGTGGGGGGACGCCCTGGATCATCCCCCCCCAGCCGGGGTGCGGGCAGGCGGCTGCGGTGCAGGGGTTTGGGGGCCTCCGTGCCCACGCTGTTGCTGCCGTTTTGGGTCTGGCCGTGCCGGTCTGCTGTGGAGGCAAGGGGACAGAGAGCCATAGGGTTAGGGAGCACAAAGGGGTCGCAGTCTCTGCCCCACGGCAGTGCAGAGCTCTCCCCCCGAGCTGCGCAGCTCCTGTGGTACCGAGGGACAAAGACGGGGTGGGGGATGGACAGACCCTCACCCGCCCTGAGCAAAACACAAATAGCGAGTGGCTCACGCTGAGAAATAAAGAAAACTGAATATAGAATCATAGAATCATTCAGGTTGGAAGAGACCCTTGGGATCATCGAGTCCAACCATCTACCCTACTCTACAAAGTCCTCCCCTACACCATATCCCTCAGTACCGCATCTAAACGTCCCTTAAACACATCCAGGGACGGTGACTCAACCACCTCCCTGGGCAGCCTATTCCAGTGTCTGACCACTCTCTCTGTGAAAAATTCCTTCCTAATGTTCAATCTAAACCTACCCTGTTGGAGCTTGAAACCATTCCCTCTTGTTCTATCGTTAATTACCTGTGAGAAGAGACCAACACCAACCTCTCTACAGTGTCCTTTCAAGTAGTTGTAGAGAGTGATGAGGTCTCCCCTCAGCCTCCTCTTCCTCATACTAAACAGTCCCAATATCCTTATGGGTTTCTTTCAGATTTCCAGTGCTCTCACTCGCGAGGAGTTTTGTACCATGCTTTTATGTGCCTCCAAAAAGAATTCCTCTCCTCCCTCTTGCTGTGCTGGAGACCCAGGTGCAGGATGCAGAAGCGCCGCTACGGAGCTGATTGTACCCTGCAGCCTTGGGGCAGCCAAACGCTAATGCTTCTGCTCCCGGCGCAGAGAAACATTTAAATGCAAGGCCATCTAAAACTACATGAGCAGTCTTGTGATTTTAAACAGCAATTTGAATCAATCATGTTTTACCAGTGCTAAAAAGTACACTTGGAGTATTAAGCCTAAAACATCATCAAAGCTCTGAAGACCGTAACAGAGAAAAAAGACTTTTCATCTCTTGTGGTGATGATGTGATCCAGGGCACAGTTTGCCACGCCAATTAGAGCAAATCGGGCGCAGAGAAACACGATTTTACATTGATGTGCCTTTCAACATGATAATAAGGGCCTTAACATTTCCTTACAATCGAATGAATGTAACAGCAGAGTTGTACTCGGTCTAAAAATACTATCACTGGGTCCTAAAAAAGTGCTTCATTGTTCTCGCTCGGGATGTCAAATCGCGGAGCCAGCCCTGCAGACCCTCCGGGGACTGATGTGCTCTGGTGGGACAAGACTCCAGCAGCACGAGGCCACCCCCAGCCCAGGCGCACAGCTCCCATCCCACCAACTCTGCTCCTCAGTCTTATTTCCATCACTTTGCAATTTTGCCACTGAAGCCCCAAAAACTTTCCACTGGGCTTCTCACAGGCGAGAACCAGTCCCAGTTTAGCTCACGGAGAATACTGCAAGGAACAGAAAAAAGAAATCCTGATGGAGTTTGAGTTGTGAGATGATGCAACCTCCATGTGAGGGTTTTTTTGCTTTCCTTTCTCACCGAACAACAGAACTGACTCACGTTCACAGTGGGAAATGCAATCCTGCTAATCTTATCTCCAATGCTCCTGGAGAGGTGTTAAAAGAAACTGAGGGGGGTGAGAGGCAGGTAAGGCATCGGTGAGCAGCTAGACTGACCTCCACTTTCTTCCACAGAAGCACCGAAGAAGACGGGTCTTTCCCTCAGAGGACGTTTGGAAATGGTGATGGGTTTGTGCCGCCGGGCAGCCACCCTGGGAGGAGGCACCGGGGGGGGCGTGGTGTCTTCTGGGGGTCCAGAGTAGATCTGTAAAAGCAGACATGGTTAGATGACCCTCCTGTCTCACCAGGACAAATGACACCCTCAGAGGCTCGCCTCATTAACCTTGGTGTCATCAAAAGGCACATCACAACAGAGTATGGAGGTAGGAGGTTGAGCCACACCAGGAGCTCAGACCCAGCTCCCTCACGGCTCGTGGCCACTCCATCACCTTTGCCAAGGGCTGCCCTGCTCCTCCCTGCTCTCCAGCGGGCACAGAAATGCCTATAAATACTCAAAGGGTGGGTGTCAAGAGGAAGGGGCCAGTCTTTTTTCAGTGGTGCCCAGGGACAGGACAAGAGATAACGGGCACAAACTTGAACATAAGAAGTTCCATCTAAACATGAGGAGAAACTTCTCTACTGTGCGGGTGGCAGAGCCCTGGAAGAGGCTGCCCAGGGAGGTGGTGGAGTCTCCTTCTCTGGAGACATTCCAAACCCGCCTGGACACGTTCCTGTGCAACCTGCTCTGGGTGGTCCTGCTTTGGCAGGGGGTTGGACTAGATGATCTCCAGAGGTCCCTTCCAACCCCATGTCATTCTGTGATTCTGTGGAACCATCTGTGGCCCGAGTCACCTCTGACTGACCCAGGAGGGCTGGAAAAACCAGGGCTGCTCCAAACCACCCCGACCAGCCGCAGCCCATGAGAGCCTGGCAGCCGTTTGCTCCAGCCCTGCCACCCCAGCTCCTCCAGCCTCTCCAGGAGAGGGACAGCATGGTGCCCACCAGCCGCTCTGAAGGTCGGCAGCACCTGGGAAAGCCCTGGTTGCCAGAGCTAGAGAGGGGCTGGAGTAGGGGGGATGCTTTAGTTAGGTTCTAGAGACGTGTCCTGCCGTGAGCTCTGCTACAGCCAGGCTGCCTGCTCTGCACCTTGCGCACCCACCGCAGCGCCGAACTAATTAACGTGGCAAAATCTCAAATAGAGACAAAATGTGTAGCATTTTGAAGCAAATTACCCCGGAGCAGATGAAGAAAGCTTTGAAGCTGACAGCTTCTGAGAAACATCAAGTTTTCCACCCCAGCGAGGTGATACAATCTACAGAAAGCACCCGAACAAACCACCGCATTGTTTGAGATTTAATGCTAAAAACCCCTCCAGCTCTTGGCTTACAATGAAGTGTGTGGCAGTATGAAATTATCTTGGATGAAATACTGGCATAAAAACAATGCCACTAAAGAGTTTTATCTCCTTCTCTCACTGGTCATATGGCACCTATTTGGTTTGGTTTAATTTAGAGGTTCTTATTTATGTCAATGCTGTTTTTAAGAGCTGAAAATAATTAAGCTTCTGGGCAGTCTCCTGACCATCTGAAATACCACATTAAGGACCAAAACCAACTGCTCTTGTGTTTTTCCCATGGATATTAATTGAATTTCTACCAGGCTTTAAAGAGTGAGTTACTATGGACGGGGTGGCATGGGCTGTGCTGCCCATCCTGGGAGAACGTGGAGCTGGTCCCTTCCCCGCTGCCGGCAGGAGATGAGATGGATCAAGCCCCAGAGGACAAGAGCTGGTGACAGACCCACCGACGAGCAGGGTCACCGCACCCTCGGTGCAAGCTTCATTCTGGAAGAACGATTTTATCATGTCACCCAGAAAAATCGTTACATGAATAAATTAACATTCTGATTTGATTAAGGGTGCCGTTTTTGTAATTTAAGCCAAAAGTATGTTCTTTCTTCTCCCAGCCAAAGAGCAGTTCTGGGAAAACAAGACAGGCGATGAGAGAGAAAAACATGCCCTGACTTTAACCTTCTTGATCTCAAAGACCAGGTAGCGCCCACCACGGCACCGGCTGCTGATGCTTAATACCACGGGGGGCTCTGCCCTGTGCAGGGCAGCACATTTTCTCCACTCCAGAACTCAAAGCCTGGTGTTTTCTCCCTGCCTGGATTCAGGGGAATTTGCTCTGACATTAACAGCCTGTGATTTAAAAGCAGCAGCTCAAGTATTATTAAAATAGCAAAGGTTTACCTGCAGCGGGGCAATTTTTTGGAAACATCAACCCCATTCCTACATATTGAAAAGTGTTCAATATATTTTTTTTAAAGAAAAAAACCCACCACAAACTACTCTCTTTAAGATGTGGATGCAGCCTCTGCTTTGCTTCTGCCTTCTAAATGAAATTCCAAGTTAAACAACTTGAAGGTACAAAGATATTGACAGACCCTCATATTTAGAAGGTTTGTACAGTGAAGAAGGCGTTTCCAGAGCCATCAACTTATTTAATTTAACCATGGCACCGAAATATAAGCCGTAGAAACAGTAATTACCCACAAAGTCTTCACCAATTGTTACTTTGTCCTTTAGATTCTTCATATTGCACTATATAAACCTTATCCCTCTCTTCCTCCAGACTCATTTAGAGTGTTTGCTCATGTGTGAGCTGAAGACACCTTCAGCGCTGACGCCAAACTTACAAGCTCAATCTAATAAATGTTACTAACTTAACCTTAACGCTGAAGAAATTAAAAGCAAGCAAAGAGATGTCTGGCTTTTAATTAAAGATTTAATTCCAGCTCTTAGAGGCAGCAGTGTTAAGTCCTGTGTTGACTCAGTCTGCACCACAGGCCGTTCAAGAGGGGAGGACAGAGGCTCGGTTCTGGACCAAGCTGTGTGAGGATCCCAACACACAAACGATTCACTGTTTTGCTGTGGGAACTTATTAAAAGCGTTTGCAGAGACCTACAAAGAGACCGCCATGTGATTTTCATGAGCTTCTTGTGTGGATACTCCAAAGCCTCTCTGAGATCTTTCATCTCGTTTCTCTGGTTCCAGTCCTTGGCACCACAACCGACTCCCACGCCACCCATCTGGTCCCTGTTTGGTTGCTCCCACTCTACGTCCACTTCTGCAAGCATCTTGCTCTTTCAGCTTTGGCCTCCTCTTCCTTTCCCGAAAAGAGAGCTTCACCTCTGCCCGTGTGCTGCTCTGTCTGCTGGGAGCGCTACCCCATCTTCCTCACAGCAAACATCATCCTTTAAAGGATGGCTTCAAACCTTCCCTACCTCTAAGACATAGGAGACTGTTTGGACACCCCGTGTATAAAGTATTCTGAAAAGCTGAAGGACCAAACTCACTCCTTTGAACCTAGCACTGTTCTTAGGGGAGCGATCTGGTCCCTGGGACACTGATCTGAATGCAAACGCTGCTCAAGTTCTTAAATATTAACATACAGCTCTATCATCCTCCAGCCACCCCAAAAACCCTCAGCCATTATATCAGACACCGTGTGGAGAAAGCCCTAATACGGCAGGCACCGGAATATTCTGCTTTCCACCAGGAGACAAAGCCCCACATGATGAAAAGCTGTTGTCTCCACGTGAATCTTCAGCACCCACCACAGCAGACTGATCCAGACTGTGCAGTCAGGCAATGCCTTCACACAAAAATATTCAGCAAGTCCCCATGAAGGGCAAATGGTGCTGGAGCCTCGCTGGGGTGCGTTGCCCCAGCACAGCAGCCGCTGGCCGCTTGCCGAGGTCTTCTCCGACAGCTCCCCTCCCCAGACTTGCCCACGCCATCCCTACACCTGGGTCTGAACAGATTGTATCCACAAATGAATTATTTTCCTCAACCTTTCAATCCTGCTTTGGTTTTTTTGTCTGCTTTGGGGTTTGTTTTTTTCCCCCTCTATGAACACTTGTATAATGCCTCATCTTGGACTGTGCCCATTGAAACCAGTTACGCTCTGGTCCAGCTCCTGCCTTCAGCAAAAGAAAGCGTAAATTCCTGTAATGTCCAAGCATAGAACAGGTTTTTTTCCAGTAAAGATTCCTCTTATTTAAAAAGAAAGCAAAAATCCCTTGGCTCAGGGTTTCCTTTGTAACTAGCTAAAGGCAATGTTGAGGAACGTATCTGCTACACTTTTTGTTTCCTTCTGAAGCATTTCAGAACAGTATATTATATAAAAAAAAATCCCAGCCCCTAAAGAGACTCCGGGAAAAAGAGCCAGAGCTCTACGTCGTTGCCACAGCAACAGTTTGCACGAACATGATGGAGCAGCCAGAAGCTGCGTGGAGGTGCTCCTGGGGCGACCACCTGTACCTTCCCAAAGTGCTCGATGAGGATCTCAACCACTATGTTTTGGAACTTGATGTTCATCATCGCTGCCACGGTGTCCTCCTGTGCTCGCATGAGGGTAGGGCCAAATATCACCCCCATGTTAGACGGTGACATCAGATTCTCTCGGCTGTGCTCACATATGCTGCGGGCAGGAAGGAAACAAGGAATAAGGTTTTGGTTTGGTTTGTGGTTTTTTGTGTTTTGTTTTTTTTTTTTCTTTCTTTTTCTAACAGATCTTATTCCAAGCAATATAAAAGGACACACTGAGAATCAGTCATTCAATTTTCTGCATTTTGTTTCAGCAGGATTTGTTTCCCAACCCTACCAGAGATAAAAGATGTCTCTAGCTACGACAAGCACGTTTGGCTGGGACAACTGTCTGGGAGAGCAACATGACAGCATTTTTATTTGATCCCTTCCCACTCCTAGCTCCTCTTTTAACTCTGCAATCAAAAGTCATCTGTGCAACACAGACACAAAAGGAATCATTTAAATTGGAATATCCGATTCATCCAGAACTGAATTTTCGCTTTAATTTTTCCTCTCTCTTTGAAGGAGGAGGACTGAATGCAGGGAGCACGCTTTGGAGGTTTTCAATAAATCTCTACACAGCATCTTCTCTCAGAGAGAACCACCATTTTCACAAAAAACAGAGCTTGTTCTGCCCAACGGCCTTCAAGCCCTGGAGGAACGTGAATTATTAACCACCAGGGAGGGCACTACCTGTTTCCAGCAGTGGACCTGGGGAGAGAGACCCTGATGCTGAGATGTGATGAGTTCTGGGTTTGCCCTCTAGCTCTGGTGGTAAAGAGGTTTCTGTCAGCGTGAGGGGAAGAGGGAATGGAACTTAAGCGTAAACACTTCAAGTAATAAACAGAATGACCACAAGCACAGCATTGGCTCCATGGGACCGCACACCAGATGCTCTCAGCTCTGCCACTTAGGCAAAAGGTTTCTAAAAACCACACAAACACGTGCATGAAAGGCTGGAAGCGGATGGCAGCAGGATCCCCAACCAGCCCTCCCTGCCCCAAAGAGGGGACATGGCACCCAGGGCCAAGCACTCACCATCAGGTGTTAGGGAGTGACAATGACAGACCGGCCCTGCTTCTTTCTGAAACAGCCCCGTTTTGAAAACGACTTCTCCAAAGGTCCAGAGCAAGCCCTGTCACACAAAAGCCATTGCTTCTGCAAGCCCTGATCCTTCCTGACCCACACACAGGTTGCTCCCTTGCTTTTGAGCTTCAGCATGGCTCGTCACAAGCCTCTCTCCCTTCTGCATCTCTGCTCCTCCCTGGGGTGGAGAGGGCAGAGCCTCCCCACTGAGCCTTTGCTTTCGGTGTGACAAGGAGGCAGGAAAACACCCATTTCCCAATGCAGTGCTGGTGCCATTATCATCCTGTAACAGGCTTTTCCAGTGGCTCACTGGTGGAAGCACGTGGAACAGTACTGCTCAGTGCCACCAAGCACCCAGCAGGGCTGTAGGAGGGCAGAGACAGGCACGTTCAAGCCTTCGTGCTGCTCTAAGGGCTGAGGACATTGAATCCATAGAGCTGGAGGGAAAACCAAAGCACGCTTCGTATCCAGCCCATGGGCACAGCCATTCCCAAACTCCAGACCTAACATTCTCGCTAACTGGAGTGCGAGGTGACACCTTATAGCTCTGCTGTCAGAGGACATTTTCATTTTACAATTATGTCCTGCTTGGTGCTTGTCAGAAAGGGGATGAAAGTGGCAATTAGAAAGAGAAGCATCACTTAATGCGGTGGGTAACAAGGATAATCATACCCTTTGTGTAGTACAAACATAAATTCCTAAGGGCACTGCAGTGGATGCAAACTTGCCACAAAAAAATAGCTTCTTCTGCTGCCTCCATTATTCCCCTTACTTTGGCTTTAGAGAAAAACATCTGCTTACTTGACGAGGTGTTGTATGAGGAGCTCTAACATCTCTCTGTTCTTGTCAGGTAGTTTATAGACCAGAGCGTGAATGGCTCCCAGCCTGTAATCCAGGTTCTCAGATTCTGGAAAGAGAAGTAGCACAAAGAGAAGTTTGTGCCCACCGCTTTCAAAGGAAATACATCAGACCAAGATAAAGCCAAGGAAAACCTGTGGGAGCCTTTCCTTCTGCCACGTAGGGCTGGCTGGCCAAACCCGGCGATGGGAAGCAGGAGGGAAGTGAGATTACATAGCAACGGGGTAATCATTGTGAGAAAGAAAATGAAGCGGAAAGAGGGAGAAATGAAGCTTGAAAGGGAGCTTAGAGCCACGCTCAGGCTCTGAGCAGGGCCGGGCATACAGGCTGGGCATGGCCGGGTACTGCCCTTCGCACCCTCGCCCCGCACAGCAGCACCCCTGGGGAACGCACGGCCTCTCTGCTGGGTATCTTATCAGCCCAGACAGCTCTAACACCGAGCACGGTGGTAAAACGTCCTGCAGGGGAAAAAAAATGGAGTCCCTGACCCAAAGAGGTCACCCTCAGCAGCATAAATAATCAAGAAACAATAAAATACGCGGAGTGAAAAGAATAGTGTGGGATCTCGGTAGCTGGGAGGCTGAATGGTGCAAGTTTCTGAGGGAGGGTAGGGAAGGGATTATGGTTTTGCACATACCCAGACATCGTTGGTTTAACCAGTTCTGAAACTAATAAATCTTAGGCTTGAGCACGATCAGGAGGTGGTGGAAAATTTTCCTTGCCAAGTAAGAAGAAGTGTTATTAATTCTCTGGAGGTCCAAAGCGAGGAGAGGCGGGTGCTCTCCTACCCTCCTGTCGACTTCAACGGGGGCACGGGGATGGGAAGGATGCTTCAAGCCAAAACGTTTCTGAGTGTGCCATAAATTTCCAAATGCCAGTACTCGCATGCTGAGAGAGATGACCAGCTCCCTGTGTCCCTCCAGTCTCCATCTCAGCATGCTGCCTCTCAACACGCTCCGAGGATGCAGCCAGATTAGAATAATTACAGTTTATTTGAAATGGCCATAAGAACAGGACAGCCGAGGACTGGCCGGTTTAGCACCAGCGATTCCCTGTCCGTGTACCCATGTTACTTGGCTAATCTCCATTAATACCAGCTGTGGCTCAGTCCCAAGAGCTGCAGCATTAAAATGTCTTTCATGCGTTGGTAGACACTCTGGATTCAACATCCCAGGACAAATTTCACGACTTAAAGGGAGCACCCATCTATCTGCGTGGCGGCAGCAGCACCCCCCATTCCCTCACAGGTTTTAAAATAAACACATTAATAGTATTGAGAAACAATTCTTCTGGGACTCTTGTGCTGATTGCAGGTTAGCTGACATCCCCTGGCTCTCCACAGCGTGAAACTGTTACAGGGAAGAGCACTGCAAGAGCAAGCAAAAGAGGGGAAGAAATACCACCATCTCCCTTGCACAATTAAGCACTCAAAAGAGAGGGTGACTCCTCTTTCTACAGGGGGAAGTGGCCGGACACCCCGGTGTTGGGCTGGCAGAGCTCTGTCAAGTGATTTTGATGTGCACTGGCCGGGGAGGGCAGGACTGGGGACAAGCAGCAGGGCAGCTGTGGGACTTACTGGCAGCCAGGACCAACTCTTTGTGGAGCTTGTAGGTCATGACGGGTTCAGACAGGTTCCTGCAATAACCAGAAAAGAAAACTGAGCTCTGGCAGGGCAGCGTGACCCACTTGCAACCGATCTTGAAGCACCGACGGGCAAATCTGCTTCCCTCCAGCACCACCAGCTCCCAGTGGCATCTCCCCCCTAGACAGTATTATTTAAACAGCTTTCCCCATGGGATGTGGGGTTTTTACAACAGGCATATTGCTCAAAAAAGTAATACAAAATTAAAAAATCCATTCCTCTTTCCAAAGCCTTCGTCAATACTTTGCCCTTTCTAAGAGCCAGATGTTAACATCTGGAGGTTCACTCTGTTTTTTCCCTTGGATCAGCCCCAAGCTCCTTTGCCCACTGGGGGCACGTGTGACCTGCAGTGCTACCCGAGATAAAACTTCAGTGCTACCTGAGATAAAACTTCAGTGAGCTGGTAATCGTCTTGATGTCCCAATCGCCACTTTGGAGATCCACGTCCCCTGGACACTTTGGATCTGGAGGAAGAACAAAATGGCTTTGAATTAAGGTCCATTTTGAAGTTGTTAATAAATAGCACACTCTCAGGGAGGGTATCCTCTCGAGACAAACGGTGCTACAGCAGCACATGAAGAAGAAAGCTGGTGATTCTCAAGACTGGGAAAAGCAGAACAACAGTACCAGCGCCAGCACTTTGGAAAGGCTGAGGAGCAGTGCTAACTAGGGACAAAGGAAAAAGCAAAAGGTAACATGTAAGCAGTGGTGAAAAGTTAGCAAGTGCCTATTCTCTACATTTTGGTTTTTTTCCCAGCACAGCCAAGACTGGCAAAACCAACACATCTCAACAGATCCAAGACAAGCTTTCTGATATCCAAAGTAATCTAAATGTCCAGTTCCAATCCCTCCTTCACAGCTACTCCCCTGAAGGCTGTTCTGGAAACATTCCCTCTTGCTGCACAGGGAGGGGGGAGCTCAGAGGAGAAGGCACAGCAGTGTGGAAGTACACTTTGCTCCTGCCTACTGTCACCCAACAACCACATCATTTCTGTGGTACGATGAAGCAAAGGATGGGGGCCATCTGGACTAAAGAAATAAACTGTATGATTTATGAAAAAAAAGAAATAGAGACCAAAAAAAAAAGTTAAAATATATCTCCTTACTGAAGCTCAGAATGAAATCCTTCTGCAGCAGTTAATGCCTGTGTTGTTTGACTTTCTATTGTGATTTTGTACACAGCGGGGTGGCTAGTGGTCAACCAGACCAAGGCATATAAATAAAATGAAAAGCCACTCACTGGTGGGGTTCAGATGAGAAAACCACAGAGCTACTCACAGGGAGGGTGAGAATCAAGAAGCAATAAAAAGTGATTAGTCACCAGGCAAGTGTAACTGGATAGCTGTCTGAAGTCGTGGCTCCATGGGAATTGGGTACAGCTATACCTCAGCACAAACCAGCCTTCTTAATAAACAACAACAATAGTAAAAGCAATAGTAAACAATAGTAAAAAAAAAAACCCAAACCAATAGTAAAAGCCTGTGAATACTACATTAATATCAGATGTCTGTGCAGGGAGCTGGTACGAGCCCGAGGCACGCAGGTACCAGTGTAAATGTGCTTTCTGCCCCGAGCTCCAGTCGCTCGGGCAGGGATGGAGAGAAGAGCTCGGTGTTTGTGCGTGTGGGGGACCGACCCTCGGGGCTCACAGCCTGCTCTGGCCCACGTGTGCCACGGGACAGGGGCACGATGGCCTCAGCCGGGTCCCAGCCTGGGAATGCCTGTCCCAGCACAGAGCACCGCCGCTGAGCTCCACAACCTGCTGCCGGGAGTTTAACCTCTTCTTGTATGAAGAATACTCAGCAATTTATGTACGAAATACAAGGTTCAGTGCACAGAAAGGCTGACAGCAAAAACGCATAGAATCATAAAATGGTTTGGGTTGGAAGGGACCTTAAAGAGCATCTTTAAGGATGGATGAGGGGAGACCTTATTGCTCTCTACAACTACCTGAAAGGAGGGTGTAGAGAGGTGGGGGTCGGCCTCTTCTCCCAAGTCACAGGCAACAGGACTAGAGGAAACAGCCTCAAGTTGCACCAGGGGAGGTTCAGGTTGGATATTAGGAAAAATTTTTACACTGAAAGGGTTATTAAGCCTTGGAATGGGCTGCCCAGGGAAGTGGTTGAGGCACCATCCCTACAGGTGTTCAAAAGACGGGTTGACGTGGTGCTGGGGAACATGGTTTAGTGATTTATTTTTTTTTTTCTTTTTTCTTTTTTTTTTTTTCCTTTTTTTTTTGTTCAGAGTTAGGTTGATGGTTGGACTAGATGACCTTGAAGGTCCTTTCCAACCTAGATGATTCTATGATTCTACGATCTTGTCTCAATCCCCCTGCCATGGGCAGTGACACCTCCTACTAGACCAGGTTGCTCTGAGCCCCACACCTTGACTTACTAACTTATACATCGCATAGAGTGAATTATCCCAGTCCTTATGGGTGAAAACCTTAAACCAGGGTAACAGTTTCCCTGTGGAGACCACCTTCCCAGTATAGCTCTCTGTGATACCCCACCGAAGGAAAGGGTTTCTCTGAGCTCCTCTGCGGGGACTGGTTTAGGAGATGGCCGTGCTGGACCTGAGGAACAAGACACCTTCCCCTGAACAGCATCGGGCGGGTGAATTCCTTGGCAGTGGCACTGCTGGCAGTGAAGGAGAGGGTGAGGGCTCATCTCTCCTTGGCCGATGTCCCGCATCCCGGGACCGTGGCAGGAACATGTCCCCAGCACGTGACTCCAAAATGCCTGAATATTTTTAGCGCATGATGGGAGAAGGCTTGTCCCCACTGCTCCAGGGTCACCGCCTCGCTTTATTTCGCTGCTGCTCCCCTGAGTTAAAACGCAGGTTGCACCACCAACAAATAAACACAGTTTAAAGGGAGAGGCACGAGAGTGGGGCACCGAAAAAAACCCAGAAGAGAAGGAAAAGAAGTGCCTCAGAGGGGCTACAAGGGACCAAAACCCACGCTTGACATTTCTCACTCTGAAACCTGATCCTCTCTGCCCCCCTTAAACGATACAAAAGCAGGACAATCAAGTTGCGCGGAATGATTAATTCTTACCAAAAAAGGCGTTCAGCAACTTCTGCACCTGAATATTGCTGCCCACGGTTCGGTAGATGCCCTCCGTAGTAATCCCTAAGCAGGAGAAAGCCGAAGAGATTTAGCCAAAGGTCTTTCCCAGCTGGTGGGAAGTCCAAAAGCCCCATCTAGTGGAACCCCTCTCCCGGCTGCCGGGTGCTGGCTCTGCAGAAACGCTTCTGCCCCAGGAACCACCCGGGCTCCGTCCCCCCCAACAAGCCGGGCTGTCCCCCAGCTGCTACCAGGCTCTGGGGGCTGCGGGCAGGAGCTCTGCTTGCCCGTGGTGGCCACCAGCACGTCCACGTACTTTGTGCCGGGATGGTGCCACGGGAGGGGAGAACAGCCAACGTGCAGAACACAGGCTTGAGCTGGCAAACCCGACCTGCCTTAAATACGCCGTTTCTGGGGAGTGCTGCTTTCACGTTCATTTGCTCAAATCGTGACAGAAGGCAAACATATTTAAGCAGATTTTTGGAAAATATTAGCCAACGTTAGGAAAGACAGAACTGCTGTATTTGCCTGGAGGGTCTCTTTAACCCTGCTCCTTCCCATTTTGGCACGGCTTCGCTGTGGCCACATCTCCCAAAGGGTCTGGAAATGAAACCAGTCACCTTTCCCCGCCGCAGCCGTGGGATCCAGCTGTTCTGGAGTGATTTATCTTTGTCCCATAGCACACACTGGCAATATAAGCTGGTACATTTCATGAAAGACCAGACCTGCTTCTGTCCTGCTGCTTTTAACAAAATGAGTCGGAACAACCCCGTACCCCAGTTAACCCCTGCTCTATCCCCCCCCCAGTATAAAGAAACTTCCAAAGCTGTTCTCCTTCTGCCTACCCATGGGTTTTCTCAGAGCCAAAGATGAGAAACCGCTGAATGAGAACAACATAAAGGTGGAAATTCAATCCTAGCCCAATTTGGGATAACGACATTGCAAACAGTGCAGGGTTTCTACCCCTCTGACATGTGTTCTTCACTTAAAAGTCGAAGTCTCCTTTCAGCGACTAACACCACCACACTGCTGAAAATACAACATCATTCCAGGCCCCGGGAAGCAGCGCCAGGACGGCGGCACCTCCCGATGCCAGGGCGAGCTCCTTACCTTTCGTTTCCACTGCGTTGATGCACTTCCGTACAAACTTGAAGCCGACCTCGTTCAGCTCCACTGTTTCGAAGAGGAGAAGCGGGATTAGCTGCCGGAAAACCATCAGGGAAAACTACTGGGAAGGCCCCATGCCCAGTCCCCGCTCGGCACGCAGAGCTGCCGGCAGCACACATGCATCCGCACCGCGTACATCCCCCCACGGAAACACAGGCATTCTCTAAATCCTGACAAGGAATTATTAGTTCCACATGTTCTCCATGTTTTCCTTGAATTTATTTTGAGCTGCAGCCTTGCTCCCTCCCCCCTTTCTGTCTTTAATAATAAAAGTGTAAATCAGAGTCCCGCCACATGTGAATCTGTGTCTGATAAGGAGTTGATTAATCATTTCCAGAGGACAGCAAAATCTGCAGTTAAAGCTCTTCCACATCATAGGATCATGTAATTTCTGCTTATCTACTTGACTAGATTAAAAAGCAAAAACAATACAGCTTGATATGCTGAGTAAAGCAGAACATGGGTTTTTGTTCCAGCCAATTAACCACAGACTATCTCTGTGCCTGTTTTGCAGGCATCATGAAGCAGGTAGAAAAGTCAGAATATGTTTTTCTATACACATATTTCAACTTCTGTTATCACACTACTACTTCTGCTAATTTTTTCTGGGATATCTGGAAGGATCGTCCAAGTTATAATGTAAAATATCTTTCTGTTCAGTGCAAATGTTTATATTGAATTTCTCCTGAGTGACCACACTGTTGTTGGTTTAGAATTTTGGGGGTTTGGGTTATTTGGGGGGAATGGAGGTATGTGGATTTTTGTTTATCTTTCTAACGTAAACCAACATTTTACTGGAAAAAAACAGCCACAGGACACATCAACTCCAGGCGCAGCACAGGCCACGCTGGCGAATCCTCTGAAATCACTGTATTTTCAGCAAGTTGTTTATAAGGATTCTCTCTTCTCTGAGCAACAACAATGAAAAGCTCAGACGTATCTTAGCTCTAACATAGGAGTTAAGACACCTTTAAGCATAGATCCGCTCGGTACTTGATACTGAGTGGGATGATATGACTTGAAGTCTTTCTAACTCTAATCTATTAAAAATAGAGTGTATTTACTTTTGTGAAACACTGAGTCACATTCTTTCCAGGCGTGTAATGCAACCACAAGTCAAACAACAGGTTCCATGCTTATGCCTCTGCTAATGCTACCTCTGTGCTCATTAAATTCAGCTAATTAAAGCTCTAAGATACAGAATGTAAGTTTTCACCCCGCTAACAAAGCCCCAGAGTTTTCCATGGCAGCAAACTCAGCCACTGCAGCAAGGGTCTGGGAAAGGGGAAAGGGAAGGGGCAGCAGCCTGTCCCGGGGGTGCAGGGGCGGTGGGTAGGGTACCCCCCTGTGAAGGGGGACACACGGGACAAGGTGGTGGGATGGGAGCTCCAGGGAACTAAATGCCACCTCTTATTTTCCTATTATAATCTTTGCTACGGGAAATGCCCTCAAAACCTCTCACCGATCTTTTTTTCCCCCTTCCCTTACTTTGGGGTTTAGAGATGCAAATTGAACGCCGCATCCCGCGACTTCTTGCTAAATAAAAACTGCGCGTTGCCACGGATAACTTTTACCGTCTGCAAATTTCTTATCTGGCCTCAGTATCAGACACTGTGATGAAAAGGGAAGAAGTTACAGTGCTGCCACGGAGGGAATACACAGCCTATTCAGCAGAAATGGAGGACGAGCGTATCTGCAAGGAAATACACTCCCCTCCAGACAGCTTCGACAGCTCAGAGGAACAGCAACAGAAATGACTCACTTTCTTCCTGCTTTGTGATGGGACTGTGGTAGATCTGAAAAAGGGGAGGGAATGGAAGAGGAAGAAACAAAAAACATGATGCAATGGGATTCAATATTTATTTTCCAAAGAAAATGCAGCACCCCATAAATCACCCGAAGCCAATCCCAAACAGTAAGACAATCTCCCAAAGGAATGTCATTTTATAATTACGGAAGATAGCATTATCTACACAATAAATGAGGTTTTGATGACTTTTTACATTTCACCGGAACAACTATTTCAAGGAAAGAGGTCTCCCAAAAACTGAAAGATAACTTTGTCCTTTAAGTGCCCTGTAAAAATGGCAGCTGGACAGTCTGGCACACGGGGGCTGTGGGCGTTTTGTTCGCTTGCTTGCTTCGGAAAATTCAAGTGTCAAGACATTCCTTCATCCCATACAACAATACATCCTGTATTTTTTTAGTAATAATAAACAGCAGGTGTCACCCTTTATACATAACAACACATCATGGAGACTGAGTGAGCCCCAGACATTCACTAGGTGACTGGTTGCCCAGCATGAGCACGCTCAGCCTCCACACCATCCCGTGTCCTTTCCTGTTTAAATGAGGAGAAGTCTGCTACGGAGGGTGCTCGTGTCCCTTGTCCCCGCTCCCAATCCCACTGCAGCACCAGCAACCACTGGGGAACACACCAGAGCTTTAAAGGGGGAAAAACAAAATCCCCATTGTAAGGTGTGCCACCAGTAGAACACCATGAAATCCCATTCCAGCTGTGAATGGCTGAGCTGACGCCCTGAATTACGGGTAAGCCCCAGCGGCGAAGCACCAGAGGTAACAAGGAGCCTGCCAGAGCCTGTGTCACTGCTCTTCCCCAGGACCTGCCAGCAGAGGACACTGCTCGGCAGCAAATTCACAGCCGTGCAGAAGCTCCCTGAAGACTTACCGGCTCCTTCCCGTCCATGGCTTCCATCCACAGCCTTCGATTGGCTTCCGAGAGGGCCTGCAGTGTGATGGTCCCAGACCTGCACGGAGTTCACCCGGGGACAGGCAGGAAAATGAAGCAAAAGTTGTTCTTAGTAAACAACGAAGAGCAATTTCATCCGGGTTTACAAGGTTTATCTGTTTGGAGGCCATTTAAGTACTAAGCATCTCACCTTTCATTAGTTTCAATGTCAAAACAGAACCTTTTGTCTATAGAGTCCGTCTTTCTCCTTACACAGGATTTCAGGGTCAGGTCTAAGGTGCCCTAGGAGAGAAAAATGAAAGCCAAGGTTAGAGGAAAGAAACAGAGGAGAAGATTTTGAGTTCCTGAGCACCCTTGGGCTACAGCCCAGCACGGTACTGCCCGTAGAACACCAGGCTCCCAGTGCGTGCCCTGCCAATCTGATGGCATTGGTACCAAGAGCACAGATGGTCCTTCCTACCATCAACAAAGACAGAGATCAAAGGCTTTGTGAGCCAGGCTTTCTCTCCTCAGCCACTAAATGTTCTAGCCTTCATGGCACTACCCCGCAAACAAGCGGTAAATATCTCAGCAACAAGCAATGTGCCTCCACAGAGCAGGAACGCTGCTGTAAACAAACCTCCTGAGCTCTTTGAGGCCAGGACCATGCTCGTCTAATTATCTGTCACAGTTGGGTCCTAATTTTTACCGGGGCTGATCCATAGCGTTCATGGTCCAAACAGCTTTACACAAAATACTTTGTAGAAAAGGAATGTCAACTGACCAAATCTAGAGTAGGAGCACTCTGAAGAGAAGCCAGCACTGCTGTGCTCTGGCCCTTTGCTTTCATGCCCCTCCACTCCGCAGCAGGGTCATTTTGTAACATGGTCGTGAGATCTCCACGACTTTGTAGGAACTCAGGAGACCTTACATCCAACCAGAGCCTTGGGTTGAGTGTGCAAACCTGGAACGTGTTCATCACCCTGACCATCACCACCACCACATCTGCAAGACCTCCGGCAGAAGCGGATCAAGCAGATCCTGGACAGCCTGGTGGCCAGGAGAGCCTCCTCCAAGATTACATCCAGCTTACACGCCGTGATGATTATCTCCTGGCTGCGTTTATTGTGTGTGTTTGTTGTTTGGGGGTTTTAAGAGCACTCCTTGTAATTGTGGCATTTGAAGCTGACCTGAAGGTGCAGACTACCAGACTGCAGGAGTGTGGGAAGAGGAGTAATTTACATCTTTACAAGCCCCTACCCTGCATTAATTGGCCTTACTAGACATGTTTACGGCATAGATGACAATAGATCTCTCCAGTCAATGTTTTGGACATTTCTTTGCCAAGGTCTCTGCCAAGAGCTTCCAAAAAATACATTTTATTTTATTGCTGCAGCGTGCAGAGGGCTGCCAAAGAACAGACCATGAGGTCACAGACTGGAGAACAGCACGCCTGACTGGGAAGTCCCTGGGGGACGTGGCTCCATGGCAGAGGAGGGTGGGGGGACTCAGCTGGACGCAGTTGCTGGACTCTGAGCCACAGTCCGTCATCCACGCCTGCATCCTTACCCCTCCTCTGTCACCCCAAGGAACTGCAGGGAACTCCCAGACACATCACTCACTGGTGAAAAACAAAGCATTTTGTGAAAGAAGCAGTTCCCCCAAACCTTTGCCTTACTGCAGTTCAGAGCTGCAACTCCTGCCCTCTCCTCCTCTCCTAGCACCAGTCCCGCTCACACGTCACCAGTTCTGAGGACAGAAATCAAAATCACAAACCAGGGACTGTGCAAACACTCAAAGGCAGAGAAATACTGCTTTTGGAAGGACTCATCTAATAACTCAAGTAATTTGAGTACTCGTAATCACTGCCAGAGGCCTACGGGAGCCAGCGATGTGCCCTTGTGGCCAAGGGGGCCAATGGGATTCTGGGCTGCAGAGGGAAGAGAGTGGCCAGTAGGTGGAGGGAGGTCATTCTCCCCCTCTGCTCTGCACTGGGGAGGCCACAACCGGAATCCTGCGTCCAGTTCTGGACTCCCCAGTTCAAGAGAGACAGGGAACTGCTGGAGAGAGTCCAGCGTTGGGCAACAAAGATGATGGAGGGACTGGAGCACCCCCCTTAAGAGAAAAGGCTCAAAGACCTGGGGCTCTTTAGCCTGGAGAAGAGAAGGCTGAGGGGAGACCTTATCTACGTTTACAAGTTCCTAAAGGGTGAGCTGAAGGAGGATGGAGCCAGACTCTTTTCAGTGGTTTCCAGCAATAGGACGAGGGGCAACGGGCACAAGCTGGAACATGGGAAATTCCATCAAATACGAGGAAAAACTTCTTTAGGGTGAGGGTGGCAGAGCCCTGGAACAGGCTGCCCAGGGAGAGTGTGGAGTCCCCTTCTCTGGAGATCTTCAAGCCCCACCTGGATGCTCCTGAGTGATGTGCTCTGGGCCACCCTGCTTTGGCAGGGGGGTTGGAGGACTAGATGATCTCTGGAGGTCCCTTCCAACTCTGACAATTCCATGATTCTGTGATTCATGTGCAAACCAGACTGCAGGTTCACCACCCATTTGCATGGATAAATATAAAAATTAGCCTGTTTAGAAAGGCAGAAATTTCACACTAGACCAAACTTGCAAGTCGTCACTGCCCGAATAACGCTCACGTTACACAAACCCGCGTCTCTGCTGCCAAACCCTGCAGGGCTTCGGGTCATCTGGGACAGAGGGAGGTGAAACTGCTCTTCACAGAGGTCCTTCCTTCAGGTTGCACCAAACCACCAGCCTGTGTGGCCAGGCAGGGAGGGGACACGAAGCCCACCCCTCTCCTCTGTGGCCAGGAGCCCTTCCACAGCAGCAGCGCTGGGACCAGCCCACTGTCAGCACGTCTTGAGGACCAGCACTGCCAGATGATGGCTCTCAACAGCGGGGATGGCCTCTGCTGCCCCTGGACGTGGCATTTGTATGTTTGTTTGCTCAAGGAAAGTGATGATGTGGGCGGATTGAAGGTGAAACCTGATGGCTGGGTCAATATTTGCAGACATCCCTCCAAGAAACCAACTCACTTGCTTAGCTCCAGGCTTCTGGTCCGTGGGTGTCATCCGCAAGGTTTTCGCCTCCTTTTCGTACTGGCAGTAGTATTTCACCCAGGAGATGCCCAGCGCCCCTGCGGAAAGACACGGGGAAACTGGAGTCAGAGATGGCACCTTAATTGGACGCATGGCCAGCATTTCCCACATGTCCACGCTTCTCTGGGTGTGGGGACACCTCCCTTGCCAGCAAGAGCCAGGAGGAGGAAGAGGAGGAGGAGGAGAGGAGCGCAGGGCGGCAGCCACCTCCATTGCCCTCCCAAAACGCCGCTGGTGAAAGGGCATTTGTGGGACTCAGGTTGCGAGCCAAGCAGGTTTGACCAAGTCCAGCCAAGACCTACACTGGCAGGCTCCTACGTGTCTTGAATGCTTGTTTCACACACACACCACTATTTTTTCCTGTTGATGAAAACTTGGCAGTAAAGACAACAGCATCTTTAACACACTCTAAAGTTCCTACTTACGTCACACTAGATTTATTGTCACTTTTCTTTGCTTTCTTACCCGAACCCCTTTATAGGAAATACTTAAATTGATATTTTTTTCTGCAGTTTCTTTTTTTAAGTTGCAGTGTCAGGAGGAGCAACTTTCTTCATGCTCAATTTATAGGGGAAACATAAACAGAGGCAGCAAACAGGCACTGGTCTGCAGGAACATGCAACATTTGGTTGTGGTCTATAATTACTGTCTGCGTGTTTTCTCTTAAAAGCAGGATAAATGTACATACAAACATATGTATAAATACATTTGTATATACAATCCAAAAATCAGCTGCTCACAAAGTTGTAGACTCACAGGCCACAGCTCCACATACTGACTTTTGTCCCCGAAGCGTTCGTGCTTGCACAGCCATGGAAAGCTGTAATACGTATTTACAAAAGACTGAATTTGGTTTGACTTGATTCCGCACAGAATTAGAACAAGTTTCACTCTCGGCAGCTTAATTCTCATTGCTCTTAACACTTCAGCTGCGCTCAGACGCCCTCAGAGACGCTGCGAGAGGGAAGCTGGGCAGGACATCAGATTCGTTCTGATAAAACACAGCCAAGGTGCAACCTGCCAGAGCTCCGGTCTCTCCAGCGCTACAACAGAGTAATAAATCTCATCTAATTTGAGCGCAGGGCAATTAGCTCCTTGCTTACACGGCTCATGTAACCCGGAGAAAGCTCTGTGCCACCACGGAGAAAGCTGGCAGCTGAAGCTGCCGGTGATTCCCCAGGCACTGGTAGGAGGTGCTGCCCTGGGTGGCACAGCCCGTGGTGATGCCATGGCTAAAGCAGCCAAGCAGCCCAGGCTGACACGTTCCTTAACACATTCAGGTGCCTATAAAAGCCATTACATTTCTCCTGAGTGTACAGATAGCCCTCAATGGTCGGCTGCCCAGGTAGCTTGCAGGTCAGGGGAGCTTCCTTCATCCTCTTCTTCAGGTCTTCCAGCTCCTCCCGCGTGCTGGAAAAGTGATTCCTTGTCTGTTAAGAGAAAACAAAAAGAAGCACGTTGGAACACAAGCAAAGAGACAACTTCCGGTATTCCTGGTGAAACTTCAGGTGTTCTGGCAGAAAATAATTGGTCCCCAATGTACAAAATGTGGAAGCCACAAATTCACCTGAAAATTCCAGCTAAAAGAACAGCTGGATTCCTAGAGATGATTGAAGAGACAAGGTTTAACATACCAATGGTGTTGAGGGGTCATGACTGGGAGGACACTTGTTCTTTCAATGAAAGAAACTTAGCACATTTTAAGGCTAGGTGGAGCAGAAGGCAGCACCTGAACTCCTCTTCACACCATTGTTTAAGTAACAGGCGTATTCTTCTACAGAACGAGGGCGTTCATTCCTCAAAAGATCATGCTACGCTGCTTGGCATGAAAGAATTTTTAAAGAGTCACATCGACACAGGCTACGAAATCAAGGCGTTTTTACAGAACACCACTTAGCCCAATTAATGAGCCAGCAGCAAACTCAGCTTGGCACAGATTTATGGCTGTTGTTCCACGGGAGTGAGGGCCAGCCATGAAATACTGAGGATAAAAGAAACAGGACACAGATATTTTAGCCCACGAGTATATTTAGCCAGCGGAGGAGCGTACCCAAGCATGTAGTGAGCCAATACCACTAAGATCAAAATTGGAGGCCTTTTTAGAAGACGTGTACAATTTCGATCTCATTTCTGAAGAAATTCTCAGGCTTGTTTATGCACAAACTTAAACTATACACTGGAAATAACTCCTTCTGGTCAGAGAAAAACACTATAATAACACCTGCAGACTCTCTTGAGCAGGACAGGAGAAAATACGTGTGAACTGAGAAGGAAATAACTTTATCTGCACCTCCCACAATGTAAACACGGACAGTCTGTTTTGTGTGGAAAAGCTTTGCCACCAGAGGCGTTTAAATACAAATGAGAATAGAAGTCACATGCAAAAAAATACTTCAGCTGGGCAGGAACTCACATTCTGGAGGCTGAGCTGAAGCTGCTGTTTATAAGGGAGGAAATCCTGCGTGAGCTCAACTGTCAGGTTGTTGTAAGTAAAGAGGCTGTGGAGAAAAGCCAGCACCTGCAAAGGAGAGAAAGGACACAGATTAAACTTCCCTTCCCTATTTCTAATCAGAGGAGAGATAGACAAGAAGTTCAGTTTCAGAAATTACAGATACAAATTTGGGGTTTTTTCTTACAATTTTGGAGTGATGCAAGCCTTGGCATGACTTATCCACCGCAACGTCCCTAAAGCCCAGGTCTACCACCCACACGTGTGTCTTAACAAAACACACCCAAAATGAAGGACCCTGCTGGGAGAACAGGAGCAGATCTGCAGATTGCTTGTCCATGAGACCTACATGATCCCATGCTCAACAGCATCTGGTTCCAGGACAAATCCTCCCACCCAGGGCAGGGTCCCTGGGCACAACCACGAGCTGGTCCCACCGCAGCCTGTGCCATGGCAGGTAAGTAGACCAGATAACAACTCTCTCCCTCTGAACACAGCTAATATTTATCAAGCACTACGTGTCCAAGATAATTCATAACAAGATCTCTAGCTACCCACAGCATCTAGCCTGTTCCTCAGAATCAACTTACAGACACGAGAAACAAGTTTGTGGCTTTGCGATGCTCCAAAAAACACCACTAAGGTTGTTAAGTTGCAGCAATCCAAGTGTGCAATGTTAACTCCTGCTCCATCACAAGACTCCCCAGGACCGAATCCAACCTTGTAACTCATTCTTTCCTCCCACTGTTAGCAAGTCAGCATATCTGAACATCAAACAAAGAGGCCTGAAAGAAAAGGAAGCTCCTACCGGTTCAACAATACTGAATTTCTTGCTTTCTTGTACTTCCTGGATCTGGTACACATACTCCAGGGAGGACTCAAAGAAATTGTGTCTCTCTTTGTCAACCTGAAGGTCAGCCTGGACGAAAGAGGGAGAGGTGAAAGAAATAAATCCATCACACCTAGCTTGACAATATTTGCCTAGCATTTGTCTGTCAACCCACAAATAGTTTTGTCCTCACTTAAGAAAAAGCCTGCCAAAGATGTCCCACCCAGGTTTTCAACACTTTGCATGGAACCAGAAGACTGGAATGCTGGCCACGCTTCTCAGACTCCTGCTGCGACCTGAAACCAGCAATTCCAGAGCTGCAGCACCAGGTAGAACAACGTGGTATGCCACGTTCCCGCAGCTTGCACAGATTTTGCCTTGCAAAGATGCTCGTGTTGATCTGACAACTGGTTGGACAGATCTGATTCGATCCAACTACTCTGATGTGGGCTGGAACAGCTGGGGCTTTCCATTCTTGTTGCAACATGTTTGGTGGCAGCATCAGCTCGAAGGAGCACCATCCCTCCTCTGCCCGCTGCTCACTGCCACCCTGGGCTTGCTGCCACAATTAGCCCTGCAACCCCCAGAAGAAAGGCAGGAAACTAGGCTGGCAAAAAGAAAAATAACCAGTTGTTTTTCAGCCAGATTAGTTCCCCAAACCAGTTCAAAGGGTGGCCAATCCCCAGCTGTGCTAGCACAACTGGTCACTGCCCTCTATTATAAGGGTGAGATCAAGAGATGGCAATGCTTAAAGCCACCTTTGCTGCTTGGCACTTTATGGTGAACTACCACCTCGATATCCCTGGTCTCATCCACGTGAATAGGCTTTAGATAGATCTAATTGCTTATCAATTTCAACTGGTTACTGAAAGGGATGATTTCCCTCCCCCCTTTTTTAAGATCTAGAGTAGCTGGTGGTGTTGATTTTGGACCCAGCTGGAGAAAAGCCCATACGCACCTCCTGTAATTGGGATTCCTTCTTTTTGGAAGACAAATGCAAATGGCGATCCAGCATAGAATAAAACTTCTCACCATCCTTCTCAAACTTTTTCTTTCTTTCCTGTAGGTGCAAGAATTGAAGCATAACAAGGTATTGGCATTTTCCAGATAAGAACATGCAACAATGTGGGAGGGAAGTCATTGTCTCTTTATTATAAACAGTGGTGGAAAGAGAGATGACAAACCTTGCAGGCAGAGCTTACACAAGTTTTAGCGCGTAGTGCCCAGCCCAAAAGCAGCCCAGGGGAACACACTGCCTCAAACACAGCTGTTTTACAGTGCACAATGTGAAGAATTTCACCTCTTGGAGGTCCTTTGTGGATGGGCTGGTTCTTATTGACTTACTGTACATCTCAGCAGTACCACAGGCAGGCAAATACGAAGTGGGGACTGATTTGTTAAGAAACAAAGACTTTGTGAAGGAAGCACTGTAACAAAAAGAGTTGTTGGCATGGTAAACCTGAAAGGGGAAATGTCTATAAAGAGAGCAAAAGGAGACACGTGAGAATGCAACCCAGAGAGAACACAGGGAGAAGCTGAGCTGAGGACTGGGCTGTTTGCTTATGCCTTAAAATTACTGTAAAACCACAGAAGACTGTGGCAATCAAGAAACAACCATGAGTAGAAGCCAGGCTGACCCAAATTGGGTGATAAGTGAGGCATCAGTGATTGCTGAGAGGCAGTTAAAATGCTAAAATAAGAAAATTCCAGCCTGAAAGCAGCCTCAGTGTCAGGTCCAAGTAGCTGAGGACTAATGTATATATACTACAGAGTATGTATACGATGCCCAAATCCTCTGTCTAGCATTTGAAAGCTCAAGAAAGTGGAAAGCAGAGTTTGAAAACCCCCACCTCCTGTGGAATTAGTGGTATCTTTCAAGAACGATCTCCTAAAAGCCCTGAAGTCCTGTTCTCTCGCCCCCAGTCAGAAATTCATGAATAAGCCAACACGAATGCCACCCTGAAACAGAGCAGATGGACTCTGCCCGGCTGGTGGCTGTTAGTTATTACCCTCACAATTCAGTAGCGACCGCAAAGTTTGAAGCTGCGTTTCCTAAATCAAGTCCTCTCTCTTTCTTTAGTCAGTTCTCTGGCCGTGAAGTTTTGCTTCCCCATCATTCCACTTGCGCAGACTATCCAGTCTGTCTAATGGGGGGTCCTACACAGCGGATGCCTGGGGGCTCCCCAAATTGGTACTTTGGGTGAGCACAGTCAGTCTCCGCCTAACCCTCTGCTTTCTCCTCAGCATCTCGCTCGTAGCGGCTACTGCTGTATTCCCTCTGGAAGAAGAAAGGTTATTTTCTGGTGGGCGCACACAGGGAGACACTCGTAGGTTGGCTGTTGGAGCACATGAAGCTTGCACAGGTCCCCGCGTTACCCATCATGGGAAGCACCTCTCAGAGAAGGGCAAAGGCTCTCCCATTTAACAGGTCATCTTGGCCTTTGCTGGAGAAGGCACTCAGGTTCGTGTTGGTGGACCAGCTCCTTAGAGGCTCCTCAGAAAAAGGGCGGCCAAGCGTTACTGCCAGCTGTCTTCCTAGGAAAAGGATTTCTCACCCCACAAGAAAGTCCTGTTTCTCTAATCCTGTGTGAAAGCACAATTACCATGGAAAAACGCAGTAACGCCTGCAGAGGCACCAACTCAAATATCCCCGCTTCTATTTAACTGTCTGGAGTAGGGCAGGCTTAGACCAGCCAACCTTTTTACCCCAGAAATTACACCTACTGCCCTACGGAGACCCTGTAACCACAAGACCCCTGAAGAGAAGTGTATCTTCTGGTACCGTCCTCTGCCATATCAGGGACACTGCAACGCCGCGTTCGCAAAGTCAGGCCTCCGAATAAAAAGAGATCCAGCCATCAAATCCAGAGGAACAGAGTCCTCCCAGGGCGAAAAGGGAATTTCAGCAGTGCTGCAGCTGCGGAGCCGATGCCAGGAAGGGCTGTCAAAACAAAACACCACCCTCGTGACTAACACCACCCCCGATAAGTAAATCCAAACCCGGAGAAGCAAAAGCATTTGGGAAGCAGCGATTACCGCCTCTGTAAGGTCACACTTCTGCATTGTCTGCCTCTTGCCAGGAGATGCCATGTCTAACGCAGCCAGGAACCAAGGCTTGTTTTCATTTCTCTAAGGAGGAGTCACCAAACCCCAAGGCCACAGAAGTGCAGTAAAACGCCGCTGCACCGAGAGCGCCGGTGGCTGACGGGTCGCAGATCACACCTCTCCTGCTGCTGGCTTCTTGCATCTCAGAGAGGATGGCCACACCGGCAGCAGCAGGTCCCGAAATGTTTGCCCCAGCGATGGCAAGCCAGCTCCAAGCCCAAGCAACAAGATCTCAGCTGTCCCCATGGAGGTGGCACACAGAGCTGGTCTCCGAGATGGTGGCAGCCCCGCTCCGTCCCACAGACGAGGGGGGACCCAGCAGATGAAGCAGATGAAGGCGAGCAGATGAAGGTACAGCAGGAGAGGGGCTGAAGGATGCTCCAGCACTTGGGACATCACTCCAGGCGTCCTGTCCTGCCTCTGGACGAGCACACATAGGGTGACTCAGCCGTCCCCACCCTGGTGGAGTGGCCACGGGGGATGGCAGCCACGCTCCAGCCTAGAGCAGGGACCAACTTCTCCCACGCTCTGCCGTCCAGCTGGGCGGCTGCTTGTCTGCCCCGGGAGCTGTAGGAAAGAGCAGGGCAAGGGGGCAGGGAGCTGCTGCCCACCAGAGCCTGCTGCCACCGTGGCTGGGCACAGCAGAGCCCACAGGCAGGGGGACATGCCTCTGGATGCAGCAGCCTGGGAGTCAGTGGCTCCCACCCTGAGGAGCATCTTGTCCCCAGGAGAGGCAACGTCACTGTGGGTGGCTGTGGTGCCTGTGCAGGCGGCCACAGGACCACGAACCCAGAGGGAGACCACAGGCTGTGGGTGGCTGTGGTGGCTCTTCAGACGGCCGGTGGACCACGAGCCTGTGGCCACAGGGAGACCACAAACTGGGACCCGCACAGAAGCTCTGCCACCAGCTCGCATGGGCAGTGCCCTGCAGGAAGACACAGCCCATCCTGTGGCAGAGGGACAAGAGACAAGAAGCCCTGGGGGAGCAATGGAAGAGCTTTTTCTGCAGCAGGAGCTCAAAGGCAAGACAGCAACTCCTTCAGGGAGCATCTCCTCCTCCACCAGCGCCCATGGGTGGGCAGGGGCACGTGGCCGTGCCAGGGGTGCCAAGCACCAGGCTCTCCCTAGGGATCAAGGGGATGAAGGACGACGGCTGAGATGGACATCGGCGTGAGGAGCAGGGCTCACTCCTGCAGGACAACTGCTGCCATGCGGAAAGCAGAACAGAACGGCATTTTTGGCCACTAGAAGGGGACTTGCCAATCACTTCCCACTCTGGCTAATTAACATAGAGCTGAAAAGCAGAAGGATGAACTACAAATCCCTCCTGACTGTCAAGCCAAGGCTTCTAACAGCTTGCTGGCTGCTGAGTAGAGCAAGCCAAGACAAAAAACAACACAAAAAACCCACCCAGACTGAAGCACAATCTGGAAACATAAGCACAAATTAGTGCCTCATGAATATTCAGCAAAGGACAGCATTACCTTCCCATTAAGATTTGCCAAGTCCAAGAAGCCACCCAACTTTCATTTATGTGCTCACCAAGAGAAACAGAGGCAATTTCACCCAAATGCAGGCAGAATCCTGTGCAGTGAAGGAGGGTGCTCTCTTGGAAAGCTTCGCTCTCCGAGCTTCAGAAGATGCTGCTTTAATCAGAAATGAGCAGGAGAAGCTCATTCATTCCCACTGGAGCTGAGAGGGTGCAGAGACAGGACAAAATGGCCAAAGGGATATTCCAGACCACAGATGTCATTTTCGGTATAGAAATGGGGGTTGGCTGGGGGGCAGGGATCTGCAATCGCTGCTGGGGATGGGATGGGGAGGCGATCATCGGGTGGTGAGCAATTGTATTGCATCACTTATTTTGGATATTCTTTTACCATCATTATTATTTTCTCTTCCGTTACTGCTGCATTAAATTGTCTTTATCTCAACCCATGAGGGTTTTTTTTCCCCTTTTCTCCCTCTTCTTCCTACCCTACTTGGGGAGGAGTGAATGGCTGCGTGGTCCTAGTTGCTGGCTGGGGTTAAACCACAACAGTAGTAAACATTCCTCCAGCAGCTTACAATGAGTCCAAACAAGTTTTTCTCCTCTTGACTTTTTTTTTTGTTTGTTTGTTTTGCTTTGTGTTTTCCTCTTTGTTTTGGGTTGGTTTTTTTAATAAAAAAAAGTTGTCTCCTTCCAAGGGGAATTGGAATGAAACCTTTCCTATTCAAATCCTCCTAAACTTAACGACCACAACAAGGCTCTTAATGAAAGTAGCCCACCCCCAGAAGAGAGCTTGCCTGCAGGGTGTGAGCTGAAAGCCAAAGGCTTTTCCTGGGAGGGACAGGGAGTGAGGGACAGGCACCCTCCGTGTCCGAGGGTCCCGTGGCAGCGCCCCAAGCTCAGCTCCAGCCCCCCCTGTGCCAAAGGGGTCTGTCCTGTGAGAGGGTGAGGAGAGACTTTCCTCGGGCTGCTGCAGCTCTGCATCTGCTGCAGCACACACCCATCACTCTGCCCCCACAGCGCTGCACATCGAGAGGAACTGTTAATTAACAGGAGGGCTAATTAACACTGTGCTCATCCGGGGAGTCAGGCCACGATCAGTCCTACCGTCCTGCTTCACGTTCCCATTCGCGGTGAGCACATCCTTCTCATTACCTCTCCTTCCCCTGCAAATCAAGGACTCCACCACCCCACACGCTACGAGTTCACAGCCTGCGTGGACCGAGCCCACGGTGTAGCCTCTGTGAATACGATCTAATGTGAAATGAAAAAAAAAATGGACCACCCCACGCACTCTCTCCCTTAAGGGATGCCTGTGCCTCCCTGATACCATCCGCCCCCTCAATTACGCCGTTTCCTTTCCACGCTTCCCCAAATCAGTGCTGCACCCTCAGCCACGAACTCTCACTCTGCAGCTTTCGAGCAGAATAAAGTTCCGTGGCCAGGGCTGAGAAATGGGTCAGCTCAGGAGATCCCAGATCCTCTGCTTTTACTCCTTATGGCTACACAAAGATTTAGTAACAAGTCATGAGCGACGATCCTATGGGTCCAAGGCTAGCAGGGGAAGGTGACTGGAGGGGGGGCAGCTAGTCCTAGTGACACCCCGGGGGCTCCCCTGCACGGGAGGATGCCATCTGACCGAGGAGACTCCATTCATCCCCAGGAAAACGGGTTAATGCAGACTCAGATGTCTTAGTCAGACTGACTGGCTGCTCTCCAGCCAGAGTCATCACAAAGACCCAATTCAAAGCCTCTTCCTATCTGGCTTCAGCATCTTGCAAAGAGAACAGAAAACATCTCACAGGAGGCGACTCGGCCAAAATATGGGAAACGAAGCAGAGGGCACAAATTCTCTGTGTCATGTCTCAGGGCTGCGCCACAGCCTGGCCCCAGCCTCTCTCCCCCTGGTGTAAATCAGGAAGGATCTACTCGGCCGATGCCAGCCAGTGGAGGCGCAGCAGAAACGGAGAGGGACAGAGCGCCCTTGTGAGGAGCCCTCATTTGTATTTCACGCCTTCTGCCGGGGGATGCGAATGACCCCGCAGGAGCTCTGCAGGCCGGCAAGCAAAGGGAAGGCTTTGTGCCCGAGGCGGTACCCACGAGGATGCAGCCCAGTGGGAACGGGGCCAGCGGGGTAACACGGGAAAGGCAGGGAAGCATCGGAGGTGAGGGCAAGGCTCTGGAGAGGGCTGGGGCTCAATCCAAAACTCACACCCCCTCAAGGCTGCAGGGCAGTGGGGGAGAAAGCGTTACCTCCCCGGGTACCCCCTGTCGGTGTGGGGGCACCCGCAATCACGGTGGGGTGCAATTTGCTCCCCTGCCAGCTCCTGCGTGCCAGTACTTCTGCTGGGCTCTGGCAGAGCCCTCTTCTCACCAAGGAAGGGCCGTAAGCTCCCAGGTGAACCCATGCCAGCACTTGGAACCACCAGCTGCTGAGACTACAGGACCAACCGTGCCGAGACACGTGCCTGTCACCAGGCACCGGCCAGCTCCGGAGCAGGAGGCAGGGTATGTGACCCCCAGTGGGAGGTGGCACGGCTCTCTGGCCCATAGACTAAGTAATCCTTACACACCTGAAAGGCTACTCGAGAAGAAAACAGCCTGAAGGACACTTTAATACTGTCATCTTAACATTTGCAGGCTGCTGCCCTCTTGACTTAAGTGTTCCATAAACACAAGAAGGGAAAATAAGCTTGACCTTGTCCCCATGACTCCTTCCCCATGACTCTTTTCTAAATCCGTGCTGGCCCTATTGTTCACGCAGACTGATCGAACAGGAGGGATTGTCCTCTCAGCCCTGGGCACGTCCACGTGCTGGTAACACAGAGGCCTGCTGGAAAACCCACCGGCGAGGAGGTGAGGAGGCTTTACCCCTGTGCCCAGCGAGGAAACACAGATAGAGCTTCCCCCGGGCCAGGACCCGATGGCCGTGGCCACGGCTTTCACCACGCTCACGCTGCCACCCCTTCTCGGAGCGGCGTTCTACACACACACAGTCATGCAGGGGGATTCTGAAGGGCAGGATGGTGATCAAGTATCGTTTCTCAAATCCTGTATTTATTAAACGTCAAAGGCTCCAGATGGGCTGGGCCGAATCCAAGCCCCAAGCGTTCTCCAAAACATCTCCATTTCTGAGCTGGTTCAGAGCCAGCCCCATTTCAAGCTGCCGCCGAGTAACGTGGAACCTGGATTTCTTGATAGCAGACAAGGGAAAAATAATCTTTTCTGCTCAACATGTGCAGGATTTGCTTTTTGTAACTTGTTTCTTTAAAAGTTTGGTCCATCTGAAAGGCTCATTAGATGCCTTATTTAAATATTTCATAACAAAAGCCCTACGATTATAATCAAGCTCTGCTTGGCCTCTGCTGCTCTCTCTCCCTCCTGCTCCAACATACGCTAACCCGAGGAAAATATTTTATTCTCAATAGCACTGAATGAACAAAAGGGAGAAGAGAGAAAGAAGCAAGGAGTATCTCCTGATCACCGGGCGAAACAAGCACTCCTCCTCGCTCAGGACGGAGACAGAGCTGGAATTAGGCCAGAAGAGAACCCAAAGAATTCAGGAAAAGGTTTTGGAGCCTCTTATGATTGAAAAATCAGACTAAAAGTCACAGCACAGACTTTCTCTTGCCAGCAGCTGAAAGCCGGCATTAAATGGGGAAGTTTCTGAAAGCATGAAGTCAAAATGTAATACAACAATTGTCTGCCTTTTAAAAACAACAGCAACAAAAGAGAAACAGGAGAAAAAATTGATTTCAAACATAGTAATACACATCTGTTTAAATTTAAAACAAAAAAACAAGCCTTACCTTGGTGAACCCTATTTGCTCCTTCCGAAAGTTTTCCAAAGGTTTGATCAGCAAATCACTAGCGTTCTGCACCTACAGTGCAAAGAAAGAAACAGTTTAATTACAGGACACAGATTAACTTTCTCCTAAACAGAGACTGAACAGGGCCAGGAGCCAAGAATTCCTAGATTTTAATGCCTCTGACTGCAAACTTGTTCTCTGGCTGTAGGTGCAGTCATTTAACCCATCCGTACCCACTTTTCCCTGCCTGTAATACACAGAAAACCTCAGTCACGGCACACGAGGCTTTGGGGACATCCTGTAGATGACAGTCAGGTTTCCCCCAGCCTGCCACCCTCCTGGCACTGCTGTGCGGCGAGCCATTGCCCTCTGCCTGAAACGCTGCGTTACTCCCATCAAACCCTGGCCACCAGTTTGCCGGAGCAGCAGCCCTCGGGTAATTTAAAGCTGGTCAACCTGGTGCGAGTGTGAAACCCTCCGGGTGAGCTACCGTAAAGAGACCGGTCCTGTAAGCAGAGGGCAAAAAAAGCCTCAAAAATTTAGAAAAGTTGGACAGCATCCCTAAAATGATCCCCGAAATGATCCCTTCCACCCACTTACCCACTGAAAAAAGGAGCCATTTTTAATTACCTTGCATGTCATTAAAAAAGAAATATCTTGCTGCTTTCCTCCAGCTTCTTACTGGTTTCCTCCTGGTCCCTGCCTGCCTGCGGACCCCGAGAGCGGCCGGTGGCGTCCCGCCGGCACAGCCACCCCTGGGGTGCTGGCCCAGGCAGCAGCCTGGCACAGGCTCTCGCTGCTGCACGAGGCAGAGGGAAGCAGAGCCAAGCAGCACATTCCTGGCATGCTGTAAAAGCTCTCTACCAAGCCGAACCTTCGTGTTTTTCCTGGAATTAGGAGTGAAACGGGAAGCCAACGCTCGCTCTGGAGAGGCAGAGGGCACAACGCAGCGGGAGACGGAAGGCAGCGCATCGCCCTGCGGGAGCTGTGCTGGCAGGGACAGGGACAACGGGGGACCTGTGTGCTCACACCCGGCAAAAATGAAGCTAAAAATACATTTTGCTTCTTATTTTTTAGTGCTTTGTTTTGCCACAGAACCAGCTTGTTACCAGCTCAGGCACACCTGGCTCTACAGAGCAAACTGGCTGCAGATGGCAGGGTCCTGGGGCTCCATGACTGCCTGGCATGAGGAGGGGTGTTGGACACTGCGTGGGGACAACCTCTCCCCCTCCCTGCCCAGCACCTCCCCTTGACTGCTCAGGGCACCCTGTGATGGCACCGTGGACCAGACATGGTAAAAAGCACAACCACAGAATCATAGAACGGTTCGGGTTAGAAGGGATCATTGAGTTCCAACCCCCCTGCTATGGGCAGGGACATCTCCAACTAGACCAGGTTGCTCAAAGACCCTTCCAACCTAGCCTTGAACACCTCGAGGGATGAGGCATCCACAACTGCTCCCAGCTTCCCTCCCATAGGAAGCTTCACACCAAGGTACAGGGTGCCGTTTGGCCGTGATTTAGCATTTAAACATTGCGACGAGGTAGTGATTACCAGAGAACAGTTCAGATCATCTTACCATCATGGACCTCTCCAGCTCTACCTCGTGGAGCAGCTCTGCAAACTCCTTAAAGGACTCGGCTGTAAAGAAAAGAAGAGGCTGGTCAGTGGAACTGGGATGTGGCACTGGGGTATGGGACACACGTCGGGGTACCCGAATCTGGCAGCAACCCCAGCATCGCTGTCTAAAGGCTTGCTGAAAGTAGAGAAGAGGTGGCCCCTTTTGGCAGAAAGGGGCCTCCTGCCCGGAATAATGAAGGAGATAACGCCCTGGGAAGGGAAAACAATGTTAATTAGCTTTCATTAGGAATTGTACTGCAAAGCAGGTAAGGCAGGTGGCAGGGAAAGGGCAAATAAGGGCAAGGAGCAGCCGCTGGTACCAGGAACCGCAGCAGGATGGGCTCTGTCTTGCCTGGACCATTGCTGACAGCACCAGAATGGGCCAAGTACCTCTGCCTGAGCTGGGAAGAGCTGCAGGTGCTTTCTAGGACCAAGATATGCCTGTGAAATGAAACCAGCCCAGAATCATAAAGATTACGTTCAGCGACACGAAGCACAAAGTCCGTGTACCTAGGAAGGAAAGGCAGCAGGTGTAGAAAAGTTCATAGAGGTTGACACCACTTCCCAAAATGTTAAAAATTAAACAGAAATATCTCATTGATCCGCACTTTTCTGGGAGTCCAATTATGACAAAAATAATACGAAACCTTTCCTTGAACGAACTGAAACAATAAGTTTTATTTAGCCTGGGGAACAAAAAGAGACTAGGTAGGCGTAGTTGACTCTCCCCGCACCAACAGGGTTACCACCAAGAGGGAGCATTTAGCCTTTCCCTCTGCCCACCAAAGAACCACATGGGAAGGGGCTGAATTTGTAGCAGGGAAGAAAATCTCTCGCACCAGAAAAGCCCTCAGAGCACCGAAATGAGGAGCACTGCAAAAGTCTCGGTTTTCCGGGAGGCTGTAAGACAAGGCTGGGCCAAACATCTGCCTACGCAGATTCCTGCAGGGAATGATCTGTTTGCCTCCCTGTACCTGGGAACTACCTGGGAATTAGCTGGGAGAGGTTCCCGCAGTGCCACTCATCACCTCCCAGCTGTGGGAGCAGCACCCTGCTCGGCTCTCAGCTGGTCTTGCTCGGAGCAGCGCTGGGGACAGGTCCAGGAGGCTCCACGCTCACCCTTCCATTGCCACGTGGAAAACACAGAATGGCTTGATTTGTAAAATTCAGAGGAGTTCCTTGTGCTTGTGGTTCAGACCCTGCACTCGCTGCAAAGCACGCGGAGGCACTTGACCACTGCTAAGCCATTTAAAAACCGTCTGAAAATGAAGCAAAGGACCTCAGAAGCACCCGGCTGACACCAGAGCTCTTGGCACGGCAGGGGCAACGCACGAGGAAACAAGTTAGACATGTAGGGAGGCACAAACAGCAATAGCTCATCCCACAGAGAAAGGGAGAGGATGCATTTGTGCCCTGCCTGCAAGCTGAGGGCCCTCTCCCTTCAACCGCAGGCGGTACCTTTGGAGAAGGACCTGTCCTTCTGCTAAAAACCAGCCACAACGCTGCTGCCCTGCCAGCGAGTAGGAGCTTCCAGTGTTAGAGGATTCACTCTGCAGTTGCTGAGACGGACACAAAAGGGGAAAAACCACAGCCTCGTGACACAGTCCCTCAGGCTGGCATCATCAAAACGTAACCTTCTTGATGAGTCAGTAACTTCTGAGTTCTCTTTCAGAGCGTAGGGCTTCAGAGCCCGGCACATGCGATGTCCTAATAGTTTATTATGCTCGACCGCAGGGCCGACACGCTGACTTTCACTGTGGTTATTCAGGACGGTGTTAAACCTGAAGCGAGCACAGACACTGGGAGCCCGAGCCAGGAAAGGAATTATCACAGGGAGAAAGAGAATCCAGCTCAGAACTTAGAGGAAAAATATCAGTGCCTAAAATTTTCAGTAGATGTTGTTGTGGTTTTTTTTTTTCTTTCCCTACAGGAAGAGTCCAGGCACACATTTCCTGGCTGCAATTGCAGAGCAACCCACTGAATTTGTCCTTGCACCCCGAACACATGGCTCAGGGTACACCCCGCTGCCAAACCAGTGGTGCCCAGGAGCTCCGGGGTGGACCCAGGCTGCTGGCCTGGGTCAATGCTTGGACACCCTTGCAGAGCGCAGCAGGGTGGCCACCACTGCCTGTCACCCCTGGGGGTGACTCAGCTGGCCAGAGCCAGGAGCATCAGCTGTTTAAAAGCAGGATTTCATGTTCCTGTGCCTGGGAGGGAGAAACACTCCATCTGATTTCATTATCATAAAATCATAGAATGGTTCAGGTTGGTAGGGACCTTAAAGATCATCCAGTTCCAACCCCCTGCCCTGGGCAGGGACACCTCCCACCAGACCAGGTTGCTCCAAGCCCCGTCCAACCTGGCCTTGAACCCCTCCAGGGATGGGGCAGCCACAGCTTCTCTGGGCAACCTGTTCCAGGGTCTCACCACCCTCACAGGAAAGAATTTCTTCCTAATACCTAATCTAAACCTCCCCTTAAATTACTCCGTTCATCTCTGGAGGAGCTGCTGAGTTGGGTCCCATGTGGGTGACCGGCACAAGGGACTGCAGCCGCTGTGTAATTCGGGTGCGTCTGTCACAATTAACACCCCCGGGGCAAAGCACTGCTCCCGACAGACAACATCAACCCAGCGTCTGTGTCCTGACTCCCACTTGCAGTGTTCAAAGCCACCACCCGACGTGCAGGGGTGTCAGCCTGCTCTCTGCCTACATAAAAAAAAAGGAACACGCCATTAGTTATATTTACAGATCAAACACGTTCCCTGAAGTACAATAAGAAGTTCTTGGGAATGTTTTCCTTCATTGCCATATCCTGCACATCAAATGAGCTCCTAGGCTCCCACGCAGATCTCTGGCACCCTTGTAGGAGATGGGAGCTGCTACGGAGACATCAACGCCCTGCTGCTGTTTTGGGGATGCAGGCGCTGCGGGGCTTGGGGCAGGAGGAGGAACTCAGCCCACCAAGAACCTCATCTTGAAAAAGCAAGGCGAAAAATAATCCCCAACAAAACAAGAAGCAGGGAAACTTGCTCCTCTCACCACGGAGTGGTTTCACATTTGCTGGGATCTCTTCCTGCTCTCCTCTGCCCACGATCCCCCCATTCAACCTCGGCGGTTTGCAGAGGTTCTTCCTCGCCCACCGAGTGCCGTGGCCGCACCGCAGCGGCTCATTGCCCCGGCTCACCCCCGGGCAGGCTCTGCTCCCCTCCCACGGACCGGCACAAGGGTGCAGGACATTGGAGCTTTTGTCCCTTCCAGCCGAGAGGAGCCGACGCTCCTTTCCTTGGGCGGCTGTTTGCTTCAGATCCCTCTGCTCCCAGGAGGGGCATTTATAAGGCAACGATTTCCCCTCCCTTATTGAGATGAGTTTGGAAAGGCAGTACCTCTATCGCCATTAGACTCGGACGCTGACTCATTTCCAGTGGGTTTCACCTAGAGACTTTCCAGAGAGGAAATCAGATTTTTGAAGGGCAAGCTGCAATCTGCTTTAAACTGCTTTAAATAAAACAACCCAAAGAACAGACTTTACTTCCTTCCCCTTTCGGTGATGGCCAAGAGACCTGACATCAGCAATGTTACACTTGCAGCCACTCTTCAACAACTGCCTGAAAAAAGCTTTGGGTTTTGTTCTTTTTTTTTTCCCTACTATGTTCAGCCCCCAGGAGCAGCCTGGCTAATGCCCTGTGCCCCCCACCACAGGTAGCCCCATCCCCTCAGCCCAGGCAGGACCCCCTCGAGTTTTGTCCCATGGAGACATAGAATCACAGAATGGTTAGAGTTGGAAGGGACCTTAAAGATCATCGAGTTCCAACCCCCTGCCCTGGGCAGGGACACCTCCCACCAGACCAGGTTGCTCAAAGCCCCATCCAGCCTGGCCTTGAACCCCTCCAGGGATGGGGCAGCCACAGCTTCTCTGGGCAACCTGTTCTAGTGCTTCACCACCCTCACAGGAAAGAATTTCTTCTTTACTGTCAACATGTCAACCCTTTGGGGACTGGAGGATTTTCTGCTGTCCCTCCTGCCAGCGGCCACCACCGCAGCACCCACACACCGGCCATTCAACACTAGCTCAGCCGAGAGCGGGATTAATTTGAAAAGCATTGGGTTTAGGGCATTTAGGCCATTCGGTTTTGCTCCCAGTGTGCAGCTGGCAGCTGCGTAATCCGCACAGTTGTTGCACTGGGACGTAAAATGGCTTCAGGACTGCTAATCCCCAAACAGATGTGCAGGGAGTAGAACCACACCGGTGCCACAGGCTTCCCTGCCGCGAAGGCAGAGACGGGCGATTATTTTCCCTATGATGAAACATCCAACAATTCATTTTTCCAGGCAGTTTGCAGCCTGGTCCCTTTTCGAGGGCAGTGCGGGTGCCACTTGGTTTTTGAAAGGCATCTTCAGCAGAACAAAGGCAACTTTAGGAGCAGCACTTGCCTGGACCAGGAGACGTGGCCGATGCTCAGCGTCACACGTGTTCCCACTCCACCTGTGGCACTGGGAAACGGGACTTGCTGCACCGCCATCCTCCCCAGAGCCTGGCAGCACAGAGCAGGGCTGGAGCCATGGAAAACCTCCACAAATTATCCGCTGAATTAGGAATGTGAAACTCTACCCGTGAAAGTTCAACTTTGTAAAATCCGCGGTGGAATAGCTGACTGGCATCCGAGGAACCCGGCTCCTGAGGATGTTTAAAAACCATCAGGGCAGGCGAATTCCGAAAGGAGAGGCTTTCTCATTTACTGAAAGTTTGCATCAAGAAGAAGAAAACTTACCAATATTGATCTCATCATCCGTTAGCGTGTCACCAATGAAGTCGAACTGAAAGGACTGCAAAGTCTGGGAGAATTTCTGTACTGCCGACGAGTAACCTGGAAAAGGACAGAGCAATAAGGTTGTGTATTTTCACAATTGTTTTGCAAAGCCTTAGAAACTTAGCCTGAATGGAACAAAACTATAGTGAGGTGGTTAGAAAAATCATAGAATTGTCTAGGTTGGAAGGGACCTTTCAGATCATCTAGTCCAACCATCAACTTAACTGATACAAAACCATCACTAAACCATGTCCCCCAGCACCACATCAACCCATCCTTTGAACACCTCTAGGGATGGTGCCTCAACCACTTCCCTGGGCAGCCCATTCCAATGCTTAATAACCCTTTCAGTGTAAAAATTTTTCCTAATATCCAACCTGAACCTCCCCTGGTGCAACCTGAGGCCATTTCCTCTCGTCCTGTCGCCTGTGACTTGGGAGAAGAGACCGACCCCCACCTCTCTACACCCTCCTTTCAGGAGGTGGTACAGCCATCACGAATCCACAGCCACCGTGAATTTAAGCCCTTCAGAAAGAGTTGTAAAGTTAAACTCCATTAGTGGCTGCAGAGAGGATTTGGTTTGGGTTTCTTTCTCAGCGTTGTTGCAAATGCTTCTGCAATAATAACGGATGCACCGAATCGTACAAAGGGCTCACCTCCTGCTCTGTACAGAAAGAGACACCGAGACATTTCCCCTGCAGGAAAAGATGCAGCTTCAAACGGCAGCATTCACCACCACCATTAGAATGTCTTTCAGAGAGGTAGGTGTCCCCGGTGGCACACACCCCCCAGCACACAGCTCCTCGGAGCAGGGAGGCCGTCAGACGGGCTTCTCGCTGCTCATAGTGATTCATTATACGGGAGAAAAATGTGTGGAGTCAGAAAATAAACGGGAGAAAGACAGGACCCAAAATAACTGCCCCTCTTTAGGGGGTCAGAGACACAAACAGGCCCTCAGAGAAGTCTGACGGTGCCTGTGAGCCAGAGGGCTCAAGCTGTGCCCGGCAGCGTGGCTGCAGGTGGCCCTGGGACCCGCTCCTGGCCCGTTGGTGAAGAAACCTTCAGTCTCGAAGCAAAGGCGCTTCCTGATGGCGGCTGGTAGCTCAGCCCAAATTATTTTTGGACTTTCCAGAGAAGTTCCTCTAGCCAAAAAGGATCCTTTGTGTCTCTGCATCCTGGTGCGGCTGCTTCGCGGCTCCGTCAGCGGCTCCGTTGTCGTGCAGGCGGCTGCTGAGACTGGCAGAGGAACCGCGGCCGGGACGGGGCAGTGACCACGCAGCAGACCCCAGAGCCAAAATCACCCACCTAGTGACAGCTGTGACAGCCCTAGGTAACACTTTACCCCAGGAAAAAAAACCCAGTCCTTCTCCCACATCTTCCTGCACAAACTTAAAATACTTAGTCTCTCTCCAACAGCAAATACCCGAGATACAAACAGAAGGAGGCTCAACTTGCCTGACCTTAGGGACTAGGATGTGGAAAATAAAACGAAAGCAAAGGAATAATGTTATACGTTGATTTATGTTGCTGTTTTCCCTAATTTTGGACTCCAGCACAGCGACGGGCTGGATTCCTCAGGGGGTGTGTGTGTGTGTGCACCGGAGGCGGCGCTTTCTGAAATTCAGGAAGCTGGGAGTGTGGAAGACGTGAGGGCACAGGCGTGAACGTGCAACCAGCTCACGCTCCCCAGCTTGGGCAAACCAGGGGAAAGATTGCTCTAACAGCACAATTCTGTGTAACACGGTTTGTGTTTGTTTGGGTTTTTTTTTTTAATTTGTCTAGTTGTTTAAAAAATAAGACAAGAACCATCACTTTTGGCATCAGCTGTTAGAATCTGGGGGGAGCTAACAGCCAAAAATGAGGCGCGAATTAGTGAGGAGGCACCCCCCTGCATTTCTAGACCAAGGAAAATCGTGATCTGGGGGTATTTTTGTTTGTTCTTTTCCATTGCAAACCCAGTGAGAAAAGAACTTATCACCACGGGGGCAAACATGGGGTTTTCCGGAACACTGCTGTGAAGGGGAGAGAAAAATTGAACAACGCTGAATTGGATGTTGAGAAAAGGAATCAAGCGGCCCGTGTGGGATCCCAGCAGGTCCCCAGATTGCTCTTCTTCCCCTGTCCCTAGGTCGGGAGCATCCCGGTGACCCCTGGCCCTCCCCAAGCCATGGTGGCACGTGGGGACAGCCAGGTCCCCATCCTGGGGAGGAGCGTGGCTTCGAAGCGCACAGAGTCCCTGCTTTCCCCTCAAAAGCTTCGTTCAGCAGTTTCCTCCGACGGGTCAAACCTTTGCTCCTGAATGGGCAGATTCAGGCTTGAATGTGGCTATTTAAGCACAGCTGCTGGCGGGGGGGGAGGTATGAGAGCGCGTAAATGGGTGAACTCCAGCACAGAATGATGTCATTGATTTGATGGAAAACCTCAGCAAATAATTCACTCTCAGTCCCCGCAGCGTTCGCTTCAGGCCGGGGCCGGAGGCTCTCATTGAGCTGTCGCTCAGGGGAATCTTTGTTTGTCCCCTCGCAAACGCTCGTGGTCGTCCCTGGATGCTGCTGGTGGCCCTTGCCCAGCTTTTCCTTGCACTTCAGCTGCGTTTACTGGTGGGTGAACTTCAATCACCCCCTTTAAATGTCCCTGAGCAGCCCCTCTGAAAGCCAGTGGCACCTGAGGAGGCTCCTTGCATCCCACCCTCCCAAACCTCCACTGGATCCATCACCGCCCCTGCCTGCCCCAGCTGGTGTCCGTCCCTCTCTCTGACGTCCTTCTGTCCCCTTCCACTGGCGGTGTGTGTCCCTGTGGGTACAAATCCCACGGCACGGGACAGAGGGTTGGCAGGCACTGTTTTTCCCTGGCGTGTGTCAGCACAGTGTTTAGCCCCAGCATCGGAGGAACGGTCCTTGGCGAGCTGCTTGCCTTTTGGGTTTTATAGAAACAGGGGGTAGGGAAAGAGCAGAGGAGGGTTTGGAAAAGCCAAACACAATAAATTTTAACCAGAAAAAAAGAAATGGTATAGCTGACTGAAGTTACATTTTCCTTTCAAAATGTTGTCTTGCCTGAAAGCTTATTTTCCAACTTTCTAGCTGAAGGAAATTCAGGTGGACATGCTGGAAACCACATCTCACATTAGCTTAAGAGTGAAAAAAACGACGAGAGGCCCTTCATTAGTCCAGCGCTGTTTGGTTTCGGTTGGCACAAGGAATTTTTTTCATTTTGGGGAGCCATCCTCATCCTCACCTTCAGCAAAGTCGGGTATAGGAAGCCCCGGTTGCGAGCGGAGACTGTATGCCTTCACCCCACCGTGCCACCCAGAGCTAAAGGCTGCTGAAGGTGGCAGCCATCCCTGCCGTCCCACATTGAGGGGACAGCCACCGGGGACATCCCTGGGGTAGCCAGGACAAGGTGACAGCTGCCAAGGACATCCCTGGTGTGGCCGGGGTGGTCGCCCGGTGCCATGTGCAGACCCCACCATAGAAATACAAGTGTGGAAGATGTAGGGTTAGGAAAGGAGAGGACATGCTGGAGGGAGAGGCAGTGCTGCAAACGCCTGGCGTGGCTCCTGAGGAGCGTTTAATGGAAACCAGACTCCTCCGGACCAACGTGACTCGTCCTTGCACACGTACAGAGCCTTGGCTGAACACTGGCTTCTGACAAATCCTATATATCCACACCGGACGGACAGCGTAGGGTACTGCTGTGGCATTATGCGGGTTATAATGACCATGGGGTGTTAATTGGGAAATTAACATAGGGATGACTCTGTGGTTGACCCTGCCTCAGCAGTGCCTGCTGGCACCAGCCATGGAGGGGACAGAAGATGCTCATGCCTGGGGGTGCTGTGTCCCTGTGGGGTCCAGCACCGGTGCCATGCACTGTGGGAAGTCACCCCCTCCCTCAGGGACTCCCAAATGGTGGCGTGGTGACACCACAGGATGGGGACAAGGCTGGGGGGGGGGGGGAGTCAGGGTGAGAGGGATGAGCTGCAGGAAAGCAGCTCGACAGCAGGAAGGGGCTGCTGCGGCCAGCAGCTGGAGTTGGGGAGGAAGAGATCAGCCACGTGGAAAAACTGGGCTACATCTCCACGCCGGGAGAGATAAGCCCATGTTATCCCTCGTTTTAACAGACACAAGGAAGTTTTGTTCTCCCCTGCTACAAACACACGGCTGCCAAACACCCAAATCCCAGCAGCAGGGAGAGGGTGAGGGCTGGAGAGAGGTGGCTGCAGGATCTGTCTTGCTCACACAGCACCAGGAAAGTGTGTGGAGAGCCGGACCGTCGCTGGAGGAATAACACTGTGCTTCCAAGCCAGGGGTATCCCTGCAAACAGCCTGAAAAGTCTCATCCCCAAAGGATCCTGCCTGCTCTTGGTACGGCTCAGCCCATTTCTGTGGAAACACACCGAAACTAATTCGATCAGGAACCCTCTAGGATTCTCCTTCCTTACGGCGTTCAGTAAGCGATGCCAACTTTCACAATTTGCGGCCACAATAATTTACTCTTCTAGTAAAAAGAAAGTCCCATCTCTCTGCACAGAATAACCCCAGCCGAGCTGTGCCCGGCAGGAGGGAGGGAAGCAGTGCCAGCTACAGCCGCGCTACAGCCCGAAGAGCTACACCAACAACATTCTGGTTGTATTTATGTATGTAAAAACACACCTCCAGAGACCGCAGCTATCGAGGGATGTGCCCCACAGCCAGCTCAGCAAAGACCTAGCGAGGATCCTCATTTCAACCTTTCACAGCAACCAGCGATAACCAAAGACAGCAAACACAAGAAATTTGCTATTTTTACAAAACCCATGGGCTTCTGAAAAAGCATAGATTACATCTGGGAGCCCTCAAATGGGCTGTGGTGCTGGTTTTTTTCCCCCCGGTGCTTATAATTGAAAATAGGAAACCACCTCCACACGACAGACCCCGTGGGGGGGACGCAGCCCTGGGTACCACCTAATGCTGCCACGGGGACGAGAGGATGTGGCTGGAGAATGGGCACAGAGGTGCTGCTCAAGGGTCTGTGATGCTCGAGATGTCACAGATGCATTTCTTTAATTAGCTTTGCACTCCTCAGAGGAGGGTCGCGCTTATTTAACTTTCTATCTGTGTGATTGCAACGGTCCCCTGTTGCCAAGAGAGGAAAACAGGTCCCTGAGTACATGGAAACAGACGTGTCAGTGACAACCCACTGGTGACAGCTACAGGGACCACGGGGATCTCTGCCCACCAGAAAAGGAGTGACATGCTTGGACCACCTTGTCTAATACCACAGGGACACAAGGTGATGTTGGATGTCACAGAGGTACAGAGAGAAAGCAGGAGGATTTTTAGAAATAAACACTTTAAAAAAAAAAAAAACAACAAAGCAAACCAAAACAACAATAAAGCTCCTACTGTGTAGAAGATTGGTCACAGAGCGCACACGCCACATCTGCCAGGACCAGCCTGCCCCTACCCTCACACAGGTTATTCACACCTAAACATCCCCTGGCTAACCCAATTATTTTACATTTTATTAGCTGTGCAGTGCTTGGTAAATCCAACACCATCTCTACGCCTCCCTAGGGAACAGCCAGGCAAAAATCACTGCTCCTCCGGGAGCTCAGGGGCCAAACGGGCAGTGGGTTCAGCAGCTCTTTGGCTAATCCTCAGTCACACGCTGCTCCCTGCACAGGGCACTGCAAATTAAGGAGAAAACAAAATAAAAATGACAAAACCTCTCACCCCGTCACCATAGCAATCACCAGTCAGCGACACGAAGCGCTTAATTTCACTTGTCTCCAACCAGGCTACACACAAAGAGGCAAAAGCATGGATAGCTGAACCAAGACAGCCTGCAGCGTCCCCGTCCTGTCCCTGGGAAGGGGATGGGACACCCCTGTCCACACTGGAAGGCGAGAAGGGACTTTTAACTGGTCTCCCCGCCTGCACTGAGGCACAGAAACAAGCTGCTCCGAAGCTTCTGTATCTGCCAGACCACAGCGTGGAGGTGCCCTGCCCAGAGCTTCAACCATCCATCCCTGTGACTACTTGTGACTGTCAAAATCTTCCTTCAAAGCTGGAAAAACAAGGAAAAACCCCAAAGGATCTGAAGCGACAGCGATGCAAATAAACAGATCAAACATAAGGAGGAGCTCCATTTTTGTATTTTGCTTGCTTTCCTCTTCTCCAACTCGAAAACAGAAATATCAAAACCAGCCACACAATTTTTTTTCTTTCAAATAAGCAAACAAAGACAAGACAATAAAACTTCATTCTGTACTTAAATAAGAACATTTTAAGCCAAGAACAAATTTTAGGGTTAGGAACTGAGCTCTGGAACTCCAGTTTTTCAAGGGAATGTTGCAAGACCCTGATGCACAGCAGCTGATGATGCACCTACATTTCTTCTCAAAGCTTGGTCACTACGGAACATTTTCTGCTTCCTCGTGGAGAGCTGAGCAACGGGACATGCAGAACATGAGAAATACCAGTTTTTCCTCCAGCAGGCAAATGAGAGGGCTGTGATCCCTGAAGGGAAAAGAATGTGCCCATTGTTAGCGACTCCCACTGAAGAATTTCCCAGGGAGTTGCATCATGAAGGAGATGGGAGTTCATCCATGCTGCCACCCCAGAGATGAGGTTCTGGACGTGGTACCCGACCCACCACCTCCAGGGGATTCTCTTTACTTGCAGCAAAGCTTCATGAGCCAACAGACTAAGTGTTTGGCCCAGGGGCTGGATTCTGCTCCGAGCCCTTGTACTTACTCAGTGTGTACTAACTGCATGAAGTCCCACCAAAATACCTCAACTCTGAATCAATGAAGTTACCCCGACTGAGCCCAGATGTGCCATTAGGAACGTGAGTAATGAGTCCTGACTCACAGAACACTCCTAAATACTCTACAGCTGCCTGAACACAAAAACATGTTGATTTTTTCAGATGAGGGGAAAAAAAATAATAATAATCTTCCGGGTCAGCCTTCTAGGTAGTCCCAAAGCTACACAAATTGACACAAGCAAGGAAAATAGCAGTCCTGTTGCTGCATAAAATAGCAAAAAAATCTTGCAAGGAAAATAGCAGGCCTGTTGCTCCATAAACGAGAGATATTTATCATTAGATAATTAAAACCCGGCCCAGTACAATGTAGTCAGTGCTCTGCATTAACCCACAGCGAGTTGTTTCCGAGCACCCCTGAAGGCTTTCTGGATGCTGTGGGGATTCAGAAATACTGACACGTTTTACAAAGGCCATTTTTCACACACTGACAAGGGTTTTCCACTTGCCAGAAGTAAATGGCTAGCACCAACTTCTAAAAATAACTTGCTATATTTAGCTGGACTTTACAAATCTCTGGCAAAGGAATTTACTGAATGTCTAATACTTCTGCTATACATTTATCTTTTCTAATCAGTCCTTTACCGACAGAGTCTTTTATAAACTGCCATAGCACTTCTGCAGTTAATCCAGCGCAGGCTCCAGGGAGAAGAGCAGGGCTGTGATTCAAGTATAAATACATTTTTCAGTAACTTTCCCTACATAGAGGCCTTTTGCTTTGCGAGCTGCTTATCTGCCCCCTGTACCATTACCTAAACGTACACATCACCCTCCCACTTTCCCCCTGCCTAATTTCTGTTTCCTCTCCTAAACTTAATTTTCCATTCTCCTAAATTCTGCTCCTTGCCCAGGCAACCTTGTGGTAAGCGCACAAACTTGCTCAACAGGCTTATTTTATTTTTTATTTACTCTTTAATTAAAAAAGACCAACACAGCAATTCTTTACATTTATCATATACTCCTTATGCTCGTCTCATCTCCCTTATTGACCGATGGAAACCTGCAATACCGTACCTGTCACGCTTCACAAAAGCTGGCAAATCTTATTCCGCTGGATCGAAGATCAAGGAAGTTAAACACACAGAGGGGCTTCTCTGGTCTCCTCATCAACAGCTCAGAAGTCAGGCAACGTTATCATCTCAGAAAACCAACCAAACCAAAAAGCAAACAAGCAAGGTTGGAAGGATAACACAATTTTGGGGTATATTGGTCTGTTTTGGAGAAAACTGGGAGTATTCAGGTTACAGTTTCTGGGGAGAATGAAGCATTCTTCTCCTACCTCTGATTAAGTGCACGCTAATTATCTAGCATAACTTTTCTTCCCTAGACCTTCATAGTGATAGATACTGTTGATCAGGAAGAGAAGACACCAAAGCCACATTTTAAAGCAAAGACACAGAACAGACCATTCTCCCAGTGACACCCATTGGCTTATCACAGAATCATAGAATGGTTTGGGTTGGAAGGGACCTTAAAGCCCATCCAGTTCCAACCCCCCTGCCCTGGGCAGGGACACCTCCCACCAGACCAGGTTGCTCCAAGCCCCATCCAGCCTGGCCTTGAACCCCTCCAGGGATGGGGCAGCCACAGCTTCTCTGGGCAACCTGTTCCAGGGTCTCACCACCCTCACAGGAAAGAATTTCTTCCTAATATCTAATCTAAATCTCCCCTTTTTCAGTTTAAAACTGCTACCCCTCGTCCTATTGCTACACTCCCTGATCAAGAGTCCCTCCCCATCTCTCCTGTAGCCCCTTTAGGTACGGAAAGGCTGCTCTAAGATCTCCCCAGAACCTTTTCTTCTCCTGGCTGAACAATCCCAACCTCACAGCAGAGGGGCTCCAGCCCTCTGAGCATCTTTGTGGCCTCCTCTGGACCCGATTCAACAGGTCCATGTCCTTCCTGTGCTGTACTGGTTTCCTGGAGACCGGCACTTTAGCTGTATTTTAAATGTTTTTATAAAGGACAGTGTACAGAGTTATTTTTTATAATTTTTGCTTCCAGGACAGTGATGATCTTAAATTCCTGCGAAGTGCAGGACCTTCAGCACATCCTCCTCCCTGGCCAGGCAGGGACAGCAGGCGCACAGATCCTTGCGTGCTCTCCCCATGAACAGCAGCAGGACGAGAGCGCTGCTGGCACCAGCACTTCCCTTAATGCTCCTCACGATGAGCGAGAGGTAAAACTACACTTTGAATGCCTGAACTCCTCAAAGGATAATTTTTCACCTCTGGCGTTTTTCTGGCCTTTCATAGCGATCTCGCAGCCCTGTAAAGCTGGAGGAGTTCCTTCAGTGAAACTGGAAAAAGACACGAGGCAGACGGCCCAGAACACGTGGCTAACTGAAATGAAGTTAAAAAAAGATTAACAGCCTTAGAAATCACCAGAAATGTTGAAATGCGCATTAAGAAATACTACGACTATTATTTGTCCCAAACATATATGCCACGACATCCACCCAGTATGTCAGAGGGGAAGCGACCAAATTTTCTCCACTAATATTAACCCCCAGGTTTACAGATAAGTCGCATTAAGAAGAGGTCCCACCACCCCAGAAGACCAAAGGCTGCAGCCAGCGCATCTCACATGTTATTTTACCCCAAACTCTCACAACAGGAATTCCTTCATTCACGATTCAGCTCCCAGCAAAGCCTGACCGTTTAGGAAATCACTTATTTTTTGTATGTCAGTCGAGTTAAGGGGATGCAGAGGAAGGGAGATTTAGATTAGATATTAGGACAAAATTCTTTACTCTGAGTGTGGTGCAGCACTGGAACAGGTTGCCCAAAGAAGCTGTAGATGCTCCATCCCTGGAGGTGTTCAAGACCAGGTTGGATGGGGCTTGGAGCAACCTGGTCTGGTGGGAGGTGTCCCTGCTCATGGCAGGGGGGTTGGAACTTGATGATCTCAAAGGTCCTTCCCAACCCAAACCAGCCTATGATTCTATGAAGACCACCTGAACACAGCACCCAAGGGTGCCAGGAAGAGATGCCTGTGGGCACCGGGCTCAGCACAGCTCCAGGACAGGGGTGACACAGCCCATGGTGGAGCTCTGCCCCTCGCTGATACAAACGAGTCCCAGGCAGCACATTTCCATTATAAAACTCATTTTCATCACTCAGTTGAGCTCCAACAGGAATAACTATTTTTTGAGCAAATGCTCAAAGGGTTGCAGATGCAGAGAAGCTTCACCCAGGAGAAAAAGCCACCGCAGCCCTTTGGTCCACCATGGACCAGTTCCCAACCACAGGGGCTGGTTGCTGCTACACCTGCATGAATTTCAGACCACGTAGTGTCCAAATCCAACCATCACTACAACAGTGAACTGCTCAGCACCACCCTGGAGTGTAGTAAATTCAAGCAAATGAAGAAGAACCTGCTGAGAGCCACAGCACGAGGGGAATGCTACCCAGCTCCTTGGCTCTGCGGGTACCAGCACTGCAGAGGATGGCATTCCTGCGCTGGGGCAGTCAGCAGCTCCCAAATTTGTGACTGGAAGGCTCTGAGGGCAGCAGCACGGGGATGGTTTCCTTTCAAACTTAAAAGTACAGAGGCTGTCGGAGGCCTGTCCCCTGCAGGGGAGCACTCCCAGACTGCCCCCAGGTGCAGGGATGGCAGTGTTGGGTGAGCCATGGCCATGGCAGCCGGGCATCACTGCGGGCACAATTCAATCTTGGGGCTGCAATTCAAGCAGGAGGCCAGACGGAAGCAGGGTGAGGCTCACAAGTGGCTCTGCCCGCTGCACCTATTTGTATACCTATTTATTTCACCATCCCACTGAGGCCAGTTCCTAAGAGCCTTCTCCAACCCTTGGGGATGAGGTTTAGGGATGCTGAATAAAGGACAGACTCTTTGAAAACTAAAAAGAAACCAAAAAACCCGAGCCATGGAAAACAAATGGATTTTTTTTCTTCTCTCAGGCTGAGCAGCTCACCTCCCCAGGGCACCAGGAGAACCTCTTGCAAAGTGGGCTGGTCAGTAAGGACAGGGCAGAGCTGCACGAATCCTTGCGGAGCTCCCCAGCTCCGAGAGGATCCGAGCAAGCTTTTGGCACGGCCGCTTTGGCGTGAGCAGCGGGAGAGGGTGTGCTCCAAGAGCCGCGGCTCCCCGCTGTACAAGCAGTACGAACACAGAGAAAACAAACATGAAAACAACAGAACTCTTATCCGGGGCAGAGCATTAGCAATCCCCACAGAGATATCTTATGATCAGCAGAGCCATCAGATGCATCTCGTTTCGGCTTTCCAGCGGCCACCCTTCCCAGGCAGGGGCAAGGCGAGTTAAAAGCAAGCGCTTTTGCAGGCGGCTTCGGGGAGCGAGAGGAGCCAGCGGCTCGCTCCCCCGGCACGCGATGATTTCAGAGTTTCCTTCGATAAGGGCGCAGAGAGGGCCAGGCAGGAGGCCAGATGAGTCACGCACGGCACAAGGGGAAGACTCGCCAGTCGCTCAAGAGCCATCCGAAGCGGTTCAGCGCAGGGAGGAACGCGCATCCCTCCTGCTCCAGGGCTGCCAGTGCAGGGACACGACCCATCTCACGCCAGCCAGGACCACCTGGCAGCCCCCCTGGGCACCTTCACCCCACCCGAAGCCACCCACCCTGCAGGGCATCCTTAGGCGTCCTTCGCCAAGAGTTACCCCACCTCCACAAGCCCCACAACCCACAAGGACTCGGGGGTCCGGCTGTGTGCCTCCACCACAGAGTGTCCCCCGACACCCTGCAGGTGCCAGTTCATCACTTGATGGCATAGGAACAGGTTGTGTCCCCTGTTCTCCAGCTACAAGGCTTAGTAAGATTAATAAAATTACTCTTGTTTTAAAAATATCCAGCCTCAGCACTTCATAATCAGCCTTGGCTGGAGCAATGGGATAAAAAAAAGGAGAGAGAACATGCTGCAGAGAGCAACCTGGGCTTACTTATCTTTATAAACTTTATCACAGGCCATTCAGCTGCTGTTATCGTCATTTGAACAACTCGTGACTGCACGTTCACCTTCATGGAGAATTCGGTGACAAAAAAAAAGATGCTGGCCACAAAGGCAGTTTTCAAATGTGCCCCAGAAAGGAAAAGGCAGCATGACCTGGGGATCGCTGGTCCCGGAGGGGGAGCTCAGCCCACAGCGGTGAGGAGTCTGCAAAGCACATCAAAAGCCACCGCGGAAAAGTCCACCGTCACCAAAACAAAAATGAGAATTTTCCTAAAGCTTTTCTTTGCGTCAGAAACTCAAATAGGTTTACGCTTTCGAAACATTGATTTAATGCTTATAACTGCCGCCTGCTGAATGTCACTCGCAGTGTCAAAGCAGCTCTCATTTCGGTGTGTTCAGCATCTCTAAAACGGCACTGCTTGTCTGCGGGAAGGAAGTTTGTCCTTTTTTCCTATAAACCTCACCGCTCTTCAAACTGCATCGAAGCTTTGTACATCTCAAAGGCCGTGCTGAAGGGCAGTGCTCCCTGCAGCGAAGGCACCGCGTTGGAAGCACCCAGGACCACAGCCCAGCATCCATGGCACGCTCTCGCCCCTTCTCCTGATGGAGAAATGAGCCACCTTGGCATTCCTGCTCCTCCTCACAGACCAGATCCACAGCCGGGCAGCCAGAGATCGGTGCCAGAGCCATGTTTTCTAGGTAGGTACAATGTGGCACGAGCAGGGCTGTTGTTGCTGCTCCACGAAGCTGGGCTGGGACACAGGGGGACAGAAGCCACCCATGAAAAGCTTGTGGGACGCCACATGTGTAGCTACCAGTGTGCCACCAACAGAATTCATAAAATATTCCAAAAATGTCTCAAGACAAAAGCCAGAAAAGCTGAGTCTTGACACAGTGACTCAAGAGGAAACTCTTTGGTCAGCAGCAGCGCTGCTGGGAGCCCGTGGGCTGTCAGACACATTACAAAACAGGGATAACACCCACATCCTCCCAGGGAAGGAGCCAGGAAAGGCAACAGGGGATGGATGAAAAGCTCTCTGCACGTCTCATGTGTGGCAGAAGAAGAAAAAAAAATATACTTAAACACATGAAAACGACTTAACCTCTTGCCCTGGCCCCGACGTATGAAGGCAAGTTCTCAGGAAAAACATGGGGGCACTGATTAGGCTGGAAAAAGCCATCACAAAATACTGTGCATTGGTTTGTTTTAAGCTGGAGCAGGGCTGGTCCAGCCGGATCACCCACCCCTGCGCTGGAAGGGAGAGGGCTGGTGCGTGGTGCTGCTGCCAAATCTAACAAAAACACATCACCGAGCCCCGAAACAAGGGGCAAGATATGCCTCACAACTGGTGTAGGCAGATACCGTGCATGCTCCTCGACTTTCCTGCCTGCATCCGAAGATATGGCTTTGGAGTTGGGGGGAGGGTTGGCTTTTTGGAAGGGTTTCTTCCTTTTCTTTTTTTTTTTTTTTTTTCTATTGTTTTTAGTTTCTGGTTAAAGCATGTCTGGTTTAGATTTGCACCAACTTGAGGCCCTAGATTGTGTGCACAGTGCCTACAGCCCAGGAAAACGAGCTGCTTCATCATCTCCTGGCTGCAAAGAGAATCCCTTCTTCCTACCTGTCCTGAGGAAGCCCACAGAGCGCGGATGCTTGCCAGGCAGCACGGCGTCGGTGGAACATGAGCTGAAGTCCACTGAGTTGATATACAGACACAGAAACTTATTTTTTGCAAGTTGAGCTGCTGCAGGGGACGGGGAATTTGAATTTCCCCTCCACTCAAAGGCAGAGACACGCTCCCATCGAGGAAAAAAAAAAAAAAAAAAAGGTGACGTGATATTTTTTCAGTGAAAAGAATCACATTTGGTGGATAGTGTTATGCACATCCTATTAGGTCAATGATGCTGGATTACTTCCAGTATCACTTCTGCAAATGGTATTGTGTGTTACCAGTACTGCAGAATGCTGTGGTCTCTCCCACGTACAGATAAACTCCGTGTGTGTGTGTGTGTATCTACTCCAGGCCTCCCAAGGTCTCCGTGTGAACAGCTTCCAGGTGCTCCTGCTATCACCATTGCCATAACATGGTGCAAGCCACAGCCTGCAGCACTGTAGCACAGTGATACTGAGGAGCACATCGGTCTCCAGATCCTCAGAAAGACATTTTTGTTCCGCGTGTACCTCTTTTGCAGAGGATCCTCAATGTCTTCAATGCCTTTAACTTACTGGGTGCAATTGGTTTCGGTCTAGGAGGTGTCTAGGTCTGCACAATATCACCCTAAAGCAATTGATTGTTTTTAAGCAGGATATAGGTCTGATGTCTCTTCAGAGCTGAGAAGTTAGGAGAAAATTTTAAAAGTTATCAGCAGTACCTGGAGCCCTTACTGGACGAAATCCCCAGTGAGAATGGAGAAGACCAGCAAGGAGCAGACAAGGGCAAGGAGAACACATTATTGCTAGAGGGGAGTGATGTATTTTCCAGCAAGTCATTTTTCCCCTGCTAAAGTCCAGAAACAGCTTAACACCAGCTGCTATGGTGTAATGTGCTCCAGGAGCAAGGGGGAAGGTGTCCCCCCATCAGCAAGCCATCCCCCTCTGGACAGTCAGCCCAAGGCGGCTCCTCCCAGTGCCACCAGCATGGGTGGAAAACCAGGTCCACAGTGAAACAAAAGACTTTAGGGATGCTTTGATGGGAAAGCACGAGGGAACACGCAACAGGCCTGCATCTGGGTTTCTTCTCTGCAATGCTTTTCCCAACATCCTTCATCTGGAAGGTGACTGAAGGCAGCGATGCTGATACCTGGCTGAGCTCAGCCCCGCTCCGGGCAGGAGCGTTCAGTCCTTGCTCCATCTGCAGCTCCTGGCTCAGGTTCCCTCTAAGCTCATCATTTGCCATCTCCAAATGCAGGGATGGCAGACCAGCCAAGCTAACGAGGCCACAGAGATCTTATTGAGCTGATTAAACACAACCAGGGCAAATTTGTTCGGAGAGTTGCGACTACTGGGACAGGATCCTGCACCCTTTCAGGTCAAGGCTCGGGCACTGGCTACTGCTGGGGTGCAGCACCAGGATACTGCAGGAGACAACCGGAGGAGAAAGAAGAGGACAGATCCATCTTCAAGAAGTCAGATCCACTCAGCAGCAGCTGCATTACCAACCCGGGCACACGACCAGCCCTTTTACACTCACCTAGTCAGTGGCATCAGAGAAACTGCTTATACAGGTCTTGTTTGGACTCCAGATTCCCCGGGTTATACTGGGCAGTTTAATGAGCGCTTTTCCACGAGACAGAAGGCCTCTCTGTGCATCTACACAGACAATTTCTATGCACATCTTCATTAATGTGCCATACGCTGGCTCACAACTAAGCTGTCTTTGTGGGACAGGATATTTTCAATGCAGGCTCCTCGATGCCAAGCTCTGCCTGGAGCGCAGAGCTAATGTTTGCCTGGAGAGCTGCAGCCTTTCTCGCGCCAGCAGAAGGGCACGCGTGGGACAGACTCATTCCTTTTCCTCCTTTTCCAGAGGAGCTTTAGGTTTGTTCGGACACAGACAAAAACCAGTATCTGGCTGTGACATAACTATAGTGACAGATTCAAGGCTTTGTCTCTACAGACTCTACATGAACCAGCACACGGGCTTTCTGTGGGAACTGGGCAGACGGACCATTGGAAGGCTGCTTTAATCTCATTAAAATACCACGTTCTGTCAACACTCTGCTTTCTACACTCCCAGGCTTTAAACTCTCAAGCACCACCTCTAACAACAGCACAGAAGCTTGTCGAGAATAGGTCTGCCACGCTGAGGCCACAGAGTCCCCCAAGCCAACCAGTGAATTCCCACACACAGCACCGCGGTGATGGATCTGTGGGGAGGAGGATGATGGTGGGACCTTCCCTGGGTCCCCCATTCTCCCCAATTCTAGGGGAGAAGCCCACCCAGTCCCTTTTGTTACAAACTACCATTTCCTTTGCAGGCATAGACGCCTCTACCCATTCCTTTATAACATTAGCCTTCCAGAATAAAACACTTGCACTGCCTGGGGAGGCTGGTTAATTAACATGCCAAGTCAGAAGCAATCTGCAAAGCTTTATGCAGTACAGAAATAAAGTTCAAAACCATGTATGCAACATTTGCATGAGAACTCAAAGCTCTTCCAGCTTCAAAGGACAGTTTACACCATTGCAGCACTTGTACATGAATAAAAAGAGGCTCAACTTGACATTTCTCAAACTCCATTTGATATATAATTGCAAAAGAAGATCAAAGACCAGGCGGAAATAGATGGTTTCGCATTACCACACACAGAGCAGAGTGGGGCGAGCAGGAGAGATTCCAAAAAGACCCAAGTATTGAGCCACAGAAAGAAAATGCTGTGAAGAAGCCATTCTTACAACAACGATGACGCTACACAGTCACCCACTCCTGATGTCCTTGCTTGTGGCCTCAAGCATGGAACCCACCACGAGTTTTGTCTGCGACACCAGCGCCGGCCACCATGGCATGGGGCTGTAAGCTCCAAGACACAGTTGCTGCTGAGGATGGGTCCTTGGTGGTCACCCCAAGCCCTGGCCAGCCCGAGGGGATGGACACCAGCCCACGGGATGGACACCAGCGCAAGGAGACGGACACCAGCCCACCATGCTCTAAACAAGGCACGTTTCCAAGCCCTGCTTTCAGGGACGAGTGAAGCAGCCCTAAAGCAGCGCTGGCCCAAGGAATGCCAAGGAACTGTGCCTCAGGTGCAGATGTTGGCCGGCCACATCAGCCCTGAGGAGGAAGGCTAACCTCCCAGCTCCTCTTCCTCCCCGGCCAATGCAACGTACGGGACCAGCACCATCACTTGGCACTGCCAGCGACTCTGCGTACTCCTGGCACGAAAAAGAAGGGACGCAGCCAACTTTATAACCAAAATAACTCACATTTTTGCTTCAAAGTAACTTATTTACTATCACTGACTTTCACGCCCAACATTATTACAAATGAACACTATTTTTCTCTGCTTTAGTCAGTTTAATTTCTCATTTGGCACAACCTTATACTTAGTAATCTCATGGTGTTGCAGGTATAGTCAATTGCCAGGGGTTTCTCAGTCAGCAAGAGGAAAAAAACCACACTTAAAGGCAGCAGTGACTGTGAGGAGCCACACCAGAACGTGGGGAGCTGCACGGCACTCAGGAGGGCTTCATCCATGGTATTTTATTTTATTTATATCAACAGGTAATAAGTCAGTCGGGTGGGTGGGGTGGAACCAGTTTTGCTTAATTCCTTGAAAGGCAAGAGGAATTTAAGGCACCGAAGTGCACCCCTCACTGGGGTAACAGCCCCCCCCGCTTCACACAAAACCCTATCTGCTCTGCAAAAGGGGAAGCTGAGGCACGGAGCAGACCATGGGGAGCTGAATTCTCCCCTCCTCCGCGGAGCGGGATGGCACGACTGAAACCATGAGCACAAACCTTCCCATTTCTGTGAGCTGGGGCAGCTGAGGAGGGGCTTTCTGCAGCCCCCAGACAAGCCTCGTGCTTTGGAGCAGCACAAGCCACGGCGGCTGCTGGAAGCCCTCCTTCGGCTTGCTCCCCCATCCCAGCAAACCCAGGCAGGAGCTTCTCCTGGCTCTGCCCCACCACAAACCCAGCAGAGAAAGGGCTTTCCAGGGATGGTTTCCAGCCCTGGCCCCTGCACAACCGCTGCGGGCAGAGTCCTCCCTCCTGCTTGTCCCCGCAGAGGAGCCAGAGGCAGGGAAGCCCTGCCGCCTGGGAAAGCACTTACCCCGCAGCCCTGGCTGCGCTTCCAGCCTCTCCCCGGCTCGGGGAAGGGAAGGGAACAGGAAGGCAAGTTCAGCTTTTCATCAGAAACTTGAAGGGAAGCTGAAGTCGGCAGATTTCTGAAGAGGAGTGGCAGCTCAGAAGCGGATGAATTTCTTCACCGAGGCCCACGTCCTCCCTGCTGTGGGTCCCTGCTGCCCTTGTCTCCCCAGCTGGGAGCTCAGGAGCAGCAGTTTCGGCTCTGCATCCAGCAGGACCAATGCCCCCAAGCTTTGTCGACAGATGGAACTCCCTGGCAGACCGCCATGCCATGCCTTCTCCTATGGGAAAGGGCGACTCGCCTCTCCTCTTCTCTAGGATAGCTGGTGGACACCCACGAGCAGGGGTCCCCTGAGCTTTCACTCCTTGAGAAAGCTCAACAGGGTAGGTTTAGACTGAACATTAGGAAAGAATTTTTCACAGAGAGAGTGGTCGGGCATTGGAATAGGCTGCCCAGGGAGGTGGTTGAGTCACCATCCCTGGATGTGTTTAAGAGCCGTTTAGATGTGGTGTTGGGGGATATGGTGTAGGGGAGAACTTTGTAGAGTGGGGTAGATGGTTGGACTCGATGATCCCAAGGGTCTCTTCCAATCTAGATGATTCTATGATTCTATGAAAGCGCCAGGCACTTGAGCCACTGGTGCGTGCCACACGTGGGAATCACCGAGGGAAAGGGATTAAACGACTCTTCATCCAGATCAAGAGGAATTCTCCTCTGAGGAAGGGCACGGGTCACAGCGAGCCGCCAGACCACTGGGTATAAACACCAGTAAACAAGTCTGGAGTAAAGATGTGGCTGCCTTAAAACTGCTGCCTGCAGCACATCACAGCCAGGTCACACTCGCAGTGATTCACCGCTCGCCATCCCTGACCACGGGTGGGATGGAGCGGACGGGCTTAAATCTGGGAAATGGAAGGGAGTACGTGCATTTGTAAAACAAGCAATCCGTTTAATTAAAACAGCGCACCTACCAGCTAGACATATCCTACTGGAAGCATTTAATATTACGCATTTACAATTCCATGGTACTTGAATGACTTGTTTAAAAAAATTGCACCCACGTTCACATATTAATTTTCTACAAATACAATTACAGTGAACTAATCTACCAGCAAAAGGGCTACAAAAAAGTCAAAAGACATCCAAAACCCTCCAAATAGAAGTCGTTGAAGTAGCACTTATTAGGTGTCGGATGCCTGGCTTGTGCTGCTGACATAATAAAATGATACCAAGTGGGTTTTTTAATTTTTTACCTTCTAGAGACTCTGCTGGAACATTCCTAATATTTCACTACCCAGCAAGCGGGCTGAGACAACTTTAACTGGCTGGACACTTTTTATAAGAACACTGCCGGCAACCAAGAAAAGAACAACATACGTGCTACGTATCGCAGATGACTCAAAACCACCAGGCTTCACCCAGAACATGAACTGATGGTCCTGCAGAACCCCACATAAAGTCACACCCACTTTTTTCCCCTATTACTTGGCAAACGGAAGATAAAAGACAGTTTTGGGCTGTTTTTTGAGTCTGAGCCCGGGCTGTGCTTATGGCAGATCACGTAAAGCCCATTTTAAGAGCCGATTTTCCCCGCAATGGGGAATGGGGAGCTGCGTTTCTTTTCTTGGAAGCCTGCAGGAGCATTGCTGCGTTTGCATAATTTACGCGGGTGCATGTGTTTGTATCCAGAGCGTGCTGCACCCGAGTCTTTTGTTCGGCAGTTTCCCATCGCGGCGTCAGGCTGGAGGGCCGGCCAGCTGGAGACAGCAGGTGTCTGACATGCCTACGAGTCCAAGCAAAAAACTGGGGACTGATTTGCCTTAAATCTTACGCTGGAGTTTATTCATTAATTAGTCAGCAAACAAAGCAGACAATATATACATCTGTAAAGTCAGCAGAAGTCTGAACTCGGGGAGTGAGTCAGTAGCTTGGAACAGTTTGGCCAAAGGTTTAACCGAGAGGGTGCCTCACCCATCAAAAGGGTAAGGCAGAGGACAGGACCTCTGGACAGGTTAACTCCAATTGGAACAATCACCATAATTAACCCTTTACCCTTGATGAAGAAATCTCACTCTCTCTCCTGGTAAGACTATCATCACCTTTGCTTCTGAGTTATTGTGGGACAGGTCCATCCCACAGCATTGCCAAGAAGCAGAAATGAATCATCAGCCATCGCTGTCCCCGACCAGGAACCAGGACTTACATCAGCCCAAGGTGTTTAGACAACGGACAGTGAGTAGTCCCAGATTCCCATCCACACTCCCACATGGACAGGGTTCAGATAGGAAATCCTAGAATATATATATATTTTTTTAGTTGTTTGTTAACTGGATGGGAAGGGGTGCTGTGCCCAGCAGCCTGCTCTGCCAGACCACCCCCTGCCCGCTGGTTCAGCTGCGCTCTTAAAAAAACACAAAACAGCACAAAACCACCCCCACAGCATTTCAGGCAAGAAATGTGGGCTTTCCTCAGTTCTGGGGGGTTATCTGTGCTGTCTGGGTGGACTCAGTTTCCTTCTACTTCTTCCCTTCCTCTTTGGCCAGTCTCACTGGGACGGGTCTGCTGACCCAGCAAAATCCTCTCACATCCCTACTCCAAGCGCAACATCAGGGTTTACAAACATTAAAAAGGGAAACAGTTTTGACCAAAGCCATGAAGCAAAAGC
>QJSC01020919.1:1139343-1186026 GCA_003697955.1 Calidris pygmaea
CTAATTTTTTTTCATTTGTCTTCACTTGGGCTGATGCAAGCGCAGCGCTCATAGCTGCTCTCCTGCCGTACACCTTTGGCCACATTTTTATGCACATTCATAAAAGCGGCTTAGATGTGAGAGATGACACAGGAAAAATATATCTACAGGTTTTTTTGTTGGTTTTTTTTTGGGGGGGTGGGGGGAGGAGAAATCTAAGCAGAAGGACAGGACTGTGTGGTTTCAGATGACACAACCTGGCCCAGGTACCTCTGATGGTCTCACACAGTCCTTCTGAACAAGTGACTCCCTTAAAGTCAACACTGGAATCGACATTTAATTGTAAAAAAAAATCTCATCATCGTTAAAATAGAAGAATAATCCACCCATAACAACAGAAGGACTAAGGAGTGTCTCTGGATGGATCCCTCTCGTCCTCGCAGCGGGCCACCCCAGGGAAGCAGGGCTGGGTGACGAGGTGACCCGTGCTGCCCTGGCCACGCTCCACCCATTCTGTGCCGAAGCAAAATAATCCAGCACCTTCCCCAAACACGAGATTATTCTCCTTAAACGAAGGCGGTGCCGGGAAGAGCTCAACGGGCTCGGCGGCCGGTGCCCTGCGACACCGGCGGTGTCACCCCGATGGGGTCCGACCTGTCCCCATGCAGGACCACCTCCGGACGGACACCCAGGCGTGACGGGGGCCAGAATTTGCCACCCATGGCCTTGCCAGCCCACCCCGATGCGATGCTGGTGATGAAGGCAGCTGCCAAGCGCCGGGTTTCAGGGACAGGAGGCAATGAAGGCAGCTGCCGGGCATCGGGGGGAGGGGGACACGAGGCTGGGGGACCACCAAGCCGAAGGTGGGCTTCCAGAAACACGTCTGCGGGGCTGACGTTCAAGAAGGAGAAAGCCCGTTCAGCCGGGGGCGGAGAGGCGCCGGGGGCAGCCCCGCAGAGGCCCCATCCCCCGGAGCAGCGCCGGTACCCAACGGCACATCCCCGGCGGGGCCGGGCAGGACGCGGCCCCCCGGGACCCTTCCCGCTCCCCTTCAGGTTGGAGACCACCGAGCGTCCCACCCCCCACCCCCGGCCCCGTTGTTGCCGCCGCCGCCGCCTGGCTCACCCCGTATGGCGGCGATGAGCGCGTTGCCGTCCTTAATGACCTCCTTGATGAACTTGTTGGTCCGTTCCAGCTCCTGCTCGTAGCACTTGAGCCGCTCTCGGAAGTCGGGGCTGTCCAGGTAGCAGTCGCTGAACTCCAGCGGCGGGTGCCCCATGGCTCCGCGGCGGCCGCTCCTCCCGCCGCCGCCACCGCCGCGATGCGGGCGCGGCTACGGCCCCCTCCCTCCGCCCCGGGCGGCCATACCGCCGCCCCGGCCCGGCCCCGCCCCGCCCCGCCCCGGCCCGGCCCGGCCCTGCCTGCCTGCCTCCCTCCCTCCGGGGGCCGGGCCGTTGAGCGCCGGGGATGATACGACCCCCGCCCCACCCTGAGCCCCGCTTCCGGCCGCCCCACCGCTACCGGGATTTGTAGTTCGGCGCCCCCTCCGCCCCCCCACAACCGGTGCCTCCCGTCCCGCCGCCGCCCCTCGCCCCGGGCACCGCAACGCGGCGAGGGCGCCCCCTGCCGGCGGGGCGGGGCGGGGCGCGGAGGGTGGGTTCCCTCCCCCTTCTTCCCCGGTTGCCATGGACGCCCCTGGGCGGTGCGTGACGCGGCCGCGGTGGCGGCGGCGCACGGTGATGACGTAGGCGCGGCCTCCACGTCGCCTGGGCAGTCAAGATGGCGGCGGCGGAGGGGAGCGGCGGCGTCGGTGGTCCGTTGGTGAGTGGGGCGGTCACCCCGGTTCCTCCGGGAGGCCCGGCGGGGCTCGTTCTGCGGGGTTGAGGCTGCGGGCCGGCGGTGGCCCCGGAGCTCCGGGCGCTCTGGTCTCGGGGGGCCGGGTGAGCAGGGTAGGGGCAGGCTGTGGGGGGAGCGGGGCGCTGGGAGGCCTCGGCGGCCGCCGGCTGGCAGGGAGGGAAGGAGGGAGGGATGGAGGGTAGGGACAAGGAGCTATCGGCCTCCGGCAGCTCCCTCCCTGCGGTTTGTCCCCTGCCCCGTCCGCCCCAGAGTTCGCTGTGGAACCGGTCGGGCTGTTCTCTGTTTGCTTACACCTCTGGGAACTCGAGTGCTTTAAGCTGCTGCTTGGGTGGCGGAAATAATTTGTGTTAACGTTCAGTGCTTAACAGCCCTGACTTTGTGCTCAGGCTTTAGATGTCTGTACAGATTCTCATGAGTTGTTTCCCCACGGAGCCCATGAAAGACAGTGTACTCTTGTGCGTTGGGGTGGCTGTACATCTGGCAGGCATTACGTTACTTAAAAAACACAAAGAAGCTTTTTATTTCCTAGAATCATAGGATCGTCCAGGCCAGAAAGGACCTCCAAAGGTCATCTAGTCTGACCCCCCCGCAGTCAGCAGGGACACCCCCAACTAGACCAGGTTGCCCAGGGCTTCATTGAGCCTCACCTTGAATATCTCCAGGGAAGGGGCCTCAACCACCTCCCTGGGCAACCTGTTCCAGTGCTCCACCACCCTCACAGTAAAGAACTTTCTCCTAATCTCCAATCTAAATCTGCTCCCCTCCAGCTTAAAGCCATTGCCCCTCGTCCTATCACTACAGGCCTTTGTAAACAGGCTCTCCCCAGCCTTCCTGTAGCCCCCCTCAGGTACTGAAGGCTGCTAGGAGGTCTCCCTGGAGCCTCCTCTTCTCTAGGCTGAACAACCCCAGCTCCCTCAATCTGTCCTCGTAGCAGAGGTGTTCCAACCCCCTGATCATCCATCAGCTATTGCTGTCTAAATAAAGAAAGCAGGTGACAGGGAGTTAGTAAAGGAAACAGAAACGCTTTGCTTATACATATCTACTCACCTCGTTAGGCCGTGAGCTGTTCAAACTGAACAGACAATGGCTGGGCTCTGTTGTTGACTGTGTTATTAAGTGTTGAGTCTTTGAATTCTGAGTAGTTGTTTTCATCCTAAACCCAGCTGAGAAACAGCTGAAGTGAGTATGAGCTGGTTCGTATTTCTTCCTTTCTAAAGGTTTTAAAAAACATTTAGTTTGCAGGTCTCGCAGATGTGTCAATATCTGAAGACATTCCAGTGGAAGGGGAGATTACTGTTCCTGTGGGATCCCACTCTCCCGATGATGACTACTCCACACTGGATGAGCCTGTTAGGGATACTATTGTGAGTCCATGCCTCTATTTGTAATAAAACAGTGTTTTGCTGAATGTCTTTGGCCAACTGTTATGCAAAACCTGTATTTTTTGCATAAGTCTACTTGGCTTGTACTTCACTGTAGGTTTGGGGATTTTTTTTTTTAGAACTAGCCCTGTAAAATGAATTATTGTGGGTCAAAAACCATCTGAATAACAATCCCAAAGTTTCTCTGTGATCTTAAAATCTTTGCAAGGGTAAAGGCCTCAGATGGAGCTTGGAAGAAAACTGTCACGACTAATAGGATTTTTCATTAATTTTCTTTTCGTAGAGGAGCAAACAAATTATTGGTCTCAATTGGGTGTTATTAAAAGATATAATATGGTGGTCGTTAAGGAGTTTAGAAAAAGTGGGCATTGTTTGTTGCAGAGGATGCTGCAGATATCTTCATGTTGGATCCCGTCTTGATTTGCCATTGATATTGCTTTACTTCTATCTTTCAGCTTTTGGTTGTGAACTGTAACTTTTATGAAGGGACAAATTAAAGTGTTACTTCTTTATTTCAGATGAGAGATCTGAAGGCCGTTGGGAAGAAATTTGTCCATGTCATGTATCCAAAGAAGAGTAGTGCCCTCCTCAGAGACTGTACGTATAAGAAGAATGTCAAAATGTTGAAAGGATGTTTTGCCAACACTTTGCCTATGTTGGAGAAGGGAGAGTTAATGGGAAGAGGGATTCAGAAGTGTCTGTTCCATGTTCTTTCTGCTATTGTAGAATGCTGAATAGCAAACATGAAAAACCTGAGTATTACCAAAGCTCTTTAAAGGGGGAACGTGTGCCAGAGTATGTAGAAGAGGTAGCTTTAACAGTAGGCAGGCTTTGAATAAATTGCATTACAGAATGTGGAGTAAGATGCTAAATAAGAAAATTATAAGAAAAGTGTAATATGGAAAGTGATACATTGGGAGTTAGAAAAGGAGCTTTATTACTCCCAATAAAATGAAACAGCATCATTCTATCTGGCATCTAAATGATATTTATGATTTTATTTTTTCCTTTACCTACAGGGGACCTTTGGGGCCCTTTGGTGCTTTGTGTCTCACTTGCGCTGTAAGTACCAATAGTGGGTGGGTGGACTTGGGTTTTTTATAGTCTTTTACTTTGGAGAAATGAGAAATGAAAACTTTCTGATTACATATGTTGAGATCAAGTTCCTCTGACCCTTCTCTGGTCTTTCGCAAGCACTGCCTGTTTATATTTTCTTATAAAATGTGTTTGTGATACTTCAAGCCCATTAGGACCTCCCTTCTTTAAATTTAGGATTTAAAGCTGAACTCTTCCTAGTCCTCTCTCTAAAGAATGATTTTATTGAAAATCATTTATTTTATCCTGATTCATGTTGTCCTTGATTCTGATGCGTTTGGCTGACTTTGACCCTAAAACCTTTGTCTGAGAGCTGCAGTGTTACGTGCTACATATCCTGCAGAAGCGATGGAAAAAGAGAGGCTGTTGTAGGAGTTCACAGATGGGAGATGATGGTGGTTCCTAGGAGTTTCTCGTGCTCCACTGGAGCGTGTGTGCACAGATCTGCCTGTGGCAGGGAGGAAGTGTTAGTGATATCAACAAATTGAGGTGCGCTTGTGTACTCAATGTACAGAAACTGTCCAGTAAAATCTTGGTAAAGGTTTAGCTTAAGTACAAAGTGTGATTTAAATCTTGAAATCAATGCATACTCGCTTTCCCAGGCTTTATGTCGCTTGTGTCCTGTAGTTATTATGAGCTTTCCGTAAGGCTTTTGTGTTTTATCGTGCACTACACTGCCTGCTTTGAGTGTTCACCAAAGTTTTAGTACTTTAATTTTCATCTTTTGGCCTGTTATCTATGGTTTTATTCTCTTCTACATGTTTACACAGTCTGCAAAACAAGTAAACAAAGGGACTGAAATGCCCTCATTTGATCCACAGTAATTTTCTTCTTCTATAAAAAATTGAGGATACTACTAAAAATAACAGATGAAAAATGATCAGTGTGAAGCTTAACTGGAGATCAATGTTTCGGGCTCCTGTTCTGCCATCTACTCCAAGTCTGTGAAAACTCAAGTCATCGATTGCAAATGATTCCTTTTCTCTGTTACCTACAACAGGATGCTTCAGGGTGGATCAGCAGACAGTAAAGACGACGGAGGCCCCCAGTTTGCTGAGGTCTTTGTCATCATCTGGTTTGGTGCAGTTGTCATTACACTAAACTCAAAGCTTCTCGGAGGAACTATGTGAGTGCTGGGTTATTTAGTAGCAGTTAAAATGCTCCCAGTGCTTGGAGTTTCTGCAGTCCTTTGGTTTGACTACTTTTTTCCCTATTTCTGTCTCTCCATTCCAGATCTTTTTTTCAGAGCCTGTGCGTTCTGGGTTACTGTGTCCTCCCCCTGACAGTGGCGATGCTGGTCTGCAGGCTGGTTCTGCTGGCAGGTTCTGGGACTGTCAGCTTCATTATACGGCTTATTGTAGTTGTAGCAATGTTTGGTTGGTCAACGTTAGGTAAGTGCCTTTTTGCATTATATGTTATATTAATTTCGCATGCTGCTTAGGGAGGTAGATCTGCAAGCATTCCATTGGGTAAAGCCAGTGGGTATTTTAGTTTAAGATCTTTCCTAGGCTGCTGAATTATTGTAAAAATGGTTCTTCCCATCCTTTGTTGGGAGAGATACAGCCTCTGTCTATGCTCCTTTTGATTTTTATGATCATATGCAAATTGCCTTTGGCAGAAGGATGATAATTTAATATTAAACTCCATGTGAGACTAATGGGTATTTTATTCCGTGATCTATGTTATAAATGCTATTAGAAAATGTCAATTTCATACAGATGCATTTGCATTATTTCTCCTGTCTTTAATCTGTAAGTATAACTCTTGTTACAGAACAATAATCAGCATTTATCTTTCTATTTGCTAAAGTTTTAATTGGTGATTATAGACCGTTGGTGTTGAGCAACGGATTACTCTGTTTTCTCTTTCAACATAATTGTAATGCAGATCCTAATTCAAATTTCTTAACATCTGCAGTGGATCTTAGACTTTTAGTTTTATGCTGCTCACACTTCCAAGTATTTTTCTTTTTCACCAGCATCTACAGCTTTCCTGGCAGACAGTCAGCCTCCGAACCGCAAAGCTCTTGTTGTGTACCCCATCTTCCTCTTCTACTTTGTTATCAGCTGGATGATTCTCACCTTTACACCTCAGTGATCTCTGCTCAGAAGAGACTGTGTAATACAGACTGAAGTTTTTTCATGAACGCTGCTGCAGTTAATCGTTGGCTTTATCTCCTTCTAATTTATATATATAGAGATATTGTAAAAAGGCAGGTTATGGGATAAAGCCAGAGAACTGCAAAAATTGGTCGTTTGTGTGTCCCTCTTTTTGAAAGATACAGAGGTCCAGCTGCTGAGGGGTTTTTTATTTAGCCCTGCTCTTTTGTTGTGTTAAATAAAAAATGCCCACTGTGACAGGGATTATTCTGGCTGAGGAACAGAGCGGGAGATACTGGAATTTCCAGACGTTGGGTAGATGAAGATGAACTTATAGGATCGCACGACTTGGCAGAATTCTTGCCTATGCTTGGATTCTCACTGAAGATGAATATGCCTTATGAAATAATAGAACTTCATTGCTGTTATGCGTTGAGTAGGGAAGAAACGTGTTTGACTTTTTTTTCATTCACTTACGGGGTGGTGAAATGTATATAAAGTGCATCATAGGACTGTGAGCTTTCACTTTGAAATCAGATTTCAGCAAAAAAAGTTGGGTCCATTTTGCAATTAACTGGAGCTGGGTGGAAAGGAACTGCCTTTGCTCATATTCGTGTGTTGTGTATTTATGTTTCATCCTTTCATATGTCAGGAAAGAGCATTTCAGCCAAATGCCTTCAACACCATAGTAACACTGACTAATCCATGTGTTGTGGGAGAGGGAGCGTGTTTACACTGGATAGTTACAAATCTTTTCATGTGACCAGAGATTAGAGAGTTGAAAGCCTTGGAGAAATAGTTAAGACTGGTTTGCAACAGGGACTTAGCTGTCAGTCTGTATGTTGAGAACGGAAATTTCTCCGGAGAGTACCAAGTGAAATATATATATATATATATTTTTAAAAAAAAAAAAGATTGTTTGAAATACGTTGAGGTTTTGATACCACGGTCTTTGGGTGCTAACATACCACACCAGGACTTATGCCCCAAAGTTTTAAAATAGGTTGGAGGAAGTAAACTAAATGATGATGAAGGCGGTGGCTGCTATGAAATAGGATATGAATTCTGATCTTAACTGTATGTAACTTTTCATGTGGTTGTTTACATGGACAGCATTTCAGCATAAATGATTATGAATTTGCATATGGTTTCTTTGTACTTGGATGTGAGAAATTTTTTTCTATAGTTTTTTTTTTTTGTTGGTTTTTTGTTTTTTTTTTTGTCCTTAATACTTCTTATAAAAGGGCAGGAGTTTTTCTTCTCCAATTCCCTGTAGGTGCACTTATGTACCTTTCCTGGAGAGCCATCCACAGGTGTACAAGTGTGCCATTTGAATTTCGACATAGCTATTGAGACCCGGAGAATTGCTTTTTGGGCACTGTGCAGAAATTATTTATCTTGTCCATTATTTCCAGGAAGCAATCCAAGGGGAGAGCTTTGAAACATCTGAGGGTGAAAAGGCTGCTGTTAAAATGTCACTTTTCCTGAAAAGGAGCATTTTTAATTTTTTTTTCCTGTAGTAATGCAGATAGACCTGAAATTGATGTCCATGGATCCTGCTGATGTGCAAATATGCCTAATTTATATTTATGTATAAAAGTACAGTTTCTGCTGTAAGCGCTATAAATTTTTGAATAGTCGGGATGGAAATTTCTAAATGTGCAGATTAAAGGTACATTTTTGCATTTCTGGGAGTGGAGAAGAGGGAAGGAAAAATCAGTTTGTCCCTGCAGGGCCCCAGCTTTGCTGTGGAACGGTTGTTACCAGCGAGTATGTGTGAAGGTGATGGCTTTTCCCTGCTGCCTTCCTTACCACCGTGGTCTGTGGCCGTTCTCAGGTGCTGTGAGAGGACCTGGAGTGTTTCGTATATGTGGGTATAAAATGGAAATAGGGAATTTTTAAACTTCCATTAAATTATTACTGGTATGAAAAGTGATATTTTTTTTTTTAAGTGCACAGTTTTCCATGTATTTAAACATTAGTTTAGCTTTATGAAGCTGAAAAGAAATATTCAAGGGAAGTAGATTGTAAAGCTATTGATGGCTACAGGGGGATTCTTTGAAGCAAATCTTTCTTTCCTGCTGCAGCACAAGAATTTAACCATACTTTTAGAGAAATCCTTGGAATTCTATCTCTGTAGTGTCTCGTGACTTAAGCTGGTATTATATTTGAAAGATAATCAGAGTAACATTTAGTTGATCCTGTATCTTTTTGAAATGAAGGAAAATTATTTTTAAGAGGAATTAAAATCCCGTCTTTTTCATTGCTTTTTGATTTAGATAAAGTGTCATCCTTGTTTGTTCTGTCACATTGCTCTTGGCTTATACAAGAGAGAAGAAAATTATTTTTATATTAACTAGATTTACTTTTCAATTGGTCACCTAAGTTGTTAGTCAAGAGGTGTTTTTAATCTGGAAGAGCAGGCCGAAATCTATTGGTTATATGGTGAAGGTGTGGTTGGTTTTTGACTCATGGTGATCCTTTTTTAGTATGGAAGCCATCATCATCTAAAACTGTAAAAAAAGTGGATTTATATCGCTAAAGATGTAACTTGCCCCAAGGTTTTAGCTGGCAGGATGCAGGTAGGAAATTGGATTTTCTGAGTTTTCATGCCTTTAGTTGAATAAAGTTGCGTGTCTTCTGTGCAGTGGGTTTTTTAATTGTTGTTTCCTGTAGCAGAGAGTTGAGGATGTGAATGTCCTTGGCCAGTTGCAGTAGCTCGTTGCCTGATTCACTTTGCTTCTCTCAGCTTTCCGTCCTGTGAGGTGTGCCTGATGCCAGTTCGCTTAAAAGCACGAAGTACAACTTGTCAAAAACAATTTCCCCACCACAATGTGACAATCGGTTCTGTAGAATATAATTGCTTAAAAAGACAGGGAGAGCAAGTGCTGAGCACCAGTGGAAATGAGTGTCTGATTGATTGATTGAAGATTAACCATCTTACGTGACTTAAGAAGCTAATTTAATTTGTTCCTCATCCAAACTCAGATGTTCTGTAGAGCCACCGCTTTTATTGAATTGGCTTGTCCCTGGGCAAACGGGTAGTTCCCGAAGCGAACTAGATGTGGGCATGTTAAAGCACGACTGAAAAATTTCAGGTTTAGGCAAATGAAATAGAATCAAGCTTATTTGATATTCACAGATTGCCTAGAATTTGTGTTGATGATATTCCTTTGTTCATTGAATGGTACTTCATTGTGTTCAGACCCCAGTCCTCCAAAAACGTGTGCGGGTAAGGGATCCTTATAACCACAATGCAGATTTTTGATTTGTTATGAAAATGTATGTAATAACTCAATTGTCAATGCTTTCCAAGGGGGAAAAAAGTATCTTCCTTCTTGTTTAAAGCCGGCTGAGGGAAGGGTAGCAAGGAGAAAAGCAGATGTCTTACCTTTAATGAAGTGTTTTAACTTTTCTGTAGAGAAAGTGGATGATTTTCTGATGCATAAACCAGACTTTCTTTCCTACTAAGACTTTTTTTTGGTTTTCATATTGTTTGTCAACTGAAGTTGTTGTATGTGTTCGAATTTAATTTTGATCTATTTAATACCGGTGAAAAAGAATTTATTTGTTTTAACTTCAAAATTTATAAATTAAAACACACTGAAAGGCATGTGGGCAGTGGTATGTGTGGATTAAAAGCACGGAGCAGGCGGTACCTCTGGTTAGTGGTAAGGAATGGGGGTGTGGGTGGGAGGCAGCACCTTCAGCTGGCAGAGCCTGTCCTAGAGCCCGGAGACACTCCAAAGGGATCCTGCCAATATTTGGACAAAGAAAGGCATCATTTTTATACAGCCTGGGAGTTTGGAGTGAATTAAAAGAAGGTGGGGCAGAAAAACAGCTGGATTCTCTACTGCTGTGCCCATGGAATGCTTTTAAGCATTTGATTTGTGTGTCTGTGCAGCAGTGAGTTAATAGATGTTGGTAGAAGCACCGGGGTGAGGTGTAAATCCTTTTTCTCTCTGCTAGAAGACTGGCTGCTGTGACAGATGCATGTAAATATTTGATGTTCTTACATTCTAGCCAGTTGTGCTAATGTTTTCTTGGGGCAAGGACCAGAGCAAGCTCTGATCTGTGTACGCTGGGCTGTTGTCCCACTCCGGGCAGGGGATCAGGACTTCTCCATCCTGCAGAGGGAAAAAAAAAACCTCAAGTTCATGTTACAGATCCATGAGAGAGATGCTCAAGTGCCAGTAACTCTCAGGTTCTGCAGGGGTGAGACACTGAAGGGGAGCTGTGTATTGATAACAACAGCAGGACAAAAGCAGGAAAACCTCCCCAAATCCCTCTCCAGCACTTCTCCCTGCCCCGAGACTGAGCAGCACACATCAGAACCCATCGAAGCCAAGCCCTGACATCAGTTTGCTCGTGCTTAAATCTTTCCTGTGCTCCCGTCGGGTCCCAGATTCTACTAAGGGCAATGGCCATCTGTGCTGCTTTACCTGGAAATCGGTATCTGTGCAGGCAACGCCTCTTTCCTTACCTGTGGCTTCAGGGGAGGAAGGTCTCAATCACCCCTTAATCGAGGTGTCTGCCCAAGGGGTCATTGCCGGGACTTGGAGAATCACAGAATGCTATGGGGTTGGAAGGGATCTCTGGAGATCATCTAGTCCAACCCCCTGCCAGAGCAGGTTGCACAGGAATGTGTCCAGATGGGTTTTGAATGTCTCCAGGGACCGAGACTCCACCACCTCTCTGGGCAGCCTCTCCCAGGGCTCTGCCACCGTCAAAGAAGTTCCTCCTCATGTTTAAATTAAGCTTCTTGTGTTCAGGTTTGTGCCCGTTACCTCTTGTCCCGTCCCTGGGCACCACTGAAAAAAGACCAGCCCCATCTTCTTGCCACCCTTCCTTTAAGTATTCATATGTGTTGATCAGATCCCCCCTCAATCTTCTCCAGACTAAAAAGACCCAAGTCCCTCAGCCTTTTCTCACAAGAGAGATGTTCTAGCCCCTAATCATCTTTGTAGCCGTTTGCTGTACCCTCTCCAGCAGCACCCTGTCCTTCTTGAACTGGGGAGCCCAGAATTGGACCCAGTGCTCCAGATGGGGCCTCACCAGGGCAGAGCAGAGGGGGAGGATGACCTCTCTCAATCTGCTGGTTGTGCTCTTTATGAGATGCCATTGGCCTTCTTGGCCACAAGAGCACATTGCTGGCTCATGGTCATCCTGTTGTCCACCAGGACTCCTAGGTCTTTTTTCTCAGAGCTGCCCTGACTAAAATAGGAGGGGACAACGTAAGCCCTGGGTAAAGAGAGACCAAAAACTTTGTAGGAAGGTGGCCCAGTAAACAAATGGCAATTAAAACCCATCCTGATTGGTTCTGGAGTTTGAGGCAATCACCTCAAGTATGTTCCTGCTCTTAAACTGCACCGTGGGGTGACCATGGGGACACTTCTGCAGCAGTCTGGCACCTTGGCTGAGGAGCCTTGGCTTGGGGGTGATGGCAGTAAGGGACATGTCTTACTGTGCTCCAGGGCTCTCCATGGTTGGGCCGAGGAAGGTCAAAACATCCTGCTGGTCACAAGAGGGCGGCACAACCTTGCAGTCCCTTAGTCCCTTTTTCTCTCTTGGTTTTGTAGTTGTTTTTTTTTCTCCCCTTGGCTTTTCCTGCTCCATCAGAGGAGATTTAGGATGCTGCAGTCTGTTCTTTGTGTCCTCTGTTCAGCATGGACAACTGCTCCCGGGGAGCCTCAGGGAGGTGAGTTCTGAGCTTCCAACCTCAACCATCACAGACACAGGGAGAGACTCGTACTATTGTGCCCAACCTGTTCATGTTACAGGGTCTCTACTCAGTCTGCCTTTTCTGAAATATTTATGCATTTTTGAGCAAGAAGATTATTTTCATCCAACAGAGGACTTTTTTTTTAAAAGCCTATTTACTGTGGCAGTGGGGAAATGATTAAGAATGTCTTTTTTTTTTACTCCCGAGATGGTAATAAGATGTGCATTAAAGTAACTTCACTTAGAATTGTGAATAGGAAATCATTAAGACCTTCTGGATCGTTTCCATCTATTAGTCAATTAATGCATTGATGCTCTGAAACGCTCCTACGCGTCTGCGTATCACAGAGCAATTGCTCAATGCAATTAGTTTTGCCCTTGCCCAAGTCGTCGGTGGGTGGAAAATTGAGCAAATTTCAAGATTATTTTTGTACAGTCGGAGTCGGGGCTTATTATTAGATACTTAACATTTTAAAATTGGTCTTATATAAATGCATAACAGATTTTAAGATAGTCTTGCTTCTGGAGCCATCCAAGTAGCTTGCCTTGTGTATGAGTAAAAGAGATATTAGCAAGGGTATCAAAAGTGTCAAAAAACTTGATCTTTTTGCAATCTATTTAGCTTTGCTCTTGGAAGTGATTTATTGCACCTGGAAGAGCCGGGCTGAGCCCACCCTGGGTTGTCAGCAGTTTGCACAGGGCTCTGTTGCTGATGCTTCTGGAGCAGATGAGCTGTTGCTGCCTCCTCCTTCATGGTCTGCAGGAGCTTTCCTGTCACTGGTGCAAGGGGGATGATGCTTAGCAAAAATAAGTGTAATGTAAACACGAGTGCAGACTGACTAATAATGAGGGACTTGAAAATATGAAGATCTTGCCAGTGACTACAGTGATGTGTTTTCTGTGGGTTTTGGGTTTTGTGAAACTTTGTGTATCGTGAGTGTCGATCAATCTTAACTTTTTTGTGGTGAGGTTGCTAAAATCAAAATGACTTCACTCTTTATTGTAATTTTTAAGAACTGTAAGTAATTTAAAGTCAGAAAACCGAATGTTGGGCTGTCCAGGTGACAGAAGAACCAAGGGGCATGGCGGAAGCTGCTGCACGGGCGTACCTGAGGCTTGGCTATCAACCAGACGTGGCAGCACGGGGTGGTGGCTCACTTTTTACCGGCAGACGCTGTGTCCCAGGATTGACTGAGAGTTCTCTGCATCGATTTTAACAGCTAAAGCACAAATCATGGGCAACTACCCATGTGTTAATCAGGCTCTTCTGGATATACCTCTTCAGTCAATGAGATGATCTGAAATGCTGCCTCCATCCCTCATGTTCCTTTTCCAGCTGGGAGGGACCCCCCTTCCCTTTCTCATGCCCAAAGGTCCTGGCATAAGAGGGACTTTCCCTCCTGTGCTGTGGGGACACAGGTGTGCTCTGAACCTTCCTCCTCACACAAACCGCAGCAGAGGGGGAAACTGAGGCAGCCCAAGCCCCTCGCCCCTGGACCGTTCTGCTTGGCCAGGAAAGAGTGAGCCCACCCGCAGGGATTTTATTTATTTGTTTTGTTGTGGTTTCCCCCCCGCCCCCACCTCCAACTAATGTGTCCAAATGTTCTGAAAGGCACATTCCTGAAGGGTGGTGGGTTTGGTTCTGTTTTCCACCCCACAGAGACAAGCCCATGCTCTCAGACAGAGCCAGCTCACAACCTGGGGCTGGTGGGATTGGGCATGGCCTGAAATTCTGTCTTGGGGAGGCAGCGGCTGGTGCTGGGGGGTCTGTGCTTCCCAGGTGGTTGGCAGCGGTGAAGGGGTTTTTAGTGTGGACAGCTCTGAGCCTTGGTGAGGATGCTCTCCAGGTGACCGGGTCTGGCCTCTGGTCCTCCCACGCTCTGTGGAGGAACCAGCACTCAAAATGCAGCTCTGCTGCTCAAAAGGAGGTGTTCTTGGATGCAAGTCAGCAGTTAGTAATTACACTTTATTTGGATAAAGCTCGAATTTCCAGTTTGCACGGAAGGGCGTGCAGGAAGGGCGCCTCTTCAAAGGAGGGGCATTCCACCAGCCGAGTGGGAGACTTGAAGGACACGTAACTCATCAACCAGGCACCATTCCATGACCATCTGCACAGGTCAAGGGGACTCATCCCACCTGGCCCTGCAGGCAGAATGGTGGGCGCTCATCAGAGAGCAAAGGCTGCAGCTCCGGCTGGAGGATCTGCACCATCTACCCCAGCAGTGGCTGATGCCTCTGCCAAGACGGAGCCGTTGAAGGGAGAGGCTGCAGAGCAGACTTCAGATTGCACCACCTGCCTCGACCTTTCTCCTGGGGCAGGGATAGGCCGTACAACTGCGTACAAAAGGTGTTCTCCGGGTGGAGGAACCTCCTGCTGAGCTGCAGGAGGCGGTGAGGAGGCTGCGTGGCTGAGGAGGAGCTAGTTAGCTGGTTCCCAGTTGAATCTGGTGAGTCAACAAATGGTTACAGGACTGGTGGCACAGCCAGGGGTTTGGCTACTTAGACCATGGGACTCGCTTAAAGAAACCAGGTCTACTGGGGGCTTATGAGGTCCATCTGTCAGAGCAGGGGAAGAGCATCTTTGGTCTAAGGCTTGCCAAGCTCATGAAGAGGGCTTTAAAGTTGCCAGTGGAGGGGAACGTCAATCCATCCCACTCCTACCAGTTTGATGATATTTTTTTTTCCTGAAGGCTAATCTTTTAAAGCTAATATTCTGTATCTGTATTCTGTACGTTATGGCAAATGGACGGTGAAAGTAACAGGCGAGGGAACGACTTTCCCAGTAAAAACAGGGAGCAACTCCTCCAGTGAACCCGTTGGCTGCTGGCACAGTGAACCAACCCATGATTCCTGACCTTTGCCTTTCCGGATGGGAGATGGATGCAATGACTGCAGAGGCTGGAAGTCAAACTGGAGGCTGCTACATCTTCCCGTCGTCTTTCACTCTGCCCAGAGGCAAAGCCGTGTGCCGGGAGCGTGGGGGCAAAGGGTTTGCTCTTTGGGGTCCTCAGTGCGAGGGGATGAGCCTTCCTGCAGGCACCGAGGGGAGCTGGACGGGCCACGCTGCGCCGAGCCAAGCAGGTATCTCAGCGGAGACACTGGAGGATAATATTGCTAATGGGAACGGTGTGGTGGGGAGCTCCTGCACCTGGGGCTGCTGGTTTGGGGAGATGTATGGGTCCCTGAGTTACTTTGCTGTCACCTCGTCTGGGGGTCAACGGCTGTTCTGCATGGGGGGCTGGGCGTGTGTGCGGCAGGGGACACATCCCTGAGAGACAGGAGGAAGGAAACCCTTGTTTCCAGGGTTTGCTCCAGGTTTTGCTCTCGATACTAGTGAGAATAAAAAGCTATAAAAAAAAAATAAATGCACTTACCCATGTGGGAAGGATAGCTTGGTTATTTCCACCCTGGTTGTTTTCCTTGAACCTTGTCACCCTCTGCCTGCAATTCGGAGTTCAGAGCCGTTTGCTCCTGCAGGGAAGCGAACAGGGAGGGTTTTGTTCAGGGTGTCACAGCCTCCCTGTGCCTGGCACCTCGGCACATCTGGCTCTCTGAGCCTTCTGTGTCTGAGAAGCTGCTGTTTGTGCTGTAGACCGAAGCGAGGGAGTTGAATGTCAATAGGAGCCTCGGGGACAGCAAGGCAGATGCAGGCGGGCAGAATCCGGCCACCGTGATGCTCCATTCTCACCCCAGCATTGGCAGCAGCGGGGGACGAGCTCTCCCAGTGCTGTTGCTGTGCCCAGGAGAAGATGGAGCCATCACCATCTGTTTCTCCTCCTGCACATGCAGAAGGCATGGCCCCAGCTCCTCCCTGGAGGCCTGAGGCAGCATCTTCTGCTCTGCACTGGCTTGAAACAGACCTTCAGACGGGTCCCAGGTGAAAGAGGTCTCACCGAGACCCCTGCAGACCCCACCTCTTCCCCCATTGCTGCATTGCTGGCAGTGGGAAGAGCATAACACGAAACACAAGCTCCCTCTGAAAGGGAGAAAGGAGTTCTCTATTTTAAGAGAGAAAAGAAGAACACAAAGCAAAGGTGGGGAAAGGCTGAGCAGCAGTCCCAGCATGACGGCATAGATAGCATCTTCTGCAGAAGGTGTGTTAGTGGACAACATACAGGGAACTGCTCCAGAATGGACAGTTATTGCTAATTACTGTTGTTCCAATGTGCACAAGGTGTTTTAAAGCACCTCTTGACCTGACTGACAGTTATCCTAGCCAAGCTGTGCAGCGTGCTGCAGCCTCAGAAACAAGGGGTGCAGGGGCTGGATGCTCCAGTGAGTAAAGTATGGACATACCTGGAGTAAGGATCATTACATCCTTTTCTAGTTACATGGGATGGAGAGTAAAATCAGGAAAAGCAAAATACAAGTCCTCTTCTGGGTGGCTTTTGTTAACAAATTATGTTTTTGGATTGCCACTTTTCCCTTTGTCAGGTGGTGGTTTCTGCCTGTGGACAATGGAGGTGAGGAGCGCTGATCACCGAGCAAAGCCACCTGCATCTCCAGGCCAGCGGGATGAGCTTCTGACCACGCACTGCTCAGTTGATGAGGAAGATGAGGAAAGTGTCTGTGGCTCCTTCTGTCGGAGGAGCAGTGAGCGCAGTGCCGAGGATGAGCCTGACTGTACACTGATAGATGCTGACTCCTCGCCATCCCTGGGTGGATCTTTCCCCAGGAGAACCTGGGAGCACCGTCCAAGATTTATCAGCCTCACGGAGGATCGTGCAGGGCCCGGAGGGGATGCTACAGGCAAGAGTAAATTTTTTGGCAGTGATGAAGTGTTGGCCTTCAATGAACTTTCTCAGACAAAGCACAGACATGTGCTTGAGCATGGTGAAATGGATCCAGTGCGGCTGCTTGAGCTGCTTAGGGCGGAACTGGGGGGAGACCATGACATCCCAGACTGGGAGGAAGATGAAATTAATTCCTTCTCTCTTTCTCCGGGGGAAATGAAGACATGGTCTGGCCAGCAGGTAAGTGTATCTGCCTTCCAGGCGTATTCACAACCAGAATTGAGGCACTTCAGCAGTGACTGGGGGTGCCTGTTACCTGCACCCTTGAGGCACCCGGTCCGTCCTAAGGTTGGGATGCTCTGGCAGATGTTGAGTGTCTTTACCTTCTCCATACCCTTAATTCCTGCTTCAGGCTGGTGAAGTGCAGTTCAAATCCAGTGCATGAAGCTGACTTTGTACCCTTTTACCATCATTCTTATGCCCTAAAGTGTTTCTACCCAAAGAGGAATCAAATGCCTGCCCACCCTGGGGGGCTGCTCAAGGGGAGCAGGGAGAGCATCAGGGGACTTGGGGCAGAATGTGTCCCCCAAGGGCTTGCAGAAAAGGCTGACAGGACAAGCAGCTCTGGCCTGGGGAATCAGCACTGGATGGTTTCCTCCACATTTGGGTCTGGTCGATTGTGGGCTCTTCTCAAGGCATCCCCTGTGGGCCAGGAGGCTTCTCCATGGGTGCTGATGGTAGGACTGCTCTGCCGTTGCTGAGGTGGCTGCTGGTGTGCTGTGCTCTTTTCCTGCCCAGCCTCAGCCCCGTTTCACCTTTGCTCCTGGGCAAGTTTGTTGTCAGGAAAGAGCATGTCTTCCTCTGATGTGGTTCTGGGAAGAGGTGTCTGCTCCTGTGCTAAGTCGAGCAGTTCTAGCCATGGCCAGGCAGTCGGGGCAGTGGCAGTAGCTGCTGCTGCGTGTCCTGCCTCGCTCCTCCCTTGCGTATGGCCTGGAGTTAATTTTCTCGGGTTTTCCAAAGGAGACTGTGTGTCTGCTGCTCCACCCGTGCTGGGTCTGCTGTACCAGGCGCCGGGATCACCATGGCACTTGATTGTTTTCTTTGCACAGATATGGTGGCCTTTGTATGAGCCACCCTTGGACTGACTAAACTATCTCTGGAAAAGTAATTTCCAATAATAACCTGAGCCTCTCTAGCACCTGGCACTTTTTCTTGCCATTTTCTTGCCAAAATATGTATGTTTGTGTATGCATACATATATATATATATATATGGAGACAGGCTGAGAGAGTTGGGAATGTTCAGCCTGGAGAAAAGAAGGTTCCAGGGAGACCTTAGAGCCCTTTCCAGTCCCTAAAGGGGCTTCAGGAGCGGTGGGGAGGGACTCTTGATCGTGGAGTGATAGGACGAGGGGTAACAGTTTTAAACTGAAAAAGGGGAGATTTAGATTAGATATTAGGAAGAAATTCTTTCCCGTGAGGGTGGTGAGACCCTGGCCCAGGTTGCCCAGAGAGGCTGTGGCTGCCCCATCCCTGGAGGGGTTCAAGGCCAGGCTGGATGGGGCTTGGAGCAACCTGGTCTGGTGGGAGGTGTCCCTGCCCAGGGCAGGGGGGTTGGAACTAGATGATCTTTAAGATTCCTTCCAACCCGAATCATTCTATGATATATGCCCTGCTTCATTCTTTGCTTAATCAAGACAGGTCCTGCAAAGGAAAACGTACAGGGGAATGATCTTGAGCTGCCTTGCTGATAGGAGCCAGCAGGGCTTTAGAGGACTCTGTGAGCAAGGGCTTACACCAGGGTAACCCATGGGACAGGAGCCAGACAGACTCCTGATGAAGTCTGTCTGGAGGAGCGGTCCATACTTCCTCCCTGATAAGACAGGGATGCTTCCTTGTGGTTTTATTTTATTTTTTTTCTTTTTTTCCCCATGCAACCCAAGTGATGGGAAATCCCTCCCTTGGGCCATGCCCTGTATTGACTTTCTGGCCGGTGCTGCTCCTTCCTGGGAGCACCTTGCTTCACGTAAAGGAAGGAGAGAAGCTCCTGCTGGGCTCCTCTGTGCTTCTCGCGCCGTTGCCAATGCTGCCCAGCGCAAGGCAGGAATCCGTGGTGAGCTCCTCGGTTTCTACAAGAAAAAAAGCAGAGGGTAAATTTCAGAGCTCGGCAAGAACTGCTGTATTTCACTTGAATTGTGTTCTGGTTCTTTTCAAGTCTTATTCCGGCGTTTTATATTTCTGTCTCGGGTTCATAAACAGATGGTGCAATTATTTATACCATGCACTTATTTAAAACCTGCCTCTCCCCATAATTCAGTTGTTCTTTAGTAGAACAAACGCAGCGGAGAGCTGGGATGGGGTTGCTGCCTCTTTCTTTCTCAGGGCTTCTGAATTCTTCACAGCAGCGGTGACAGAATCCTGAAACGGTGCAGCCCTGCACTTGGCGTGGGGACAGCCTGGTCTGGCACCCAGCCCCGTGGCCAGGATGTGTCCTGGGGAAACGGGCACTGAGATGGGGACTGGGGCAAGCGCAGAGGCTACTGGCTTCTAGGAGGTGGCTCATGCTCAACAGCCTGAAGGCCTCTTTGTAGTTTGGGAAGGAAAGGTGCTCTCGTTCTGATGCTGTGCTTTGCTAAGTGACTTGAAACCTGACTGTGAAAGTTTGGGCTTGGGCGTTTCCAAACTGGTGGGTTTGAACCCAAGGAACAAGCCTGTGTTGCCGTGGCCCCTGGACCCTCTCCCTCCCTGGTAGAAGGGGTGGGTGGCCGAGCAGGCTGTGGGGCTCAGCTCTTTCCACCCCGAGCAGCACGGTCTCTGAGCACCCAGGGCGGAGATCCCCCTCGTTTAATCTGCCCTTCCTTTTCTTTTCCTCTCCCAGCTCTCGATTGACTTTGGAGCAGGGAAGCGGAGCACAGGGCTCCAGCTCAGCCCTTGGGCACGGGGCCGAGGGCAGGATGCTCTCGCTGGGATGAGCCTGGCAGCCCCCAGGGCCGCGGGGCGGCCAGGAGAAGAAAAGAATTTGCTGCTAAATAATAATGCTTTTGTGTGCATGAAGGGTTTGCATAAAGTGTTTTCTGAAGCTGCCTCTTGAGTTTTCCTGGCATCCCCAAAGAAGGCCAGCAGCAGCGCGTGTGGCTCCTGTCCAGCCCTGGAAATACCCCTGGGGGCTACAGCGCCCGTGGGGACAGGACGGGCACTTGCTGTCCCCAAGCGTCTCTCCTTATTCGTGCAGCCAATGGCCTAAAGAAAGGGCATCTTTGTGGCAGCAATATTGACTGAAAGGGTGCCAAGAGAAGCTGTGGCTCGCGCTGGTTTGATTTAAATGTCTTCTGCGGTGTCTGAATGGGAAAAGCCACAGCAAACCTGGGCTCTTGGGGATGACCCAGGAACGTTCACAACCTCTGGGCTCCTGTGCTATGGTCCTTGGTGCTTTGGTGAGGATAGTTGCTTGTCCAGGCAGCCCTTTGCTCGTGGTGGCAATCCTCCAGAGAGCTCAGAGTGCTGGAGTGTGATGGCAGGGCCCAGGAAGCCAAAGTGGACACATGCTGGCTTGAAGAAACTCTTGGATCCTGCCCTCTTTGTGCTCCAGGGATGCACACAGTGATGCTTGGATCCGTCAAGGAATTTCACTGCTGGCTCTGCACTGGGTGGAAGCAAAGATATATCCCTGGCACCATGCTCTGCCTAAGAGACCGTTTGCCTCTGAATTCGGGATGTTGAAAAAAATGGTAGAGGGAAGGTCCAACCCTGAGCAAGCGAGAGGAGGCTGCGGGTGAATTCATCACGCAGGGTTAAACTTACAAAGACCTGGGTTGGCTTGCAGAGAGCAGAGCACTGCACCTGACAGAGATTCCTCTGTCTCCTTAATTAATCCCAAACCTCGGCCAGAATTAGGGCCGGGATCTTCCCCAGACAGCAGCTGTCGCTAGAACTATGTGTGAAAATACACCAGTAGGTCAAATTTAGTTTATTAAACGACATTTAATTGTGCAAGCCTGAAAGACAGATGTGCCCCCGTTGCCTTGTGACTATTTTTCCTAGCTGCTGAGCGTGCTGGCCGTTGAGGCAGGTAGCCAGGCACCCGCAGGAGTGTGCCCCTCCCAGCCAGCCAGCTGGTGGCTCTGTGTGTGCATGTATGTATGTATGTACATGCTGGTGTCCCCTCACATGATGCCAGCCCTCCCCGTGCTGCTCTCGGGCAGCCCTGTCGCAGGGCTTTTGCAGAAGGGTGATTAATCTGCTTTTTCTGTGGCTGCTGCTCCGATGTGGGCAGGAGAAGGCTGGCGGGGAAGGGCTCCCAGGCAGCCCCCTGCTAAATCAACCACATTTCTGAGCCTGGGGACTGTCACTCCCCATCCAACCCCCGGGACAGAGTCAGGCCATGCCCCGGGCTGTCCTCTGCCTGTTAATAGCACAGCCCTTTGCTTTTCCTATACATTTGCCATAGCAGCCTCCCTGCTCGTGCTAATAATAAGAGATGCTCGCAATTCCTTGCGCTGGTCTGGCGCCTGCTTTCGGGGGCAGAGGATTAATGTCCCAGCCAGGCTCTAGCAGTTTAGTGATATTCCCATGGGGAAGGGAAAGCTGCCTTGTGAGCATTCTTGCCACTCTTTTGTATGTAAAAATGCAGCCTGTACTATAGCTCTTTTTATCTCCAGGAAACTATGGCCCAGCCGTGGGTTTCTGCTGGAGTTCTGCCTTGCGTGGGTATCTTTGTAGGCTCTTCTCAGAAACACACTCTCAGGTGCTTGAATTTAAATAGAATTAAAATTGGTTAGGTATACAGGTCTCAAAAAAAATCCATTTTCCTTTTGTATCGCTTGGGTCTGTTTGCAGCATGTGTAATTTGTGTAGCTTGTATATAGCATCTCAAACACCTTACCATATCAGTTATGGTCTTTCAAATGCATTTATATAGTGGCCTTCTCCACCCTGATAAAAAAGCCCTGGGGTGCTGCAGGACCACAAATTTGAGCCATTCGGCCTCAAATGCAGACAGAGCGAAGGGTATGTGGTGAGGAATGACCTGATAGTAGCCACTGGAGGTGGATGAAGGAGGAGGAGCGTGAGGAGGGATGGTACCAGGCACCCTTGATCCTCCACGATGCCCCCACTCAGTGTGTTCCCAGGGGTTGCCCACCACGGCTGCTTTCCCCAGAAGAGCCCTGTCCCCCTGCCAAATGCCTGTGCTGTCTGCAGGTTGTTTCTCCTTCACCCGCTGAGGCCAGGGAGGTTATTTTTCCCTGGTGCTGTCACCATCCTCACCTGCAGCCCCAGGGGGGTGGAGGTGGGTGTCCTGGCAAGCCCCAGACGTGCAGCAGCTGCCCTTGGGGAGGGAGGGTACCCCACTTCTGGGGAGAACCAGGATACTCATTAACAAGGCTAACATTTTATGTTAATGGAATTTACTGGTGCAAACCTCCTGTTGTTGAATTCTTCGGGGTTTCTGGCTGACAGCTGGGGGCTTGTAGATCCATAGAAGTCCCAGGGAATTGGGGCAGGAGCATTCCCCAGCTTGTGCATCAGAAATTCCACAAAAACATCACTGACGATGTATTTCAGTGATGTCATCTCTCATTCAGTGAAATTGGGAGTTTTGTGAGTCTGGAGGACTAGTCATCTGAAAAGTTTTATTTGGCTTCTATGTGTATACTAAATACATCAGTATTTGTGAATACATTCGCTGATATTTACAAACCAGACCGTCCTTTGCAGTGAAATGCACAGATTCAGCATTTGCCAGGATCTTTGGGAAGGTGGAGGGCTTCTTGCAGCCGTGGATAAGGCAAGGGGCCTTTTGCTCACTCGAGTTGTCCGAGGGAGATCAGCATGTGTCTGGGCTAGGAAAATGTCCCTGGGGTTGGAGGGTGAAGCATCAGCAGGACACGAGTAGCACAGTTTCTGGGAGAGGGTGACACCCTGCCCTTCTGGCTCAGCCTCGAGAAGGGACTGGCCAAGGGGATGTCCCTGGGACTGGCTGGCTGCTTTATTGCTGTGAGATGGGGGGATTTACACCTGCAACCCTAGACGGGTTACAGGGGTGCTGCCCTGCTCACCGGACTGTTTCCTTTTGCAGCAGGAGTTGGCACGTGGGGATTAAGAAATTCCTTAATTGTGCATCAGAGAGGGATGCTGTTTGGTGGTGCTGGGTCCCCGGTGCAGCCTGTGCCATCCCAGCAGCCGAGCATCCTCCCTCGCCCACAGCGCCCAGCCCCAAGATGTTTGGGAGGAAAACCTCCCCAAAAGCACCATCGTAGTGCACTTGGGTGGGAGCTGGACCTTGACGTGTGTCCCTCCAGCCCTTGCACAGGGCACCCAGTGTGCACAGTAGCTGCAGCTCAAGGAACGGGCTCGTTTGCCAGCTGAGTAGCACGTGCCCAACAGACAAAGGCTGGGCAGACAGTTCCCCTCGTCCTGGCCACAGCACCAGCCCAGTATATTCATAGCTCGTCTGTTGCTCCTCAAAGTAGAAGCAGCAACTGCCCTGCTGGAAATAACTCTCCTGTATCATTAAATAGGCTCTTTGTCTGCGTGCGTGCATGTGTCAAGGCTGATCATGTTGGATGGTGATCTTTTGTAATCGAGCCTGCACTGGCCAAAACTGTTCCCTTACTGATCCCCACCCCGTGGCATCCCTCCTGGTGCTGCGTGCCCTCTTCCAGGGTCCTGCTCTCTGGTGAGTGGCTCTGACTGGCTCCCCAGGGTGGATGGGTGGCAGAGCCATGGTTTCCCTACCTGGCTGGGGACACCACCAGCAGGACACTTGGCAATGTCTGGTTGAGCAGCAAAGGCAAGGAGCCCCGTTATGAGTGACAAAATTAGGTCCCTGGTCCAAGAGACTTCTGTTGGAATAGTTTGTTTTCAGAATCAAAACCAAAGAGTTTAGACTCTTATCTGATAAAAAAAAAAAATCTGGATTGTAACTGCTTTCTCATGTTCCTGAAGGCACCATTGGAGACTGGAGCATGTGCATTGCAATTGTTTTTAATGAGAAACTTTTTAAGGGAAAAGCAGTGGTGGCAGGTGGGCAGCATGGGGTGGCCATGGGGCAGCGGGAAGCTGGGGTGTGTCTTCTGCTGCTCTTCGATGTTCACGTATCTCAGTAGGCTTTTTGTGGTGCAGCCGCTGTGGTGCCCGGTGCCTCTTCAATAGCAGGGCACCAAACCCAGTGCTGAGGTCTGTGCCGGGGGTGGCATTGCAGCCCGAGCCCCAGTGGTGGGGTGCCATGTGCTGGACCTTCCCAGGCAGAGCCCCTGCGGCCCATCATCCGGGGGGGCTGGTCCATCCCTGTCCCTGGAAAGGTCTCTGCAGCCTCCTGGGTGACACTTCCCACAGGCAGCAGTTTTTATGCCTCCTCCAGCCCTTCTTCTCTCGCCACCCAGGCTGTGTCGCAGCCCCTGCCAGCCCTGCCCCGTCAGCACCCGCCCAGCCATCCAGCCTTATTAAAAGAAAAGGGTTACTGTTCCCGCTATGCTAATAGGGCAAACGCCTGCACTTCGAGTAGCTGCTCCCTTCCTGACCTCGGGGAAATGCCTGAGCACGGCAGCAAGTGGAAAATCACTGCATGCTGACGGCTGGCCGGGGCTGCTGGCTGGCAAGGGGCAGCTCATCCCCTGCCCACACCTCCTCAGACGCCCCACGTTTTCCCGCAGAAGTGGGGCCAGCCCTCAGGAGCGGTACCAGCAGCGATGGTGGCTTCTCTTGCCCGTGAGGAGGTTGCCAGGCAGGCTGCCAGCCGTTAACTGTTAGTAATACTGTCCCTGGGAGCTGTTGAGCAACAGCCGTGACAGCAATAGCTCATCAATGGGACAGGAATAGCTCCTGGCCGCAGGCCTGTTCGGAGGCGACATGGGATCCTCTGGGTGATGATCCGTTGTGAGGAGAGGCTATACCTGTCCTCCAAAATACCGGCCCTGTCCCATGATTTACGGAGAAAGCGAGATGTTTGTCGCGGTGCTGGGTCCGGTTGGGGAGCATCCCGGTGTCCATCCCAGCTGTGGGTAGTGCGGGCAGCGGACGGGGCAGGGCTGGGATTCACCACGTGGAAAACTCTTCGCGAGCCTGTACAGGGGGGAGCAGCCTTCTAACATCAAGGGGAGTTTAAAATGGGCTCTCGCCTAAGTCTGAAGGTGATAGTGTTACATATATAGAGAGAATTAACAGAAATTGCTTTTATTTTTCCTGTAGATGTCCATGCAGCAGGTCCATTAGAAATGGTGCGAAGAGACAAATGCAGGAGTGGAGCCTGTGTCCTGGCATCACTTGGCAGAAATACCCATTTTGGTGTGTACAGGCTTCAGGGAATCCAATCCCCAAGATCTATTCTTACTGAGGATGGTATTCTGGTACGCTGAAGAAAGTTCCTAGATTTAAAATTACTTGAATGCTTTTGGGATGACTGGATAGGAAGGAAGAAGCTACACAAGTATGCAGAAGCCTCTGTGGTTTGTCTCTCGGGCCCTGGGAAGGAGACAGCTTTCTTCTGTTTGCACTAACTTGATTTTTTTTTTTTTTTTTTTTTTTTTTGCTTCTGGAGGAAGTGGGAAAAGGGCTTAACGCAGCCAGAGCAAGCGGTGAAGTGAGGTGCTGGCAGGGTCATTCTCTGGCAGCACCTTTCTGGTGGGCTGATGTGGTTAAAGCCCAGGGTGGATGGGTGGGTGGCTGGGCTGCCCACCTTTCTGCAAGGACTTTCCTGGTTTTGGCAGGACAGAGCCATCTCGATCTCTGTGATTACCTGGCGGATGTGATTCTACCCCTCTACTCTGCGCTCATGAGACCCCACCTGGAGTACTGTGTCCAGCTTTGGACTCCTCAACACAGGAAGGACATGGACCTGTTGGGACGGGTCCAGCGGAAGGCCATGAAGATGATCAGAGGGATGGAGCACCTCTGCTATGAGAATAGGCTGAGAGAGTTGGGGTTGTTCAGCCTGGAGAAGAGAAGGCTCTGGGAAGACCTCATAGCAGCCTTCCAGTACCTGAAGGGAGCCTACAGGAGAGCAGAGAGGGACTCTTTGTTAGGAAGTGTAGTGACAGGACGAGGGGTAACAGTTTTAAATTGGAAGAGGGGAGATTTAGATTAGATATTAGGAAGAAATTCTTTCCTGTGAGGGTGGTGAGACACTGACCCAGGTTGCCCAGGGAAGTTGTGGATGCCCCGTCTCTGGACGTGTTTAAGGCCAGGCTGGATGGGGCTTTGAGCAACCTGCTCTAGTAGAGGTATCCCTGCCCATGGCAGGGATGTTGGAACTCGATCTTTAAGGTCCCTTCCACCTCTAACCATTCTATGATTCTATGTCTTTTTGCTGCCTGATGTGCTGCCTGTGCTAACTGGAATGGGCAGTTACCTGTCTTCTTCTCAATGGGAAGAGGAACTTGCTGCAGCAACAGTTCCACTGTTCCTGCAAGGACAGTCCCTCCTGTGAAAGCTGCCTCCAGCCCTTGGAAGAGATAGAAATGAAGGATTGTGTCTCCTGCACTGAAACCATACCAAGGGCAGGAGCTCTGGGTACCCACCAGCCCATGCCCATGTGTGTGCCCTGACCACTTCCCAGTCTGGCAAGTTGTTCCGCAGGCAGCGAGCCCTGCTCTTACGGCCTGGGGCTCCATGGCCAGCTCTGCCGTGTTCCGAGGGGAAAGCCTGTAAGAAGTGTTGAGAAGTGTCCCTAGGCTGCCTAGAGGGACAGTGGTTGGGAGCACCTTCCACAGGATCCTGTACTGTCAGTGCCTTTCAATGGCCCTGCCGTGGTGACAGTCCCCTGGCAGCTTCACCACTATGGCAGTGGTACCTAGCGAGTTGGACGGGGACATCCCAGCTGCCTTTGTCTACCACAGGGAAGTATTCGCAAATCCCCAGAATAAAAGCAGTGGCCCTTGAGGCAGTGGTGAGTGAGTTACGGAGGGTGGCTGACTCTCAGGCAGCAGCATCTGGCTTTAACTCCTATGTGTACCCTCCTACGGGTAAGATGCTCCCTGGGAAAGGTGACCCCGGGCAAGTGCCCCACAGAGGTGAGACTGTCTTTCCAGCCCTGGGTGTTTAAAGGAGGAGAAAAGAGGCTGACACACAAAGCTTACCCTGTGCCTCGGTGTCCCCAGCCCTGCTGTGCTGTCCCAGGAACGCAGGGGACACAGCGGAGGAGCCGCAGCCTGTGCCAAGCCCGGGAGAGGTGCCAAAATGCTGCTGAGGAATGAAGGAGGGGGAGATGGAAGGAGGCAGCTGGAGCCGGCGCCGGGGCTCATGCCGCCTGTGTGCTGCCACTGGGGCCATGCCAGTGCCACCGGGGCAGAGCTGTGGATCCAGGGGGGCCAGGTTGTGGGTCAGGTCTGCGGGGGTGCTGGTGCTCGATGCCATCTTCTCCAGGCAGGTGCAGCTTCTCCAGCTCTGCTGCATCATGGTCTTCCATGCTCCTCACCTTACGTTAGCCCCCGGCTCCTGCTTCCCGGGAGCTGTGACCGCTGTCTCTGCTTCACCATAGAAGGGAGATTTGGGAGACTTGGGATCTAAGCAGGGCCCTTCAGCTCAGTGGTGGTGGCCATGACCAGGAGGAGCTGCCACACACCGTGGGGTGTCCTGTGCTTGCACTGCCACCAACTCGGGCTCTGCCAACCATGGCCTGCTGGTGCTTTGCTTTCTCCTCTCTTCCTCTCCCTGATGGTCTTCCCCTCCACCGGCATCTCGAGGCTGTCTCAGCATCCCTCCCACGCACAAAGCCAGGCAGTCTGAAGGACACTGGTGACAGGAAGGGGAAAATGTCACAGGTGGCCCCAGGACAGGCAGGAGAGATCTGCCGAGGCACCAGTCCTGCTTGGGGGGGGGTCCCAGCACCCCGTCCTGGTCCATTCTCGCTGACATTTAGCAGAGGGCTCAGCTGCTGTGCACCAGCTGCTGGGCCATCATCCTTCCAATGGCACCTTGTCCTGTGGGAGAGCCACCAACACGTGCTACCCCCTGCCACCAGCGCCCCGGGGTGGGCGATGGGCAGGAGTGGTGCCACTGGCTCGCTGGGCATCCCCCAAGTGTCCCGTGGGAGCGTGGCTCAGCCTGGGGGTGACTGCAGACCAACTTGCTGTCGCTTAGTCCGAAATAATCTGCCGAGCTGTGATTCCCACTGCCCCACGGTGGGGCTGGCTGCTCGTCCTGCCTGCTGTGAACGTGGCCACGCCGGTGGTGTGGGCAGGGGCCCCCGGGGACGACGACACGGGTACGGCTTGTCCCTCGGAGGGGGACAACACTGGGAGTGCATCTGTGACTGCTGACAGTGAGCTGGAGCAAGGGCCGGAGTGAAAACCTAAACCATCTGGGGTTTGGGTTTCCAACGTCCTACATACGCCTTTGACAGCGAAAACTCCCATTTCTCCTGCTCCCGGGGGGGCTGTTTCTTTTTCCCTCGCTCCTTCCCCGCTGCCTGGGAACGGGAGCGCTGCTGGGTGCGTTCGAGGCAGGAAGGAAAGCCTGGAGCCGTTTGAAAACTCGCAATCTTCAGGGAATTTTCGATCCCCGTCCGAGCCTGTTCGCGACCAACTGAATAACGGTGCAGGGTTTGAATCGCTGGCCCGCCTCCGCAGGCAGCGCTGCCTCCTCCTTCCCTCCCTCCCTCCCTCCCTGCCTGCGCCGAGCTCCTGCCTGCTCTGCCCGGCTCCCTGCGCCGCGGGCAGCAGCCATGGGGGTGCCGGGGTGGGCTGCCCCCAGCCCCGTGGTCTAGGGGGGCTCTGCGCCTGCCCCCCAGACACCCCCCCGCATCATGCCATTGCTGGATTTTTTCTGGGCTTGCTTCAAAAGAGCCAAGGTAAGGAGCCATCTATTTAAATGGTGTCTGTCTTTCGACACCCTCCTCCTAATTTCAGGGAGAAGCTGCTGGAAGGGATGGCGGGGGAGAGGGGGGGGTGTGGAGGCGTCTCTAGAGGCGATGGGGTTTGCGCAGGGTGCGTCTGGAGGGATGCCATGCCTGCACCCCATGAAAGCTTAATTTTGGATGGGCTGCATGCGGATGTGTTGCTCAGTGCACCCCGTGCTCCCCATCAGGGATGGTACCCGTGTCCTGGAGCTGATGTGCTGTGTGTGTGTGTGGATGGATGCAGCACCGGTGGTTATCACGCGGTCGGTGGTGGGCTCTGTGTATCTCCACGCACGCTGCCAGCCCCCAGATAGGTTTTACGCATCCCAAGCCGGGTCCTGCTGTACACGGCTGGGCTGGGGGACACCCCTACAAACTTGGGGGGGGGGGGGGGTCACCTGGAAGCTCAGGGCTCCCAGGGAGGCAGCAGGACCACGGCTGGCTTTGCTGACCCGGAGGGACTGCGAGCAGGATGACAAAGGAACAGCGAGACCGGAGGCCCGGAGTTTTTAATTTCCTGCAGCAGTGGTTCTCATGGCATCTGGTATTTTTCATTTGGGTTTAATTCCTCATCTGTCGCCTTAATAACGTGCGACTCTCTCTCTCTCTCTCTCTCTCTCTCTCTGCCTGCCCCTTTCTGTTGTGTTGGATTTATTGTGCCACAGCCCGTGCAGTGCGGCGGTAGGTGTGCTGGGGTGGGTTTTTGGGGGGGTGTTGTTAATATGGATTTCAGGGGCTTCAGATTGGAAAAAGCAGTAAAATCCCTTTCCAAACCAGGTCTGCACACCGGGCTGTGTCCAGGGAGCGGGCCTGCCGTGGTGAAGTGAATGTGGAATGCACGCCGTTCCCCCGGGGTTTCAATGCAAAGCTTAAAATAGTTGAGTCTAAAAATGACATTTGTGAAATTCATTAATAATATTAGTAGCTGTCTTGTCCCTGCTGTCTCCAGAGAGCTTAGCATGTCCTTGTTAACCCTCCTCGTCCCTGTCGGCTGCGTGTTGTCATTGCCATCGTGCTCGTGGTGACGGGGAGGCAGGGTCCTGTGTCCCCCCCCCTTGCAGAGCAACAGCTCCCAAAGGGCTCCGGCTCCCAGCTGCCCACCCACTTCAGCGAAGTGGAAAGCAACCAGCAGCCCGCTGGCTTCAGCCCATCACCTTGAGCCCGACAAGGGTCCGGTGGCCCCGCTGGCATGGGTGGTTCGGAGGAGACGTCGGATGGCTCCTGCCATCGCTGTCCCCAGTCCCCCCACCAGCTGCAGCTGCTCCTCTGGCTGTGGCCCCGGGCAGAGCCACCATGTGTTGGGCTTCTCCTCACCCCAACACATTCCCGACCCCCTCTCCCTGTCTCAGGATACTTCCCCATCTGAACCCTCTGGTTCTACTAATTAAGCTGATATTGCTATCTGCTTCTTGCTCAGAAAACACTTTTGCAGGGTACCGGCAGCGCCGTGGGGAGTGAGCGTGGCCAAAAGTTGTTCTTGGGTCTAGGAGTAAATTTGTCCTTTGGTTCTGGGGTTCTTCCTCCCCACCATCACCCCCAGGCACTGAGGTGGCCCTGTGCAGGAGCCTGTGATAAGGAAAATTCTAGGCAATCGGAGGTTCCAGAAGATGTTTGACTGTTTGCCATGAGTTAGGTGGCCTTTACACTTGGCAGGGATGGGATCTACCCCAGGAGAACAAGGGTGAGGGTCCCCGGGCTCACCACGTCCAGCTACCTGCCACGGGGAAAAGGAAAACCTGTTTCAGTAGATGTAAGCAAAGTGGTGCTTCCCTCGGAGAGGTGGCCCAGCAGTGAAGGATGGGGGACTGTGCCTGGACGGGAGCTTCCCAGATGCTCAGAGGAGACGGCCAAAATGATGTTTCTGCATTTTGCGCTTCCTCGTCAGCTCAGCCCAGGAGGCTCTCGTTGAGTTTGGCATTGCCAAAACCCCGGCACGGCGACAAGGGGCTCCCTGCTGGATACTACAGGTGCCTCATTCCCACGTTCAGGAGTGGTTGTGCTCTTTGCGTAGTTTCCTTTGCTGATTTTAAGCTTCTTATTGCTCTGTTTGCAGTAACACGGGGTATTCTGGTGGACACTTTGTTTCTCTCTTCTTCTTCCGTGGACATACTGCCATTCCCATATTTCCACTTAAATTCCACAGCAGCCACCCCCCAACCAGTAAACGAAAACACAGCTGATCCCTGCCTGGGTCCCACAAGTGGTGGAGAAGCCTCCATGGAGCGCGAGGCTTTGGGAGAGGGGCAGCTCTGCAGAGAGCAGAGAGCTTCTCCCAGCGTTGGGCGGCTGGGTGGGCTTTGGGGGAAGCCAAAGGGATGGAGGACACCACCCTCCTGGTTTCCCTCGGTGAGCACCGATGGCCTCGCACATGGTTTCAGCTTCACCCTGGTTTCCTGCTTTGCTCCCTGTGCTGGTGTTGCTCAGATACTTGCTCTGGACAGCAGAGGAATTTCTTGAAAAGGGAGAAACGTGCAGGGCTCTGTCCCTGGGATTAAAGCTTTCCAGGTTAAATGAAGTGGAGCTGTGGCTGGTGGAAGATTTCATGGGAAAAAGGAGGTGTGAGGGCCAAGACATGATGGCAGGGGAGAGGAAGGTCCCCAAAGCTGCCTTAGCACAAGGACTGGCTTTTCCTGCCCTTGCTACGCCCTGGGAGAGCAGCCCTTGCTCATCACCCTCCAGACCTTGCCCCACTCCGTGGGTATCAACCTCGTGTGCTGGCTGCAGGGCTGGTGTTTGCAGAGCTTGTGATAACAGACGTGATAGGGCGATCATCTCCCTGTCCAAACATTTTCGGCTCTGATGCTCTCCAGTTGCCCACACGCTGCCAGAGCGGGGCTCCTGGGGGAGCACGGAGCCGAGCAGGCAGCTCTCAGGCAGGAGCTGCTGCGAGAAGCCCGGCAGCGGGGAGATGGTTAAGCCCATCTCCCCCTCTGGGTCATCCCCAACCCTTCTGTCCCGGCAGGAAGAAGGGGTCCCGGGTGGCCCGTGGGAAAGGCCGGCTCAGCAGCACACTGCATTCCTCCAGCGATCCCTGCTGCCCCGCCGGCACCTCTGGCCCCGCTCCGGGGGGGCTGAGGCTGTGATGGAGGGGGCTCATCTGTGCCTTGAGAAGGGCTTGGGGACAGTCCTAGGCTCTGCGTCCGGACCCGGGCAATGCCAAGGTCCTCCACCTCCCTGCAAATCACTCCTCCACCTCCGTGCAAATCGTCATGGTCTCCCTTTAGAATCATAGACTCATCTAAGTTGGAAGGGACCTTAAAGATCATCTAGTCCGACCATCAACCTTTTGCTGGCTGTGCTCTGCCGTCTTTAAATCCCACGTCCCTTGGCTTTGTCCTCACAGAATTCCAGACCCAGGCGAGGGGTGCTGGTGGCCCCTTTGCCACCCCAGGTGCTGTGCCAGTGGGGAGGTTTAGGGAGCGAGAGCCCAGCCTGCTTTCAGCTTCTCGCTTTTTTTTTTGTTTATTCCTTTCTTTATTGTTGGCTTTCCGTGCCTGCAGACACCATTGTGTGCTCTGCTCCCAGACCTGCTAACGCGATTAAAACATGGACATCTCCACTGCCATCTGTGCAGCTGCACGGGTACTGAGGGACGGGTCTGGGGACACCCCAGCCCGGTGATTCCTCCACCGGAGCGAGACTCTGCCCCACGGAGGCTTCCCCAATGCCGTCCAGACCCAGCTCCAGCGTGGGGGGGGACCCGGGTGTGATGCACGGGTGTGCGGGTGGCTCATGGGTTGTCACCATGAGCCGTGCACCGTGGTCTGCACTCTTGGAGGAACAGACCACGTCCTCCTGAACTCTGTATTGACCCCTTGCCGTGGATCTGACAGCCCTTGACTGCCAACCTAATCGCTCTCGGGCAACTTTGCAGCGTCCTTCTCAAGCTGTCAGGCAGAAAGGTCCGTCTGTCCAGCCCTCCTTCTCTCCCCAGGGTTGAAGAGCCCCTGGTCCCTGCTGATGTTCCTCCTCCGATGACTTCCAGCAGGCAGGGAGCCACGGTGGTGGGCACGTGCTGGGCACACCATGGTTGCCCAGCGCTCTGGACCTTGTTTGGCATCGATGTTTTAAAGCCAGTGGGGCTGATGCCCATGGGACAAACCTTTGCTAGGGCCCTTCTTGTCCTCAGAGCCAGTGCAGGCACTGCTGGTCCCAGCCCCTTTCCAGGAGAGAGGAGACTGGGGTGGGGACCGAGCCCAAACGCAAGTGGTGGGGGACTGTGAATGTGCAAATCGAAAAGACAACAAAATGATTTCTGTTCTCTTTTTTTTTTCTTTCTTTTCACAGTGTTTCACATTGCTAGAAGACAAAAAAGATGCAGGTAAGCTGCGACAATGTTTTCTGGGGCAGGAATGCTCTTGGCTGTGGGGTGGGCAGGGGTTATGAGATGAGGAGGACCATCCCCTTGCTGAGCTTCTGGTTTCTTTTGTCGACAGTATGAGTTTTCCCCCAAACTGTTATTTTTCAAAGGGGTGGCAAAGACAGTTGGCATGAGGCAGTGCCAGCCAGGGCACCCACCGAACCCCAGCAGTGCAGGAGGGACCCTCCCAAAACATGTCCATCCCCTTCTTCACTCCATCCTTTCCCCTCCATGGCAACAAATGTGGTTTGGCTGTGTGTTGCGCTAATCACCAATTAGTGGCGTGAAATCCTGGCTGCTGCGGGAGAGGAGCAGGTCCCCTCACCAGCGTGTGTGTTTGCTGTGCCCACACCATCAGCCGTCCGACCAGGGCAGCCCAGCCCGGCAGCGGCTCGGCTCCTTTCTGGTTCCTTTTCAATTCCTCTCTTCATGCTTCATCTTCGTGCTCCGTGGATAAGCTCATTAGGAGCTCCAAGGCATTGAGACCACCACCGTGCTGTAGGAAAGAAGGTTTCCCCTGGCACGGAGCCCCCTCAGTGTTGTGTGATTGAGATGTCTCACCGGTGACAGCCGGGCAGGAGGGAATCACGGTGCAGCTCCTGGCTGGATCCATGGTTGTTGTCCACGTGTCCACGGGCTGCTCCTGCCCTAACCATCCCTCTGCAAAGGCAGGGGGAGAAGTTGGGGGTCGGGGCCACCCTTCTGTGGGGGGCTTATGGGTGCTGGGGGGGGCTGGAGGCTGGTGGAGGTCTGCAGGAAGAGGAGGAGGAGGTGTGCCCCTGTGGGGCTGGATCAGGGATGTCCTGATCCTGCCCTGGGGACAGGGCTTGTGGGCTGATGGATGGGGCACAGCCAGCTGCCCCTTTTAAGAACGCTGCAGGGCCCTGCTGCCAAACTCATCTGAAATGGTGTTGCTGGTCCTGGCTGTGGAGAAACGCTCTGGGTCTCTCTTTGTCCTCGTGTTCAACCCCACAGAAACAGCCCCGTGTGGCCCAGCTGGTGGACAAGATGGGTAGAAGTCCTGCATTTTTTTAATTTCACTGGTTGGTGGCTCTTTGCTCAGTGACACCTCCGGCAGTAAACTGGTCACCTTGTGGTCACTAGCTCTGAGATGCTCTGGAAGCTGAGGGACCTCTTCCCTGTGTCATTCCCTCTGTTTTTTGGCACAGAGCTCAAAACAGGTCCCGCAGATGGTGGCAGTGAAGGTGGGGAGGAGCGGTGCTGCCGGCTGGAGCCTCCGGGGCTATGGAAAGGGAAGTGCTGCCTTGCAGGGAGCCCATGGGATGTGCCATGGGGTCTCTGAGCAGTTCCCCTGTAACTGGAGGGCAGTGACCCGGCCTCTTGCTTTTCATCCATGTAAGGGTTAGGTGAGCTCTGAGCCCGGCCGGCACAGGAAAGCTCTGGGCAACAAAAGGTGCTGTGTGAAGGGAGCTCCAGGGGTAATCCTGGGTGGTCTCTCTTACCCTTTCACAGGAGAGATTAACAACATCAGTATTAAGAGCTTGTTAAAAAGGGGTAGAGAGCTCTGTGCAAGGGAAGGGGCAGGGAAGACTCCTGCAGATCACATCCGTGGCTGGATTTTGGGGGGAATTATGTTTGTAGGACTTTTTCCCCCTTGGTTAAAACTGCATGTAAAATCCAAGTCTCTGTTGATAAAGGCTCAGCTGCATTCACTGAATTTCACTGAATTTTTTAGAGTTGGAAGGGACCATAGAGATCATCTAGTCCAACTCCCATTCCCCACCTGTGTCTTCTTGGCCACATGTCCATGTCCCAGCCTGATGATCTCCACGCTGCTGGAGGGATGCTTGGCCACCACCCAGGTCCCACCCCTGGCTGCGAGCAGCAGGGAGCTGGGGCAGCACAGCCCCTTCCCTGAGCACCAGCTGTACAGAATCACTGCTGCTCCCCACTGCCATTAAAATAGCTGGGTCTGCTTTGCTCAGCTCCCTCAGCAGTAACAGTGGGAGACAACTTGGATTTTAAACTGAAAAAGGGGAAAATCAAATTAGATATTAGGAAGAAATTCTTTCCTGTGAGGATGGTGAGACCCTGGCCCAGGTTGCCCAGAGGAGCTGTGGCTGCCCCATCCCTGGAGGGGTTCAAGGCCAGGTTGGACGGGGCTTTGAGCAACCTGGTCTGGTGGGAGGTGTCCCTGCCCAGGGCAGGGGGGGTTGGAACTGGATGATCTTTCAAGTTCCTTCCAAGCCAAACCATTCTGTGATTTTAATCTTGGAGGTAACATCTCAGCAGGAGCACATGGGGACTCGCTCTCCTCCCGGCAGCGTCCCCCCTCCTGCGGCAACCCCAGGCTGTGTGGACACAGTGCCACACCAAACTGTCCCGCTGGAGCAGTCCCAGCCGGGGCTGGGTTTCCATGGATTTCCTAACCCTCCGTTTCCTCTCTGACGTTCGCTTCCCATGTATTGTTCTGGACAAAGCAGAAAGGAAAGGCTCGCACACCAGCCGTGCACACGAAAACTGCATCCTCCGAATAAATCCCTGCCGAGAGCAGCATCAGGCCTCTCCAAAAGTAGGATCAGGAGCATGTTCTGCAAATGTCATTAAGCAGTGGCCTCCTCTAACTGCCGAGGGATGGGGACCGAGCTGAGGGCTTCCTTCAGTGCAGCCAGGCAAGGATGATATTACAGTATTTCAAAAGTGGGCTTCTGCGGCTGGATGTGGTGAAATAATAGAGAGAAGCAGCACAAGGGACTCTGCTGAACTTTTGCCCTTGCGTGAAATAATAAGGTTGTATTTACCCAGCATCTGGATCTCTGAAAATAACCCGCTAAATTTAGCTGTTGTTGATATGTTGCCACAGCTGAGTTATTCTTCTCCCCTCTCTACATGAAAAATCTCCTATGCTGGTTTTGTTGGTTTACAGCCCGAGCACGAGCCCTTCGTGCCTCGCCTGGCGTGTGCCTGCACGTTTGGTGCCCTGTTTTTCGAGGAAGAAAGGTGGGGATTGGGATCTGGTTTTCTACCACTTCTTGAAAAGGCACTTCTTGGGATGGTGGGGGGGGGGGCTGGCAGGGTGGATGCTGCGAGGGTGCAGGGACCAGCACTGTTGCCCTCGGCATCGGGGCCAAGCTCTGGCTGCAGCATCCACCCAAGGGAGGAGACCGATGGCTTGAAGACACAGGGTGGGATGCTGGATGTGGCTGCAGGGACCCGTTTCCGGGGACTTCTGAAAGTCCCTGAGAAATCGCTGCCTGATACGTGGTGGAAAATGTGGTCACGGGTCTGGGTGCCGGTGGAAGATGCAGGAAGTAGAAAAGCTGAAGTGAATGTGATTATTAGCGGTTTTGGTGTGACATGTGACGAAAGGGATTCTCCGTTGCTCCTTCCTCTTCCCTGCCTGCCCACGGGGTCAGACTCAGGCTCAGCTGGTGGGTCACGCTGGAACGCTGACCTCCATCCCAAAGTGACTTCGGGAGATGGGCAGCCCCCAACCCAGAGACCCCAACCCAGCCCCCAACCCAGAGACCCTGTGGGTGCTGGCCTGGGAGCAGCAGCACCCGACCTGGGCTTGGACGGGCTCTGCCACTCTTTTGGTTATTCTCCATGAAGGAAGAGAGCCTTTTCTCAAATATTCTCATTTTCCTTCTGTTGCAGCCTCCGTGCCCTTACTCTGGGCACTCTCCTACCACTAGGAATCGATCCCCTGGGTAGCGTAAAATGCTTTCTGATTAGTTCTCAGTGCTAAAACCTTTTTTATAAAAAAGTAAAAATAAAAGAATACTTCCTAAAAGAGAATTTCCACACTAAAAATCACCCTGCCAGGGCAGCTTGACAGCAAACAAACAGTTTATGCTTCTTCCCGTCAGATGTTTTCTCAGGAGAGGGGGGCAGCATCTCCTCAGGCTCGAGACACAATCCCCAGCGTTTCCTTTTCAGCCTCCTCCGTGAACCCTCGGGGTTATTTTTGAACCGCTGAGCTCTTTGATACGTATTTATCCATATTGGTTTAATTTCCCCGAGGAGGTAGGCTGGGGCTAAAGCCTCTGGGCAGAGCCAAGGTTACAAGCTCTGGCGTTCCCTGCCTGTCCCCCATGGGGATATTTAGGGGTAGGCGCCTGGGGATATTTAGGGGGAGGTGGGTTCTGCAGAGTTTCAATAAAACACATGTCTTGGAGCTGTGCTGGGCATTGTCCGGTCCCATCGGTGCCTCCATAACACCCAACTGCTTTCCAGGAGCCGATTCTTCCCTCCAGCCCCTTGGAAAATTGCTTGCATGGAAGGCAGCTCCCATATAAATCCATGGAGGCATCGCATATAATTACATCCTTAGTTAATTAACAGGAACCTCCACGGCAGCTATATGGGCATGCAAAGAACTCTTGTTAATGGCTTGACCGACAGAAATTTTAAACACTTTTGGTTTGTTCTCATGTCACCTCTTTTTTTGGCAAAAACGCGAAGGCTGGAGGATCAGGCCCCCCCCCCCCCCCCTTTCTCACCCCCTCTCCCCCCCGAGGGACAGACAGACCGCGGAGTGCTCCTGCCGCCGTGACTGGCTCCTGAGAAACAAGCTGAAAACGTGAAATAAGAAGAAATACTTCAAAAGAAAATCAAAACTAACTTGGCCACACTTCCGTTTTTCCAATACGTGATTGTGGGGAAACTATTTGTCAGAGGCATGAGGCCCCTCCAGCCCCCGAAATGAAGCCATTTCTTGTCTTTGTTCCACTTCTGCCTATAAAAATTTCTGTATTAACTCTGAAACGCAGTGACCGCTGCAGTAGCTGAGCCCCATCCCCCAGCTCATCTCCTCTGTCCTTCTGGGGCTTTAATTTCAGGGTCTGGAAGTTTTTCTGTTTCCTGTAGCTAACAAAATGCAGATTCCCCCCTCGTAACAGCAGGATCTTATCACGAATTGGGTGATTTGCTTTGAAGGCCAGGAGGGAAGAGCCTTGGCTGGGGAGAGGGTTTTTCCTCGTGCCGGCAGGGCTGCGGGGTGCTTGGGAAGTGCAGAAAAGGAGTTGGGAAAAGGCCCCTTTTGGCCACTTTGTGCCCGATATGTCACCAAGTTTTTCCCATGGCGGCAAGAAGTGATGGAGACAGACCAGAAAGAAACAGCGGGCAAGAAAGCACATTTGTTTCTGCAGCCTCTGGGTAGTTTGCGTGAGGCCAAATGGATGAAGAGGGAAGTTTTGAGTGCGGTTGCTTCCCTGAAGTTACAATGAGAAAACAGATTGAAAATCGCCGGAGAGGTTTGGCTGTACGCTGGTTTTTCTTCGGTGAGAGCTTCGACGCGTCAGCTGCATCGAAGATGCAAAGAAAAGTAGTGTTTCCCGTGTCTGAAATAACCCGTCTGTACTTCTGGAGAGAACTTTGCTGTAGACGGAGGAGGCTCGGGGCTGTGCAAGCAAAGACGGCCTTTGTGGGTGCTTTTGTGGTTTTCTTTTCGAAGCATGAGAGGATGGGGGAAAAAAAAAGAAAAAAAAAAAAAAGGTGTGAGGTGTTTGCAGGCCAGTTGGATCATGTGAGTTCCTTCTTTTCTTCATGAAGAGGCTCTGAATCCTGCCTGCAATGTCCGCGGTGCTTTGAATCCTCAGGAGCAGAAGCAGGGAGTGAGAGCCTTCCCAGGTACACCGATGCCGTGCGGGACCAGACGGCTGATGACTCAATTTTAGGTGGATGCAGACGAAATGTGGGACGTGCAAAATCATCATGGCATTGACCTTGACACCCGGCGCTGGGGAAAACAGCCCCAGCGCCTCGGCAGCCCTCCCAACTCCTCTTCCTCCTCTTCCTCGTTGCTTTGGGATGGGGTGGGAGGGACCAGCCTTGCTGTTTGATGGGGGACAGCTCTGGGGGGGGGGCTGAGGAAATAGAGTTTGCTGTAGATCGTGATGGGAAGGACTGGGATGGGGCTGCTGGTGGAAGGTGGTCATCATGAGAGTCAGCACAGGTGGGATGCAAAAGTCAGAGTGAGGCCTGAAAACACGGGTTGAGAGAGGCCTTGGGGTTTTGCTTTTCTTTTGATCTAAAATACTGTGAATTTGGTGATGTTCTGGCCCGGTGTCTCTGCTACCTGCTGTGTCTGAACAGGCTGATAAGGGTGTTCCTGGTACTGCAGGAGGGACGGGTCACGTCTGCTCGTGTCCCAGAGGAAAACAGCAGTGCTGGTGAGGTTTAATGTGCTTATAATGGCTCGGAAGGATGTTTGTCTAAGGTAGAGCCTTCACCCTTGTCGCTTTAATATTGCAGGTACTAACCCTGCTCTGTTTGCCAGCTCCGTACGAGAGACTGTATTTCTGTGTGTTCAGGGTGTGAGAGAGCAGGCATGGCTCGATGTTACTGCAGCCCCTGGGCTCTCCCTTTGCTCCTGAAAACATTGGGGAGGAAATGAAGACGCTGGGAGTGATGGAGGGCAGGGGTTTTCACTCTGAGCCTGTCTCTGGGTGGGTGAGGAGCTGGGGGGGTCCCAAAATCAAGTAGTGTCTGTCCTGAGCCAACTAGTAAAGCAGATCACCTGTCCAAGGGGCTATCAGGAGAAAAGAACCCCATACTTTTCATCCAAAAAAGAAAAAAGAAAAAAAAAGCATTATTTTGCATTTGATAGTGTCTTAATGATTCTTGTATCAGTCTTTTTATTAAAACTGTTAAAATGCTTAAGGAATTTTTCCTTGTTTGGAACTCCAGTCCTAAAACTGGTTTGATGTGTCCTTTAGAGGTAGCTGTGGTAACGGTGTGTGGATAACAATCCTGAAAATGATTTATTTTGGGTTGTGTGAAAGAGGAACCACTGTGGCTTGGCTTTCCAGTGAGCTGTGATGCTGAGGGAAGAATTACATCTTGTACCTGCCCAAAGATTAGTTCCTCCTGCTGTTAAACAAATCCCTATGAGAGTAGACCAAAATGTGGTGGGTGGACACAGGTTATTCCTCAGGGATGGGGAGGACATTCCCTAGGGATGGGGAGGCTTAGTTTGTTGCAGGTGAGAGGAAAATGGGCTTTTCAGAAGAGTTCCCACTGCCGTACTGTGTGCTGGTGACATTGCCCACCTCGGTGCTGGCATGCTGGGGTGAGTTGTAACCAGGGGCTGTCAGCCAATGGGGCAGGGGACAGAGGGGGCAGGAGGTTGTTTTGGGGACAATCTGCACAAGACCTGGGAGCACAGCCATAAATCCTCTCCAAGGTTCTTCCCAGAAGGTCCATAGTTGCTCCCAGGAGCCAGATGAGCCAGTAAGATTTCCAAGAGATTAATTGGCAACCCTGCGTGTGCTTCCTGAGGCTTAGACTTGCAAACCACCACCATTATCTCTGGAACAGCAAACCTTTGTGGTTTTTCCATCCCCCTGTAGCAGACTGGCAGTAGGTAGCATCGCTTGTGACCCCCAAACACGATGCCACCTCCTCTGCCAGGCTGCTCTTCTGTCTGCCTGCTTTGGCTAAGTCCACATGTGGATCGGGGAACCTGATTCTTCACCATCCCCTTGGTGGAACTGTTTACATGGAGGGAGGACCAGCAGCAGTAATTCCCCCTCCATGTAAAGCAAGGAGGCTCCGGCGTGGGTGGGTGAAGCAGAAAAAATCAGAGTAATTGAGCTGGTGGCTGCTTCTCATTGCGCGCCAACGTGTTTACTTTCCAGGAGCTGGAGGCTTTTTGCTCTGGTTCAGCAGTGGCCACATAATCCGGATTCCTCAGCTAAATTCCTGCTGTTTCTTTGAGATCTGTGGCTGCTGTTTTAATTGCCTAGAGCTCTGGGCCAGACACAGGACCCTTGTTGCAAGAAATCAGCTCCCATGAATGATGCTGTTGTGCATATGTCTCTGAGTTTCTCTTTTCCTCCCTCTTGCCCTCCTCCCTTGGAAGCTGGGGAATTCAGTATTGGCGAAATCCTGCCTGCTGGACTCGTGCAGCTGCCGGCACCGGCTCCATCTGCCATTTCGTGTGTGCCAGTTAACTTCTTTCCCCTGATTTTCCTCTCGTAAACAAGGATATTGAAGCCATCCTCCTCCTCCTCTCGGCTGGAGCCAGCTTACTCGTTTCTCTCCGGTGCTGACCCGGTGCCGAGAACGACGCTGGAGCATCCCTGTGGCCCCAGAAGCCGTCCTGGGAGAGGCCAGGGCTGGCTCTTGGCCCCTTCCTCCTCCTCGGCCTCCCGTGGTTGAGCCTGACCTCCTCGCAGGAGGGGATGCAGCTGGGGTGAGCTGGGGTGAAGGTGGATGGGGTGAAGGTGGTTTCTGGTTTATCTGTGCTGCGGCGTGGTCCTGAAGTGGGCAGGAGAGGAGGGGCGGGCAGCTCCTCTCCCACGTGCCGTTATAAGGGTCTTGAGCAGGATGCTCGATGCCAAATCGGGTTTATGGCCACCCTTCTTTATGAATAACGCCGTGGTACCCTGCACAGATCCCTGCAAGGGCACAAACCCCACCTGCGCTGCCACAACAAGACCCCCAGCAGGACCCACGGGTGGGTTGGCTGCTTGCAGGTGTGTGAGGGATGCTCTGCTGGGCCTGGGGCTCCTTGGGGGGGTTTTACTGGGGACCCAGAGGTACTGGGGTGGCAGCAGTGTGGGTGGCTGCTTTTAAAGCTGGGGACTGAGAAAAGCCAACAGGCGTTTGGGTGGCCGGACAGAGAAATAAATCGGGCACCCCAAGGTGGGAGAGGGCAGCAAGTGCAGGCTGGACCCAGGTCTGACAGGGGGTTAGACCCAGAGGAAGCATGAAAATGTCTCGGGCTTCTTCTGCTCTCCATCTGCGGCAGTGGAAAAATATGAAACAGGAATAACACTTGCATTGGCAGAGCAAGAGTCCCCCGAGCATATGCTTGGGAATAAACTTACCCCAGGACACCCACTCCGGGTTCGTTCGTTGCTGTGGTTGGTTTTTATTTATACACCTGAAAGAAAAGTTAATTTTTTCTTTCCCCCCTCCCTCCCCGCCTCCGCCCCTGTTTATTTTGGTTGGTGGAAAAAGAAAAAGCAGATAATGACCATCTCGGGGCTGCTTCAGGATGTGATCACTGTGGGTGCGTGGGTTTTCCTTGCACGGTGGGTGGTCAACTGGAGCAAAGATGCTTTTCCCATGGGTTCATATTCTTCTTCTTCTTCTTCTTCTTATTATTATTATTATTATTATTTTTCCTCCTTTTAAGCCTATTTTGACGTTTCCAGGGTGTTTTCATTTGGCGTGGGGTGTTGGGTGCCGTGGCCAGCAGAGGGCGACCTTTCCTGAGCCTTTGCCGTGGGAAGGGGGGGGGTGTCACGCGTGGGGGATGCGCGGGGCGCTGGGCAGGCTTCCCATGCCTTATGGCAAATTGCTGGTGAATTTTACAGAAAATTACAAAAAATTACAGAAATTACCAGTGATGGACCCTCTTGTTTGTTGTCCTTCTTTCCACGTCCCCCCCTTTCTCCCCACCCCGGGGCTAATCCCTCGGGGGGGGTTGCAGGTCTGATGTGACCCCATCAGATGCTGTAGCAGAGAAGAAGAGGGGCTCTGAGGGTGGCTTTGCCTTTGCAAGCTCCCATCAGCTGAGCCTGGAGTTCCTGCTGGAGCCTGGAGGAAGCCCCCCCGAGAGTGGAAGCACCCCCTTGTGTCCCCCCGCCAAGGCTGGTGAAGGGCTGTGTGCCCTTCACATCTGGCGGTGCTCTATCCTGGGGTGCTGGGGAGTGTTTGATCTGGGGAACTGCGGATCCAGCCCCAATATCGATCTTTTGTAGCATCGGGAGTGTCTGAGTTTCCTGACCCCAGCAGAAATGTGTCTCTCAGTGTTATCTGTCCCTCAAAAAGAGCCTTCGTCCGGAGCTGCCGTGTGTCCCGGCCAATATTCCCGCTGGCTCTCCTCCAGGGCAGGGAGGGAAGGGTTTTGAGCGCTGGCAGAGGAAGAGGAGGCAGCAGGGGCAGCAGAAGCGGAGCGGGCAGCGGGCAGCACAAATGGATTACCTGAAAATGTCTTGACCTCAGTTCCGCGGCTCGGGCTGGGCTGTATCTCCACGGTGTCCTTTACAGGTAGGGTCAGGATTCAACCCCGCTTTCCCTGGGGGAGTGCAGATGAGGTGGCTCCGCTCCCTCAGCCCTGTTGGGGTACGTGGGGGTAAGCGCCGCTCTTCTGAGGTCCCATTTACGGTCCTCTCTAAGGACCTGGCCAAGGTTATCCCTTTGAGCCCATTCCTGGAGCTTTCCTGGGCTTAGCTCTGGGTGTCCCAAGCAGCTGGGTGGCCCCTACCCTCCCTGCTGGGAGGAGAAGGAGGCAGCTCCACAGCCTTTTCACCCTTCCTGAAGTTTTTTTTCCTAGTATTCAGCCAACCCAAAAGGACCTTGGTTGGATTTTTTTCCTATTCCTTCTCCGCGATGCCCTTTGGGCCACCCTAACCAGCCCTTCTTGCCAGCGGTGGTTATGGGGGGGCTGGGCAGGGCACTTCCAGCCCCCCAGGGTGTGCTCTGGCCGGTAGCCCCCAATCCCTCCCTGCCCTGCTTGGGTGGGTGGCGTGGTCCAGGCTGTCCATCCCTCATCCCTCAGCTCGGCAGCTCCTCCGCGGGCAGCGTTAACCCTTTATGCTGGGTGCCCCGAGCGAGCAAGGGGTACAGTGGGTGCCTTGTGCAGGCGGTGGCGGGGGTGAAGAGAGGGGGGGGGGGGACCCGAAGGCGAGGCGGCCGGCGCTCGGCCATTCCTCGGCAATAGGCTGGCGACTATTAATATCCCCGGGTGTGAATGCGCCCCATTCATGGGGTGGCGTTGCGGGGGGGGGAGGATGCGGTGTGGGCCATCCCTGCTCCTCCCAGCATCCGCCCCAGCAGCGCGGCCTCGGCTTTTCCTGGTGTGAGCGGGGTCCGCGTGGGACCGGCCGCTTGGGTCCTTGCCCTCTTTGCCGCCTGTTTCTAGCCCAGCGCCTCCGGGAGATTTCCTGCCTCTCCGCGCCCCCCCCAACACCCTCCCCGTTCCCGCTTTCGCGTGAGGAAATGAGTGGAAAATGCTTGAAATCCTCCTCTGAGCCCAGCGTTTTTTCCGCCGGCTGTCACCCTGCCGCTGGGGCCGCCCGGGCACTGGTGCCTGGCTCTGTCCCACCACGGTGACCCCATGGCAGCATAAATCACACCAAGCCAGGTGTGATTTCTGCCCTCACCCGGCCGTGCTCCCCACGCTGGGAAGGGTGCCGTGTCCTTCTGCCTCTGTCCCTTTCCCATTTATGTGGCCAGAGTGAAATATCCATCCCGGCTGTCCCCCTGGGGCGCTGGCTTGGTGGGCAGCACCCCAAGGCTTTGTACCCATCATCTGTTTTCAGAGGTGTTGCTCCCCCTCCATCCCTTTCTGTCACCTTCCTCTGCTTTGTGGATGTTGGTCCTTCTAGAGAATAAGTCATATGAGGAGAGGCTGAGGGAACTGGGCATGTTTAGTTTGGAGAAGAGGAGGCTGAGGGGGGACATCATTGCCCTCTACAACTTGCTGAAAGAAGGGTGTAGAGAGGTGGGGGTTGGCCTCTTCTCCCAAGTGCATAATGATGGGACCAGAGGAGATGGTCTGAAGTTGGGGCAGGGGAGGTTTAGATTAGATATTGGGAAGAATTACTTTACTGAGAGGGTGGTCAGGCACTGGAACAGCCTGCCCAGGGAGGTGGTGGAGTCACCATCCCTGGAGATATTTAAGAAATGTGTAGACATGGCACTCCAGGGCATGCTCTAATGCCTAAGAAATGCCCAAGATCGTTGGTTTGTGCCTGTCTGTGGGTGGGTGTGGTGTTTTGTTTGTGTTGGGTTTTTTTTGTTTACTTGTTTTTTTTTTGTGGTTGGACTCGATGATCTCATAGGTCCCTTCCGACCACGAATATTCCGTGATTCTGTGATTCGGGGGGGGGGGGGGGGGGGGGGGGGGGGTCAAGGCTCAGCTGGGCTCCTGATACCCCCCCCCATCTCCTTTCTGACCCCTGTAGCTCTGCAGCGGGGCGCTCGCAGCCTCCCTCACTCCTTTGTTGGCCTGGCCTTCCACTGGTCTCCACCGGTGCAGATCAACAGCTGCTCCCTTCGCCATGGCTGACCGCGGGGGTGGCACCGGCTGCTTGCTCTCCAGCAAGCCCTTGTTCCCCAACCCCCCTGCCCACCACCCCCTCCTCCCCAGTCCCTGGCTGGTCAGAGGCTCCCTGGCACAAAGCTGTATGAAGACTTTCAAGTCAACAACGGCCTCATTGAGAGCCCCTTCCTCCAGAGGCCAGGGCTGTGGGGTAGAGGAGGCCGGTTGAGGGGCTGCAGCTGGGGGGGGCAGGGGCAGAGGCAGTCAGGAGGTTGGTGGGAGGAGGGTCAGAAGCTTGGGGCTGGGGAAGGAAGGAAGGGGATGTGCATCAAAAGCCTCTCAGACTATGAGAACAATGGGAAAAACCTCTGGTTTTTTCCCCTCGATCCTCACAGGTCACTTGGGCAAACGTCTGACCAGTAATTTCAAGAGAAAAGCTGGGTTTTGGCATCCCTGGTCTCTCTCCTGCTTTTCTGGCCGTCCAGATCATCCAAATTGTTGCCTGTCTCTCCGATGCATTGCATCTGTACGCTGTGTGTTTGCCATCAAGCCTCTTGCCCAGTGCCCCATCATCTCTGTCTCACACTCTGCCTCCTCTTTGCTTCTTCCACACTCAGGCTGGTGCTTCCTGGCCTCCAGCCCTTTTGCCTCCCTTGTCTCACCAAAAAATTCCTCCTTCGAGTCCACGTTAAACACTGTTTTTTTTTTTCCTTTTAGCCCCTCTATTCCACATACACTTTCTTCTTATTTCTCTTGTAAATAGTCTGTAGCTGGTTCTATCTGACACGATGGGGGTCTGGGATCCAGGTTGTGAGACACGTGAGACCTCATGGAGAGGCTCTTCCTCACCCTGTGCTGTCAGAGGAGTAACTACCAAACAAGAAAAACCCCTGCAGGGCAAGGGGGATTTTTAGAATCACAGAATCACATGAGGTTGGAAGGGACCTCTGGAGATCATCTAGTCCAACCCCCCCTGCCAGAGCGGGTCCACCCAGAGCAGGTTGCACAGGAACGTGTCCAGGTGGGGTTTGAATGTCTCCAGAGAAGGAGACTCCACCACCTCCCTGGGCAGCCTGTTCCAGGGCTCTACCACTCTCACAGTAAAGTTCCTCCCCACGTTTGGGTGGAATTTCTGATACTCAAGTTTGTGCCCGTTTGAGTATTTTTGGGAAACAAGTCCTGCAGGAGCAGCCTCCCTGCTCCTCTCGGTGCCTCGCCGTGGCTCGCACCCCTGCTTTTGCCTCCTGCTTGGTTTGATGGACAAGGAATTGTAGGGACAGCTAGGCATCTGTCCAAAAACTGTCCTGGAGCTCATCTTTGGGTGGGGAGGGGGGAAGATCAGCCCGAGAGACCCTCATGCATGCTGAGCCCAGCGGGGGAGGTTGCAGCTGTTTGGTGTCCCTGTCCTGGAGCCCCCAAGCCCATGGTCTGGCGCGTTCGCAGCGGAGCTGGGGCCAGGACAGTTGCTGCTGCCGGTCTGGAAGTGGAAGGAGGGGGGAGAGATAGATGGACGGGACGGACAGAGGGAGGACAGGGGGCAGCGGGAAGGGGGACACCGAGGGGACAGTGATGGGTTTCACAGCTTGCCGGTGACAACCCCCTTCCCCCTGCCCGCAGCCCAGGTGGCTCCGCCGTTTGGCTTGTCCCTGCCCGGTGCACGGACAGC
>QJSC01020919.1:1186207-1214974 GCA_003697955.1 Calidris pygmaea
GGGGGGGGGGGGAGTGTGTCTGGGTGTGTTTGTGTGTCGGGGGGGGGTGGTGAAGAGGGGGAGGATGGCAGATTTCGGGAGGCAGCGTTACCTGCGGCTCCGGAGGATGCTGCTGGGGCCACGCTGCCGGATGGAGCCGCTTCCAAGCGGCAGGAAAATGCTGTCGGGTGGGTTATCTGCGGTTCGGCAGCGGTTATCTGGGTGTGCAGATAGGCACGCTGCCGGTACGAGGTGGCCGCTGCTGTAGCTGAGGAGGAGGAGGAGGAGAAGGAGGAGAAGCAGCTCCGAGCTGGTACACGTTTCCTGAGATACTCGAGCTGTTACTGGATCCCCGTCATTCCCGGGCTGAGTCACAGCAGCTTGTGGGGCGAGAGGCCACGGGCTCCTTCCACTGGAGTTGCCAGGTTGGGTGGCTGAGGTTGGCTGGCACCTTCTGCCTCCGACCCCTTCCCTGCCAGTGAGAGCCATCACTGAACTCCCGGAGGGGTGCCAACGGGCTGGCTGCGGGTTTTGGAGCGGCCAGGTATTTCTCAGGGCTCCTCTTCACCCCTCCTCCAGCTGGGATTGCTGACAATTAAATCAGTGCGGGGATTTGCCACCCGATCCAGAGAGAGGGTGAGTTCACGGAAAAACTGCGTTGACGTCACGAGGCTTCGGATCGGGCCCTTGTGTTATAGCGGGGGGAGGCTGGACTCGGAGTTCTGCCTTTTGGTGCTGCGGGCATATGGTTCCAGTCCATCGTCTCCTTTGGAGACCTTTGTCTTTGGTAGAAAGAGGTGGGTTTGCGGTGCCTGCGTGGTTTGTCACGTTGTGAACTAGCCGTAATCCCTCGGAGCGTGCTGCCAAGGTGAGAGGCTGCTTTTTTTCAGGGGCTGTTTGATCGTGGCGAACTTAAACACCAGCTCTTTGTGTGTTTGGTTTTGTGGTTTGCTTTTTGGAAGGGCTCCTTGGTGGGGAGGGCAGAGGAGCTGCCTCTTTTAAAGACCCTGGTGCAGTCCCAGGGTGTCAGGGCACATATCGTGATGTTATTGGCAGAAGTCTGCATTCTTTTCCACGTGCATATTTGAATTCTTATCAATGAATGTGCTTTTTTTTTTTTTTTTTTTCTGTTTACATTTTAACTGAAAGGCAGTTAAGAGAGGTAGCAGCGCTGTTGGAGCCTGCTTGCCTGTGCCAGGGAGTTCTGCTCCTCGCAGGGAGCATGGCTCAGCTCAGACCCCCTCAACCTCTCTCCATTCTTGTAGGGAAAAAAAAATAATAATAAATCAGCTCCCACCCTCATGCCAAAAGCTCGTCAGTAATTTCCCTGTGTGACAAAACATGAAATCCCAGCGCAGAGCAGGTATCAAACCGGACTTCTGAGGAGGTGCTCACATTCACTTCATGTACTTGCCCTTCCTCCGAGAAATACTTTTCTAATAAAAGACCGACTCAATAAATCCAATCGTGCTTCTGTTAAGCATTCCTTGTCTGCGTTGCCTCAAATGTCCAAGCCTGAGCCTATACGTGGGACAGGCTGCCAGCGATTTAGTTTTGTAAGAGAACAAGCTATGGTTCTGCCTAAGGGCACTTCAGTACTTCCCCTTGGTTTTTGTACTAATTTCAAAAAGATTTGAGGGTTCTCAAAGTCGATTGAAGCCGAGGCGGGGAAAGAAAGGTTGCCCTTTCCCCGAGGGGGTAGCAGAGGTTGCCGCTGCGTGACTTTGCAGCCAAGGAACAAGCCGAGCAGCACCGAGCCCTGCAGGCACTGCGGGTGTTGCTGAGGGCAAGCTCCCCGTCCCCTCTGCTCTCCCGGGGAACCGGGTAAATTATCCCCCAGGAGAGAGGAGAACCAACCGAGTCTCCTTCCTTCCACCGCTCGTTCTTTTAAGGATCCCGAGACAGGGGTTTGCAGACTTGAATTTCCACTTTTAGAAGGGCTCTGGCGTTCGGATGTATGTGGGAGTTTAATCCTCCAAATATCGGCTGCGGAGGCAGGGAATGCCTCCCGGCGGGGTGAGGAGCTGGGGAGGATCCTGGTGGACCCCGGGACCTTAGTCCTGCTCCAGGACACGTCCCCAAAGCCCAGCAGTGCATCACGTAACACGGGTACCTTCTTCCATCTCCGCCAGCCTGAGAACAGAGAGGTGGCTCCATCCCTCTGCCCACCGGATTTGGTGAAACCTGTTGCCAGAGCCCAGGGCTGAAAACTGAGCTGGTTTTGTGGATGTGAGAGGCTTTGAGGGGCAGCATGAGGGCTGCAAAGGTTGGGATGCTCTTGCTCTTGCCAAGCCTCCTGTCCCATGCCGGTCCGGTGGAAGTGAGCGAAGCCACCAGGAATATCAACACCCAAACCTGGGGGTGAGCTGAGGTGGGAGCTGAGGCACGTGTGGCAGCGGGGACATCTGCATGGAATTCAGGTCTTCTTGCTTCTCAACTTTCCTTCATCCGCACGCTCTTCCAGCCCTGCCGGGAAGCTCGAGGGAGGAGTTCGGTTGGATTTAGAGTTGGAAGAAGGGCCGTGCTGGAGGAAAGACTGTGCTGGAAAGCATCTGAAGCCTTTCCCTGGGGCTGGTGGCTGGGGCTGGTGTGGAGGAGCCATTGGTTACCCTTCGTGCCGAGCTCCCGCACGCTCCGGAGGGGACCGGCAGCGGCAGCGTGCGGCCACATTCCAGCGAGGCCGGGGGTCTCCCACCCGGTTAATGATTGAGCCACAATAACCTGTCTTGTGCGAGCCTTTCTGAAAGTCACCTCCGGATAATTATATTAACTTTTCCAGGCTGCCGGGGCTGGGCACGGAAATTTAAAGAGACAGGGTCTTTTCCTACATTCCCGGCAAGGAACTGGTTTTTAGGTGCAGGAAGCCATGGCTTGAGGTTTTTCATTGTCTCGGTTTGCTCTCTGATTAATTTGGCAGTTTATTTGCTTGGTTCTGTGCTGGGGACCATCGGAGGTGCAGCCCGGTGCCAGTCTCACGCTGCCCGGTCCTCCCCCGGGGGTGACCCTGGATGCCAACCCTGAGCCTGTGGGATGCAGGTCCCACGGGGTCCTGGGGTGTCCAGTCCCCCGGGTCCCTCAGCTGTGACGCCCTTGGGTGGGTGTCTCGCCAGCCCGCTGCTCTTCCCTCCGCCGCTCGGTTAATAATCGACAGGGTCCCCGTGCCACGTGGGCACGTTCGCCCGGCAGCAGAGCTGTTTGTCCAGCCGGTGGAAGGATGCCTTATCAGAAAAAGGGCACTCATCACCCGGTGCCAGTTACAGGTGGAGTGAAACGTTAATGGCTGGTGCTGGGAGCAGGCGTTCAGAAGCTTCAGAAGCTTCCCCGGGGGGGCTCAGCCACCGCGTATCCCACTGCATGGGGACATGAGAGGGACTCTTTGTCAGGAAGTGCAGTGACAGGACAAGGGGTGATGGTTTTGAATTGGAGGAGGGGAGATTTAGGTTAGATATTAGGAAGAAAATCTTTACTGTGAGGGTGGTGAGGCACTGGAACAGGTTGCCCAGAGAAGCTGTGGCTGCCCCATCCCTGGAGGGGTTCAAGGCCAGGTTGGACGGGGCTTGGAGCAACCTGGTCTGGTGGGAGGTGTCCCTGCCCAGGGCAGGGGGGTTGGAACTCGATGATCTCTAAGGTCCCTTCCAATTCTAACCATTCTATGATTCTATGAACTTGAGTTCCTTGTGCTGACAAGTGGCCAAGCTCAGCCATCCCCTTCTGTGGCTTCCCCACTGTCCATCTCGCAGGTCCCAGTGGGACATCCTGTGGCATGGATGGCTGCCGCTGGTCAGGGGGAGCTCTGGGCCACCGAAACCCGCTGGCTGCGGTTTGGTGTCACCCCTCATGGAGGTGAGATACAGGCTGGTCCCCAGCAGAGCCTCTTTGGGCTGGGTCTGGCAGTTGAGCGGGGTTTGGGAGCTAAGCCAGCAGGAAAATGCTCGCTGCCATGACTGCCATGGTCGTGCTCGGTGCAGGGAAGGGGGTGGGAGCTCGGGGCTGTCACGGAGCTGGATGTAATGTCAACCTCAGGTCTGCTGACCTCTGTGTGGGTCGAGAGCAGGACTGGGGGGTGGCAGCCGGAGGCTGAGCCCCACAGCGGTGGAGGGAACTGTTCAGCCTCATCCCATGCTGGCTCTGCCCCTGCCGGGCTGCCTGCCTTGGGGGGACCCAGGTGGAGGTACCCGGTGTCACAGCCTGAGGTGCTTCAGGAGGGGACAAGTCTTCAGTGGGGTGTGCTTGTGCTCTGCCATTTCTTTCCCCCCCCCCACCGTGTATCCAATGTGACGGGAATGCCCAGGCTGATGGGGTGGTCAGGAGTAACTCCTAGGAGGGCAGCGCGGTCCCGGGGTCAACATCTGGATTTCCATGGACCCTGCAGCCAAGCTCGTTGCTTAATTGGGAGCAGGAACTCGTCGGCTCCTCCCGGGATGGCACGCCGCTGAACCCAAGGGGCCCAAGGGTGTGCCGGGGGATTTCCTGCCCTTCATCCGGGAGCGAAAAGCATCTGACTGCAACATGTGCAGGCAGCGGGGTCTGCAGGGAGCCTGCGCCTCCCGGGCCGGCCACGGGCTCCCTGTGGGAGCGGGCTTTGATGCCCGCCTTCAAAGCTCGCTGGGGCACAAGTGATTAATGCCACTATTTAAGGCAAGTGGCTGCGCTGGCGGGAGCATGTGCCCGGGGGGTGCGGGTGGCAGTGGGACAGGGAGCTGCTGACCTTTGGGAAGATACACGATGGGGTTTTTATTCTCCCTCTCTTTTTCCACCACGCCCCGCTCCCCTCCCCCCCCCACCCCCCCCATCCCCTCCCGCCCATGAATTTTACAAGAATATTTTCACTGCTGCCAAGGGCACCAGTTTGGTTTCTGAATGCCCTTTTGTCTGGTGCGGCACAGAGGAGTCACGCTCTCTCCCCATTCCTTCTAGGAATGGCAAACCACCCCCCCCACCAGCCCCCCCCTCCCCCGGCTTCCCCGGCTTCCGCTCCCTGGGTGCTGCTGCTGCCTGTTTTTGGGGGGGATGAGGTCAAACTGGCATCCCCAGGGCAGGTTGCCAGCTGGAAACCAGGCGTTTGTGGAGCCAGGGCAGTGGAGGGATCCATCCCTGAGCCACAAGCCTCCCGTGAGACTGCGAGCTGGGCAGGGGTGAAGCAGAGGAACCGGGGGACTTGCCATCCCCCCCGCTTCCATCCCCTTGCCACCCAACGAGGAACCCTGGCTCGAACGGTTCCTGGTGCTGCAGGTGGAGGTTTGCTCAGTTGGGGGGCTGGTGAAGGGCAGCTGGGGGTCCATTCGCTCCGCTGTGGCCAGCGAAACTGGAAATGGCCAGGGGCTGTGGGAGGCAGAGGTGTCACGAGGCTGGTGGGACAGTGATGCTCAGCAGTGACTCAGAACGCAGTTGACCTCGTTTTGTCAGTGTTGTTGGGCAAGAGCAGGACATCTGGATGGTCAGGGTCAGCGTTTCGGCTTCGTTTCCCCAGGCAGAGAATTCCCCCATGGCTACTGTTCACCTTCCTGAACAAACCTCCCGGGGAGGCTGTCCCTGGTGTGACCCATCGGTGTGAGCATCCCAGGCATGGGCATGCACCTGCCTTAATAGGTGGGCTGGACATGGATTTTGTCTGTTGGTTTCTCCTGGGGTCAAGTCACAGAATCAGAGAATGACATGGGGTTGGAAGGGACCTCTGGAGATCATCTAGTCCAACCCCCTGCCAGAGCAGGTCCACCCAGAGCAGGTTGTACAGGAATGTGTCCAGGTGGGTTTGAATGTTTCCAGAGATGGAGACCCCACCACCTCTCTGGGCAGCCTGTTCCAGGGCTCTGCCACCCTCAAAGTAAAGAAGTTCCTCCTCGTGTTTAGATGGAACTTCTTATGTTCAAGTTCGTGCCCGTTCCCTCTTGTCCTGGAGCTATGGTGGTGTTGCAGGAGTATGAGCAGTAGGAAGGAGTAGTTCTCCCCCAGTTAAAAATAATAGGTTGCTTTAGTAAAATAATAATAATTTTAAAAAAAAAAGTTTGAAGGCCCTAAGTATGCCTGAGATTGTGTATATGAGGAGATAGTTTGTCAGTACCTGCTTTGTGCCAGGGTGTCCCATTGCCCTGCCCAGGTCCCCTTGGCCCCTTCCCATTCCCCTCCTGTCCAGGGAGCCTTCCTCTACCCCTAGAAGACCGAGCATTGGCTTGATGGGCCATGGCAAAGCCAGTGGGTCCCTAGCAGCGGTTTATCTCCTCCTCCTTGTTTCATTCAGCATCCTTGCGCCCATCTCCAGATTTTTTTCTCTTCCATCACATTTATCTTCTGATCCTAATGTTTTGTTGCTAATTTGGAAGAGGGAGCGTTTATTGCCAGACAGTTATACGGCCTCATTATTTTCTGTGGCGCATAAATCTTCTCTGCCTACGGGCCAGCTCAGCAGCGGCCGTGTGGGAATCACAGGGAAAGGTACCTGTGTGTCTGCTGTTTGTCCTCCTGGGGCCTCATCCTGTCAGGAGGACGGATGAGTGGTCCCCATCCTGTGACCGGACCAGTACTGTGACAAGAGGGTTGCAGAAATTAAGCTGAAGTCTAAATAAATGATTTACAAGTGCTGCTGTGCACTTGGTGCTCTGCCAGTGTGCGTGCTGGGATGCTGAGGACGTGGGGCCGAGAGGGTAGGGATGGGGCAGTGGTGCCAGCATCCCGAATCCCGGTGCCAGCATCCCAAATCCCCTTGGGGAACAGTCGGGGCTGTTGGCCAACACTGCTGCTCCCCGTCCCTGAAGTCTGCGGGAGATGAAACCCTCATGACATGTGATGAGTCTCGTGTCGTTTCTAGAGGATAAACAAACCAAGGAGCTCCAGTCCAAGGTGGGAGAATGCCTGTTGGTGTCCTCTTCTCATTGCTGTGGACTTCAGCTGCTGGGGACGTCCACCCTCAAAACTGCCAATGCCAGCCGGAGGGGACATCTGCTGGATCTGCTGCATGATTTGCTCTTCCTTAACACCTTCCATGGGGGCATCTCCAGAGGCTCTAGGTCCCAAAATGCTTACTTGATCACTGGATTTCCTTGCACAGCTTGTCTCAGCAAGAGACAGAGGAACTAGACTGCTCTCTTGGACCTTGTTTGGCCCTTTGCAGAAGTGTCCTTTGCCAGCAGAGCTCTCCAAAGCACTTGTTACTGCTCTCCAGGGCAACCACCAGTTCTCCTCCTGCAGGAGTCAGGACTGTTCTGGCTGGATACCTCGGTACGTGGGGCAAAAAAATCACGGACTGAGCAGAAATCATCTCTCTTCTCGGGAGGCAGGCGTGATCTCCCGCTGAACCCTTGACTCGTGCTCCGGACGGGCACTTGCTTTCCAGCCAAGTGGGAGGTTGACCCCGCTGCTTTCCTTTCCCACGCTCGGGGCCCGCACACACCTCTGCAGCACGACTTTTCCAGTGCTGCTGCTGCTGTTCCAAAAAAGAAAAAAAAAAAAGGGGAAAAAAAAAAAAAAAAAGGCAACAAGTATTTTAGGCATTTTGCAGCAGCAGCTGAATTGTATCAAACTACTTTGTGCATCCGAGACCTAAAGCCCTGAGTATACATTTTTTTAAGGGGCACGTTTAGGGAGGCGTTGCGGTCCGGTGACAAGGGAAGTGATTTTTGCGACTGCAGGGAGCTGAGCTGTGCTCTTGGCTTTGCTCCTGACGGAGAGTCTTTGCCACAGCTTTCTCCTCTGTAGAAGAGAGACAACAGGATTGCCTTCTCTCTAGACCCTTTGTGACCTCTGAAGGCAGGGGGATGCTACCGAATCCTGCCACCAAGTTTTGTTTATTGGTCCTGCCCCATTACTGTTCCTTTCCAGCAGCCCTGGCAGTGCCTGTGCCCACGGCAGTGCCCGTGCCACCACGCCAGCGTGCTGGTCGGAGGGTTCTCCTGGAATTCCCGGGATGCCAGATGCTCCATCAGCTGCGGCGCTGCCTCCGGTCCCCAGGAGGGGACCTGGGAGGGTGAGCTCTCCCCTGCCCACGCTGGGTTGCTGACTTCAGAGCCTCCTCGACGGACTGTTTGGAGACAGCTGCCTTTCTGGGTCCTGGATTTCTTCTCACTTTTCTTCCTTGTGTTTGGTGTAGGGATGGTGGTACAAAACCAACGTTTGTCCTCCTTAAGCCTCCACGTGTCACTTTGCTCCCAGCCCGGCAGCTGGGTTTGGGGGCTGGCATCGAGGGGGGTTTACAGTCTGGCCCAGGACACATCACTTTGCCTTTCTCATTGTTCCTTTCTAATGGCAGTTTGTTTCCACGTGGGAATCCCTTTCCTGCCCTCTGTGGCTGCTCGGGAACCGCATTTCTAGCTGTGGAACGGCACAGCACATCTCCTTAGGGAGCATCATAGGTGGGATGAGGTGGGACTAACACAGCCCGTTGGAGGGCTCCTGGGGAAGGGGTCAGGGTGAGGAGGGGCAGACATGGGTGCAGCCCCCATCCCCATCCTCCCCAGCTGCATTGGGGTGATGCAGGACCTCCAGTAATGTGAACAACTGTGCGAGTTCCTCCTCTGCCCGGCGGCTTTGGGGATCCATCCCCAAAGCCATTTATCCAAAATGAAGAGTGGGTCCCAGGCTGTGAGCCTGTTTTGAGCGTTCAGGGGTTTTATCAGGAAGAGAGTTTGCATTTGGATTATGGATTTTGGACCATCTGGTGATGGTGCAAGGACAACGGGACCTCTGGCAGGAGGCTCCTCTCACATCTCCAATAAGGAGCAGAGACACCTCAAAACTCCCTGAGGGCCTGAGGCATGTGATTGGCTGAGATTGCAGCAGGGACTGAAAGGGTTAAAGCTGCTGTGTGATTTTAAAAAAAAAAAAAAAAAAAAGCCATTTCCTTCATGTCCAGAGACAGTTTATTTTCTGGGCATTCTTCGGGACTCAGGGAGGTGCCTTTTCTTTAAGGCATTTCCTGTAAGCAAGTTTATATTTGGACTGGGGAGGGTGGGGAGAGGAGGTGGGTGCTGGGGAGGGGTCCAGCAGACCGAGCAGAGTGACCTCAGCTTTTGGCTCCTTGTCCTAAATTGTTCGAGGTGGCAGCTGCAGGAGCCGTGGCCACGGGGGACCGGCGGCTGTCGGAGCGGGGACGGGGATCTCGGGGCGTCGGGGACCCGAAACACCCCTTTGCACAGATGGGTCAGAGCAAACAGGAGGGCGTGAAGCTGTCAGTAGCCCTGATTTACAATAAAGCCTCAGTGTTTAAAAACAGGAGCAAAATCCCGTTTCCAAGCCCTGCCTTTGCAATCCTCCTGCCTTGTTCCTGTGGCTGGGTTGCCCCCTCGGGGCATTTCGGAGCCGTGGGCCGGTGGCCAGTGTGGGTGCACCGTGTTCCTCTGCAATGGAACACGTTATCTGCTGTGGGCTGTCCTGATGGGTGCTGTGCCATGCCGTGCCATGCTGTGCCACCCTGGCCGCTGTGGTCTGGCTGAACCACAGGGCGATGCACCCAGCATGGACTGGCTGCTCCCCTCTGCTCGCCAGGTGATGGAGAGGGAGGGCTCTTCATTCCTTCATCTGCAAAAACCATCAGAGAGCAACTGTGTGCTCTGGAGAAGGAAGCTGCCCTTAGCTGGGGAGCACGGTTCGGGGTAAGGATTCGAGTAAAACCTCGCTGCTCGTGGTGGGAATTCACGTTGTGCTGCCTTGGGCTTGGGGCTGAAGAGCTGTTGTGCTCGTCTTCCCTCTCATTGCCTCTCCCTGCTAAGTAGTGACCTGCTAAGGCACCGCTACATCCTTCCCAAATATCTGTTTTCAGGTTTGCATTAGGAATTTAAGGAGCAGGCAGTTGGATCTTCACCATAATTCAGCGCTGCTAACACCAGATAATAGCTGCCTGTCTTTGCCCAAGAAGTGGTCAATGCCAAGAAAAGTTGACCTGTCAACCCATTGCACCCTTCCGTTACCTCTGAGATGAATCTAAACCCTGCTGGATCCCAAATTAGATAGAACCGCCTCTATCTAATTCTATTCCCTTCCCCGAGATGGCTTTGATTTCTGTTCAAAACACTCAAAAAAAAAAAAAATCTATCAAGCCCAGTAATGCATTAGATCATCAAAATTTACTGCGCTCTTGATGTCTGTGATGCGGAGGTAACTCTTTTTCCCACTGATATTTGATCAGCCCTTTATTCTTGTGCGAGGTCCTGGGAGCCTGCAGCCGGAGCCCCACTGCCCCCCGGGGGGAGACGCAGCAGGTTGGGCTCACCTCGCAGGCAGCGCCGAGGTTCAAGCAATCCTCCCATTGTTCCCCATGCCAAGACTCTGCTCCCCCATTTTGTTTTCTTTTGATTGCTGTGATTTCCTAACATCGGAAGAGGCGAGTTATGAAACTGGAGTTATCCAAACACGTCTTGTTTGAAGATAGCGTTTCATCCAGCAGATGCGGCTTCCTGCTCTGTAAATGGTTTTCATTGTTTCGCCTTGGCTCCTGGCCCCGTCTCTGCCGGGGCCACTGGTAGCATCGCTCAGCTCTGGCAACTTGTGGTTGGACTCGATGATCTCGAAGGTCCCTTCCAACCATGAATATTCTATGATTCTGTAACCTGAGAAACAGTGGTCCCAGCCACGAACTGCTGCTGGCCATGGGATGAGGTGGAAAGGTTGAACTGGGAACACTGGTATTCCGTTCAACCTGCTCTGGGTGGACCTGCTCTGGCAGGAGGCTTAGATGAGATGGTCTCCAGAGGGTCCTTCCAACCCCATATCATTCTGTGATTCAACCTGTTGAAATCCTCCAAAAGCATTTGGGAGGCTCACTGGAAGCTGCCTTTTTGCAGGGTTTGGCCACTGCTCCAGCAAGGGATGCTCAGATTTTCTAGGACATCTCCAGTCTTCCAACAAGACTCTGGAGAGCCCAGTTGCTGCCACTTCTGCTCGAACACACCTGGCTAAATACCCGGCCGGCAGTTCTCGGTCAGTTTTGTAGCCGTGAAGGCACTTGCACCAAATGCCATCTGACTCTTAGCGCTGATTTTAAGTGTTTGTTCCAGAAAGCAAGAAAGTATGAATGAATTTTCTCATGGGATGGCTGAACAGGGCACGTGGCTGAAGAAAACAGTGATCTGCTCCGTGACTAGCTGCTACAAATGAGTCAGACGTGTTTACTGGCGAAACAGCAGGCTGGTCTTAACGTCTCATTACCGCCTGCGAAGATGGGTGGTGGGTGGAATCTGTGTTTTGATGGTGGAAAGCTGGAAATTCCACTTTGCAGCACAGTTGGGGGTGCTGGGGCCACGTGGCAGCCTTGTCTCCTGTGGCTGGTATGGCCGCGACGTTAACGTTTGCTGGCTTCCAAGACCCTTATCGTGGAAAACAGACCTGTGCTGTTGGGTTTATAAATTCTCTAAAGTAGGCTTTCAGTTCTGCTACTCGGAGCAGATGTGAGATGTGGTCCCCAGAGCGAGGACACCTGCCAGGAGAGGTGCGTGCCTTTTCATCCTTCCTGCTTTAGACTCCCTGGTTGTGGGGTGGCACAGTGGTGTCCCTGCTGGGTGGCTGCGGTGTCTCCCCAGACCACTCTACAGAGACCTGGGAGAGCTTTTGGGGAGGAAGAGCTGCAGGTCCTGGTCTGGTGTTCCTCCCTGGCTGTCTGCTCTGGGCCACAGGTGGGAGTAAATCCTGGTCAGCATGGTCCTCTGCTCTTTGGCTCTCCTTTGGGTGCCCTCACCACCATGAGGGGCACTGAGATGAAGCTGGGTAGTTACTGGGCATCCTCTTGCAGCTGAAGGGCTTGGGTGAGGATGTGTTTGTGTCCGGTGGAAACCACGCTCCTGCTCTGACTTGCAGGTTCAAAGAGATGGGTGAGATGCCCCACATCATTCCCCATCCTGTCCTCTCTGATCGGTCCCCAGACTCTGTGGGAGAGATCCCTGTGGTGGTGGCAGGACATGTAGCATGGGATTGAAGAAGTGGTCAAGAAAGAGGAAAGTAAGAGCTTGCTGATAAGCTGAAGCTTTTGTGCCCCACGCTCCATTCCCATGGCACATGGCTGCTGTTGGCCTTGACCTTGGACTTGCAAGAAAGCAGGACGTAGCCTCCAAGTGTGAGTTTCTGAAGGATTCTGGGCAGCAGGGAGGTGGAGGCAGGCTGGGACTTGGCTGAAGGTGAATTTTCGGTGGATTGCCTTTCTGTGTCGGTAGAGCCTGTTCTGAGAGGAGCTGGGTGTGCCCCAGACCTCTTCCTCCAGCGCAGGAAGCCGTGGAGGGGGTCACGCTGTCCCCAGGGCTTGGGCACAGCCATCCTGCTGCCACTGCCACCCCTGCTGCCCGTCCCTGCCTCTCCTGTTCTTGTTCTCCACAGCTTTCCCACCTGCTTGAGAAGCAGTGATTTGGGGTTTTTTAAATTTTTTTTATTTTTTTTTTTTTTTGCATGAATGGAGCGTGGCTTTTTGTGAATGTTCTTTACGGGATGTGAAGCCGCAGATGTTTTCACGTTAATTACGTTCTGCAGAACTGCTGCCGGAAGCAGCGCCAAGCACTTGGCAGAGCTCTGTGGTTTGACGTTTTTCCTTCCTGCCTCCTCCTCAGCCGTGCAAAGCCCTGAGCGAGCCCTTGTTGGGGCCAGCCCCTGCCTCTGCCCCTTCTCCCCTCCTCCCTCAGAGCTGCGCTTTGGGCTGGCACCTCTCGTTTTGGGGTGGTGGGCTGAGGTCCCCCAGGCAGGGTCCTGTGAAAGGAGCCCACGTCTCACACCTATTTTTGGCCACAGTCCTCGGAGAAAGCAGAGAATAATGAGGTCAGAAGCCTCAGTGATTAATATTTGATAAGGTTCACTGACATTTTATCTTTTTGTGCCATAGAGGGGAGGAAAACACAGCGAATTAAGAGCATCTGTCTTGGCAGGGCCAGCCTTCCTCGAGTGCCTGGCTCTGGGTCAGGATGGGGACCTGAAGCCTCTGTGATCCCGATCTCCTTATTGCAAACCAACGCAGAGATCTCAGGTGGCTTCTCTCTGGCTGGGCTGGCAGAGCCGGCGTCCTGGCCAACTGCATCACCTTGGGAAAGCTACCTGCTGTCTGGTGGTACGTGCCGCTCCTGGAACAGGAGCTGTGCTTGTCAGAGGCTCCTGGCAGCGTGGAGATAGCACGGATAAATATAACTTGACGTTGCGTAAGGCTGTGTTTTGCGGATTATTGAGGCACTCTTCTTTCTTGGCCAGGTTCCTAAGCCCACGGGGGTATCAAATGATGCGCTCGTGGCTTTGATGGTGCTTTCTCCATTTTCTAACCTGAGCTGCTCCCCTTTGCCCATCTCCAGGGTTGCTTGGGGCTGGTGGCGGGCAGGGTTTTGCTGGCCATGAGCAGGAGGAACCTTGGTCTACCAGTGGCTGAGATGGTGGGTTGGTGTCACGGACCCGTCACGGTGCAGAGCTGCTGGGAACTGGTGGGGGATGCCCTGCCTGCTGCGGTTACTGCCTTGTTATCTCTCTGGCCCAGTGGGCACATGTAATTTATCCATTAACGGCTCCTTGCCCAGAGGAGAAGACAATAGGACTTGGAAAGAAGGAGGGCAAATAAGGGAAAATGAGCCCAGGTGATTTCAGCTTGACCTGTCTGATGGTGCTGGTGGAGTACATCAACGGTCAAGGTTGGGTCAGAGGGCAGGAGACCATGTGGCGGTCCTACCCTCTTGCTTTGGGATGGCATTCTCTGGCAGGACGGGCTGGTGGCTGCACTGAGACCTGGAGCAACCCCACCTTTCATCAGGGCTGTTTTGATGGACAGCCTGAAGCAGTACTTGGTAGGCATTAGACCTTCCTCGGGGGAAAAAAAAAAAAAAAAAAAAAAAAAAAAGTGAGAGGGGAAAAGTTGTGAGCTGTGTGGAGGAAAATGAAAGGTCAGAAGGGGGTTCTGCTCAGCTCCAGCCCCTGCCGCCTCGGCAGGCACAGGGAGGAGGAATGGTGTGTGCTGCTTCCAGGAGTGCAGGTGGGGACTGGAGAAGAAGCCTGGTCCACCCCTGCACGAGTGGTTCCACGCATCCCTCTCCAGTGCCAGCCCGCAGGTCCCGGTGTGGGGATGGACACAGGGGTGTTTTGCAGTGGAAGTGGGAGGAGATGCCAGATCAGCTCCTGCAGCCCAGCTTGGTGATCTTAGCCAGGAGGCACCTCGTGACCCTCTGCCGTTTGGCAGGTGGGAACGAAACGCTCGGTGAGCAGCCTGCAGGCAAGAGCAGCGAGTCCTGGGGTGCAGAGCGGTCACGGGTCGGTGTCTCCACGTGCACGTGTGCATCAGCCCGTGCGAGCCCCGTGCGAGCCTGTGCGCCGGGCAGGGTGTCGGAGCGTGCCCGTCCCCGTGCAGGCGGCTGCAGCTCGCTCAGCCGAGCGTCAGGGAGCAGCCGTGCATCCATGAAACAGCCACTTGCATATTTATTTTTTTTTTGGAGAAAAGCAAGATAGAGGCTGTCTCAGATGGAGCCAGATAGAGAGTGGCCACGGTGGCCAGCACTGCTTGTCCCCTGAAGATGCCAAGGTTGACCAGGACCACTGCCGGGCCAGACCTTTGCAAAAGGATGGGAACAGAGATTTTCAGAGCCTCCCATTTCAAAGCAGCTCAGCGCTTGGTTTTTCTAACCACTTATGAAAGCCGAGTGTTAATTAAGGGCTTTGAGTCCCTTCAGAAAACATGTGCACGTGAGTCAAAAATTAACGACTCATAAAAATAGACACGGATGAGTTTTAGAAGGATGTGAGCTGATTGATTTACCACAAATGACGTTCGCCTGCAGCTCTACGGTAGAAGTTTTCTGAGGCAAAGGTTTCCTTAGAAACATCAACAGGAGAATTGCTTGTGAGACTGAAAAGTAACGCTTGCTTGAGAAGATGTGGACATTTTAAAGCGGTGTGCTGAAAGACATGAAGATGGGGATGTTTACACATTTGAAATACTGCTGTGCAAAGCACCTCTGAGCAGGACTGAGGTGGCCCTGGGGGTCTCTGGGGGTGGGCAACCCCTCAACAATGGGGACAGCAGGGCTTTCCCCCCTGTGTGTGGCCACTGCGGCAGAGATTTTGTTGTAGAGTTTCCTCCGTGTGTGATTGCAGGTGGATATTCCAGTGTGACTTTCTTTGGGGCAAAGTTTTCCCAGTAAAACCCCTAGAAAGCATTGGATGTGGGCTGGAGCCTTCATCAGCCCCATGCATAAGCCCATGATCAGGAGGGGAATTTGTCTCCCATTATCTGCAGACTCCCCCTCGCTCTGTCCGGCTGCAAGCACAAGGGAGACCATTGTGCTGGTGGGGCAAGAAAACCCCAAGTAGGTCTTGCTGCGACAAATCTTCTTTTACTTACACAGTGGCTTTCACATGGAAGGGAAGCTGGAAAAAACATGCCCGTTCCTGCCAAAAAGCGCTGCTTTGCCAGTAACTGGCCTCTGTTTTCTAATGCTGCTACTGCAAACAGTTGGGGCGTTGAATTAGGGCTTCCTGCTGCCTTCTAACCCATGGGCTTCTCCTTGGCCTGACCCTGGGGAGGTCTTCCTCTGCTTCTGACCTTGCTGTCTGCAGCCACAGCACCGACTCTGATGCTTTCGCTGTCATAACTTCCCTTGGGCCGGAATAGCTGTGCAAAGGTGTGTGAGCTCATGGGCCTGTAAATCCCTTGGGAGGCCGGGAAGTGCTTGGTTAATTAATAAAACTGAAGAAGAGAGTCATTTTAACCCTCTCTGAGAAGTGTTTCCTATTGCTTACAGCAAAGTTCTGAGATCCAGGATTATCCTTCAGCTACAGAGTGGTCCAGGTCCCTCCATGTGTGCTCAGATCCTTCCTCTGCCATAATGTGATCAGGCTCCTTGGTCATGTCTCCCACAAGGCTTTGGTTGCTTCAGCTCCTCAGAAAATGCCGTATTATACATAAAGGGCCATGTTTTAAACTGTGTCTGGGTTGTGGGTAGGCATGTCGGTGGAAAGGGGCACAGGGCTGACCGATGTCTCTGGTGGGAGAGGGACAGATGGGACCAAGCCAGGTAAGCTGAGTCTGCCATTCCTATGGTTCATCTTCCGTTGGGACTCAGCATCTTGACTGTCAGGCCAGCATACGAGTCTTCAACATTGCTTGAGGCCAGCTTTTGCATCCTGTTTTGTTATATTCCCTGACATTCCCCACATTCCTGGCAAGGAGACTTCTGTATTTTTTTGTTAAAATGTTCCTTTGTCTCTTTGCAAAACTGTGACATCCTTTAAAACTACTCAAAAAGCCCACTGGTCTGCTCTCTCCAGCAGCTCCTGTTACCTTCATAAAGAAAAGACAGCCTTGAGCTTGAACTCCAGCCCCAGCACTGTCTCCTTTCAGCGGGGATGGAGAAGGTAAAAAGAGAGAGGAAGGGTCGTGCACTCCTCTTTGGCTCAGGTGACCTCGCTAAAACTCAGGTCCGTGTTATCTGGTTCCACCCTTGCCTTGAGGTTTCACTCCGACCTCCACATTTTTGTGATGTTTATGGGCTCTTTAGCTGTGCTTTCATCGCCGCTGCAGCTTGGTCTGAAGGGTCCTGGATTTGGAGAACTTTGGAGAAGGCAGAATCCACCGTAGTAGTCCATGGGTCGGTGTCCTGCCTCTGGTGCTGGCCTCTTCTGTCTTACCTGGCAGGGTGTAAGGGAGGAGGATGAGGGGTAGGTGAGGTGTTTTGCAGTGCTGTATCCCTTGGGAATGAGACACCTATTGCCTTTCCCACCGGGAGTCAGAAACAAGGTGGAAAAGGAATAACCTGCTGTTGAAACCCTTGGTGTGACCTAGTGGAGAGTTTGACTTGAATCACTGCAGCTTGTTTCCAGCTGCATCAGGATGTGTTTGGTAAGCGTGTTGGCCCGCCTTTGGTCACCCTATACCCAGACTTCAGAGAGACTGGGAGAAGACCAAATGAAGGAGGAGAAGCATGAACTAACAAGCCAACCCACAGGTCCACGTGGCAGGTATTCTTCTGGTGCTGGGGTCCCTTTCTCTCGCTTCTCCAGACAGCAGCTCCCCAGGACACGCAGGGACCCCCTTGGATGGGCTTTGTCAGCTCCCCCTTTCTCCCATGGGTGAAGAGGACAATGGCACTGGGACCTTCTCCGTGCCCCAGAAGGAGCTGTAGGTTCAGGGACCCTCTCAGCCCCCTCTCCTGGGCAGCATTTCAGTTTGCTCCAGACGAGGGGACGCCTGGCTGCCTCTCCCATCTCTTTGGAGCCAGCAGAGTCTTTCTCCTCCCTTCTCTCCCACCTACAGATGTTGGCTGACGGCAGACCCGGGAGGCAGCTGCTGTTCTTTTGCTGCAGCTGGAAATTACGGTCTGGTTTCCTTCTGTGGCGCCACGGCAGCGTTAATGACAGGAAGGTCCTGCCGGGGGTAGTGGTGGAAGAGGCTTTTCCTGAGAAGAACTGGTCCAAAATCCCCTTTTTGAGGCAGGAGGGCATTATAGCGGGCAGGACGTTAAGTGTGGCATCCATCTGTACCTCCCCACACACCTTGCCCCAGCTGGGCACTGGTCCCAGTGCTGGTCTGAGTGTGAGTGGCGTGTGTCCCTGCAGAGAACCAACCTTGGTCACCACCATCCCACACCTCCAGCACTCACCTGCAGCATCAGCCGGATTTGGCATCTTTGCTGTTGTGTGTGCACAGAAAGGCCTTTTTCATCCTAAAATATGCTTGTTATTTGCTATCTGTTGGCTAAGTCCATTGCTGGCTTGTTTTTAGCAATGCTGTCTTTGCAAGGGGAGCGCTTGCTTTTAGTCCCGTGAGGATCAAGACCTCTGGGTTCAGGGATTTCATTAACATGCTCCGTCAAAACAGCTTTGTGGGATGCCCGAGCGGCTTTAGTGGAGTGTGTGTCATGAGCTGGACCCGGGCAGCAGCCCAGGGCACCCTCCGTTAGAGCACGCTGAAGGGCAGCAGCACGGCCGTCTCAGAAGCCCGGTACTTCCCTGCATGGCTGGGATGTGAGATCACATTTGGAAGCGGCTTTTGACTCCTCCCGCGTTGGTGGAAACTTTACACATGGTCGCCGGTAACTTGGATGGCCACGGAGACGCCTCCCCATCTGCGAGGAGGTCGCTGTTGCTGTCACGAGCAGGGTGTGTTTTCACCCTGCTCCTCTCCAAGTTTTGCTCGCAGATGTCTTTACCAGCCCGCTCCTCTCAAGTGTCCCCTTCTGCACTTTGGACCCAGGATCTCCCCTGCCAAGTCCTGCTCAGCCGAGGGGATCTCACAGCTCATTCTGCAAACTGTTGATGCCAAAAATGTTGGAGAGTTGCAGAGAATGTGCTTTTCATCACGGAGACTAATCCCATGTCAACCAGAGCTTCTCACTTGGACCGTGCTGTTTCCCTCAGCTTCGGTCTTCTTCAAAAGGTTAGGCAAGTCCTGCATTCCTGGAGGGAAGGAGCACGCCCAGGGCAAGGGGAAGCACCGATGGGTTGAGCACAGACTATGAATTTGTAGAAAATTAGGCAATTAAGTCAACATGTCTTGGGGAGCAGGTGCTCCTGCTCTTGGCCCTGAACCATCTTTTCCCAAAGCTTTGGTATCTCGAAGGACTGGGAAATTTATGATGGATCAGTCTTGGCTTTCCGTTTTCCCGGCCCTGCCATCTCCTACACACGGGAAAAGCTGTGAGGGGCTGGCAGCTCCCACCGTTTGCAAACAGCCCACCAAGAGAAGCCCTTGGTTGAGGTTTATGGTCAGTAGTTTGACCAGTCAATGTCTGTTGGGAAGAGAAAGTGCATCTTGGTGGTGTCCATCACTCTCCTCCATCCCAGCTTACTGCAGGGCAGTGCTGCGCACTCCTGCTCAATCCTGCTTCCAGAGCCTGGGGCCAGCAAAATGCAACCCTGTGGGGAGTTTCACACTTGAGCATCTCAAGATGACCGAAACCACCTAATTTTTCTGGTTGCAATTAAAAGCTGCAACCCACCTGGCTGGAAGGAGCATCCTTGCTCCAGGGCGCCTCGTGGACAAGAGGTAATGAGCACAAACTTGAATATAAGAAGTTTCACCTAAACATGAGGAGGAACTTCTTTACTTTGAGGGTGGCAGAGCCCTGGAAGAGGCTGCCCAGAGAGGTGGTGGAGCCTCCATCTCTGGAGACCTTCAAAACCCACCTGGACGTGTTCCTGTGCAACCTGCTCTGGTTGGACCTGCTGTGGCAGGGGGGTTGGACGAGATGATCTCCAGAGGTTCCTTCCAACCTCATGTCATTCTTTGGCTCTGTGCCCGCTCGCTGTGGGGGACGATGATGCTCCTGGTCACGGAATGGGCTTGTTTTGGGGGTCCTGAGCCCATCCCACCTCTCGGGCAGGGCTGGGAGCCGTTCGGCTCGCTCCCCGCCGGCTCCCACCCCCGCCCTATGAGCAGCTCAGCCCTCTGCGCGGCCGGGGACGTCCTGTTTGCTGCTAACGAGAAATTAGATGGCTGGATCAATCAGGGCAGATCTTTATTAGCTCGGTACAGTCGGCCTCGCATGGAAAAATCGGAGCTCTCCGGCCGACTGCCCGCGGGAAGGTCTTCGGCCGGGAGCGCTCTTGCCTCCGGTGGATGGTGCTGGGGTGGCTGAGGTGGGGGAGCAAGGAGGCCAGTGGTCATGCTGATATTTTTTCCTGCCTTAAATCCACGGTTTCCAATGAACAAAGCCAGGATTAACAGCTTCTGCCGTGGTGAGTCTGCTCGTGTCCCAGCTTTGTGTTCTCATCCTGTAGCAGGTTTCAGCCAGCAAACGCGCTTTCGGCGGGGCGGGGGCTGGGGGGGGGGAGATGGGAAAGCCTGTAAAATGACCTTTTTCCTTGTCAGAGATTGCTTGCAAACAGTGTTTCCTCTCCAGTGACTCAGTTTGCTTTGGCTTTTATGCTGCAGGGTGAGGGAAGGGTTAGGAGGTGCAATTTGTTTTGTTGTTAAGCTTTTTTTTATTTTTTTCCTTTTCTTGAAAAACAGACCAGATTTGCCTTTATTTTTTTTTTTATTTTTTTTTTTTTTTTTTTCCTTGAAATAGTCTGTAGCTTCTTCCCTGATGGGAGCACGTCTGCTCGGAGAGGGGGCTGCGGTTCGGTGCGTTGAGAGCCCTGAACCCCAGTTGAAATAAGGCACCGGTGCCGGGGGTGATAGGAAGGCGAGGGGAAATAGATGTGACAAAGTAGGAGCTGGTTCCAGTCTCGTTGTGTGTGGCTTCTCTCTCAACCCCTCTGCTCCCCGCTTAAGATGCATAACGAACCTGCAGCCTTTTTTTTGGGGTTGTTTTTTTTTTTTTTTTATATTTGGGCTTCTTTCTCACAGGGTCAGCCAAGCTGGGGAAAGCGCGGTGGCCGTGCCAGCTCCTCCAGAAACCTTTGGTTGTTTCCTGAGCCCTAGCCAAAAAATGCCTTTCCGTGAGCCTGACCCCCACCTCCCGCCCGTGCCGGGGGACGTGGCATCGCCTGCCAACGCCAATTTACTTAAAAAAGCAGTGTGAAGCGAGAGAAAAGGAGGGCAGGAAGGGGGGTGGGTGGGATGGAGAGGGCTTCGGGGCTGCAAAGGGCGAGCTGCAGGGTGGGGGAAGGATGTGCCCCCCCTCCCCTTCCAGGAACCGCTGGCAGCCGTGCTGTGGGCAATGCTGGTGGGCACTGGGGCTGTGGCTTCTTATGGAGGGAGCCCATAACGCTCCAGATGGGAGAGATCCCATGGGCAAGGGTGAAAGTCCTGCCCCAGCCCTGAGTTGGAGTGAGAAGTGTTGTTCGGCTGCTTTTTGAAACTTAGGGTTTTGGGGTTTTGGGGGGTTTTTACACCTTGGTTAGTAGTTTTCTCCGGAAGGACTGCAGAGAGATGTCCCTGTTGTGGGGTGGGGGGAAACACACACACACACACACACACGACTGCTGTGTCTGTCGAGGAACCTCACGCGTGCTGCTTGCAGGCTGAGGGCTGGCATTGTGGTCATCTGCACAGCCAGGACTTCGTGGTGTGCAAAAAAACCCTGAGTTTTGCAGAGCTCTCTCTGCCGTGGGGCGGAGTTTTTTCGCAAGTCTAGCGAGCGCCAGCGTCGGTGCAGAAGTGCTGAGCACCTTTGCTCCCGCGGCTCCCCCGTGGACCGGCTGAAGATGCAGGGACCAGTTGATGGACGGAGCCTGGCCGCAGCAAACGCCGGTGGGCTACTGGTCGAGGGCGAGCGACAGGCAGGAGGGAGAGGAGGTGGCTTCGGAGTCACGCTTCGGAGTCTGCAATAGGAGATTGGTGAGGCAGAAAAAGGAGGCGGATTATTGCACAGAGCTGGAGAAATACTCGCTTCTGGCTTAGTTTTGTATTGCAGCCTTTAAAAGGGGAAGAAAAGAGCCCTAAACCAACCCTTTGTGCCTCTGCAGAGAATTTAGTGCCCGTTTTCTTCCCGTGAAGACGTTTTTCTGTACTGGGGCTGAAGCAGTGCATGGCCATCGGCTCGGGCGGCCACCAGAGTGGCTGTGACAGCTCTGGCTCTGGGCTCACCATCCCCAGGGGCTTACAGGACCCCCACCAAAGGCCGCAGGAGGCTGTGCATTCCTCAGCTGGGAACTGGATGGGTTTATCATTCTGTACAACATGGAAAACGCTGCAGGAAGACCACGAGGGAGTGCTGCTCCGCGGGGTTCCTCTGGTAACACACACTGGTATTTATTCTAAATAAATGCACACAAGTAGGGGGAAAGTCCCTCATGTATTTAGCAAGTTCTTGTTTTTTTAATGCCTGGATTTAAAAGGCAGGGGCTGAGGATAGGTCCTAAGCATGTGGTGTGGGAGAGGAACTGCAGCAGGTTGCGTTGACTGGAGATGCGAACGTGCATCAGCTGTGGATGCTGCATTATGGAGCTGAGAGGTCTCTGCAAGGGTGAGAGCTGGTGCTGATTCTGGCTTTTTAGCAAAAACATTGTTGTTTCCCTTTGCCTTGACTTGCCTTGGGCTTCGGTGATGGCTTGTGCTGGGTCTCGCACTGCACGTGGTGTAAAAGCTGTGGAGAAAGCAGCAGTGGGATGCAGCTCTCTGGACTTGAGCCTGCTGGAGGTGGGAGTGGGCTACAGGTGCATGTTTTAGTCGGTGGTGGGTCCAGTGCTCTTCCAAGTGGTGGAAAAATGGGCTCTTCTTGTTGTCCTTGTGAAGAAATGTGCTATGCAATCCCTCCTCGTTGGAGAGGTGTGGTCTTGGCCAGTGCCTGCAGTGGCTGATGGATGCCATGCCCAGTGCTACCAAAGCTCTCAGGTGGGGACCTCCGGCACCGCTGGCTGCCCTCGGAGGGATGGCGTCTGTTAGTCCAAACAAAGTGCATGTGAGACCCTGGGGGATGATCAACAGGAAAACAAAGAGTGCAATTTTAGAAAGGGTGGGATACAAGATGGGCAAGACAGATTTATTTCGTAGCCGTTTTGATCTTGCTTCTCTTCTGGGTTTCCAGCAATGAGATCACCCAGCCACCTGAACAGTAGAAATGCACATATGTATGACAGCATATATTCAATAAATGAATGGCTGGATTATTGGGAACCTCAAATAGGAGGAGGCACAGCTCTGCTCTCTTCTTGGCATAGTGCACAGGCTGCTGCAGCAAATGGTTATGTTCTTAGGTACCTTTTGAGAAGGTCTGATACACCCTTCAGTCTTTGGGAAGGCGGTGCAAGCGGCGCCGGGCTCTTTGTGAACACAGTAATTGCCTTTGGATGGGGCAGGCTGCCCTTCTCCCTGCGAGTGGTTGCAGATGTGGGGCTGTTGGTGCATGACCGTGTGGCGGGGGAATGCAGGTGGACCTGCAAAGCTCTGCCTTTTCATTCCACATCTTTTCCCTTCATCTATTTGGAGTTGTACTGGAGCATCTTGGTGTTCTTCGCTTGGTAAAAGGCAGTGACCTGCTGCTGCAGGGCGGTCACTCTTTCCAGCATCACTTCTTCCTGCTGGGTGCTTCAGCCACACAAGCACCTTAGAATCATAGAACCATAGAATAGTTTGGGTTGGAAGGGACCTTAAAGATCATTGTCTTCCAACCCCCCTGCTGTGGGCAGGAACACCTCCCACTAGACCAGGTTGCTCAAAGCCCCGTCCAACCTGGCCGTGAACCCCTCCAGGGATGGGGCACCTTCTTTTTAACTCTTATTTTCACTGGGGAGCTTCTCCCTGTCCCATGGAAACATGCATTTGTAGAGATAGAGGCAGCTCAGCAGAGTAAATACCAGCCTGAAACCCAGGAAGGGTATAACTGGTGCCAAAGAGAAGAAACTTCACCCCAAGTCTCTATCCAGGCAGAGGTGAGCTGTTGGCGCTGATGGACCTTCTCCAGGCGGTGCATGGTGGGGATTTGGACCTGGAGCCCTTGAGCTCTGTCTCCCCTGAGCTTTCTTCAGACATGGAAATTGAGGTTCCTGCTGGGTTCCCTCTTCCTGCTGCTGCATCCCCGGGGCACAGGAGGGGGTGGGTTCCTGCCCTCTCTGTTGTTCCTCCGGGGTCAGAGCAGCTGCAAAAATGCAGGTGGGGGAGGCAAGGAGGATGGATCAGGGTCTTCACCTTCCTGGCCCTTTGTTTCTCTTCCTATTGGTGCCCTTTCCATCCCCTTCTTCCCACCAGACATCTGCTCTGCAGCTGCAGTGCTCAAACACAGCATGTTTAACCCCTGAGCTACCACAGCACTTCATGCTCTGTAGCAGTCTGTAGCCAAGGGCCAGGAAGAGGTGGCCTGAGGTGGCCAAAGGTGCTACAAGATCTCTGAGGAGCGGAGATGCCTGTGGAGAGCAGGCATCTCTAATGTCCCATGGGACACCCCAGTAGGGAATGCCTCACCTGACTTACACCAGATCTGCCTTTGTCCAGGCATCCGTGCTGCCTGCGACCTAAAACCATGGAGGGGAGCAGCCACCAGCTCCAGGGGACCGTCCGTGTCCTCCTTCCTCCAGTTTGCTTAGCGAGGGGCCGGAGCAGCGCTGCCTTGCCAAGGAAAGTTGTCACAGAGGTGCCAAGGGGACTCCGTCTTGGTCCATCTCGGCCACCCCAGCCACATGGTGTGTCCATCAGCCCAACCAGTTTCTTCCCTCCAGCAGCTGGTGCACCTCATGCCTCTTGAGCGTGGATATCAGTTGTTCAACCATTGCCTCTAAAATAACACCCTGGGAGAGGAAGAGACCCTCTGCTGCTGTGGAAGACGAACGTTGGCTTCTCTGGAGGTGACTGTTAGGCTTTGTTATCCCAGAGGAGTGAATATTCTAAGGAGAGGAGAAGTTTTCTCCCCTTTTTTAAAGTAAAGAAGGAAACAAACAGGTTTGCATTTTGCAAAGGTACGACGAAACCTCCTTTGGGGCTACTGTGGCTGCTTCAGTGCTACCTTGCAATCTTTGTTAAAGACAGCAAAGGCTGCAAGCGTGAATTTAAATTGCTTAGGGTGGTGTTTGTGGACGTGGTGGTGGTGGTGCCAGCCTGAGAGGAGAGAAGCTGCTTTTTCGGCTGGGCACGGTGTGGAGCCGAGTTCTGCTGTTGCCCTGGGCTTCCTCGTGGCCGTGGGGCTCGCAGTCACGTTTCCACACTGCAGAGAACGAGGTTCTAACTCACTCTGGGTGCTGAGGGCCGTGTTTTGAACAGAATAAAACGGCCGCGAGACCAACTGTTAGGCTGGTGTGCAGGAGAGGAAACCAAAGCTGTCGCATCCAGTTGATAACCCTGGCTACGTGCAGCCCTGGAGCCGAGCCGAGATGCGAGTGGGGCAGAGATAAGACGGGGGGAGCGCTCCCCATAACCGGGGGGGGCCTGCTGTGGTGCTGTCTGGGAGGGGGGAGCTCCATGCACACCCCACATGGAGCTGCCTGGGCTGGGGGGGGGACCCACAGAGGGAAACCTCTTTTTTTTTTTTTTTAACCTGGAAAATGTGCTTCGACAATAGAGCAGCAGTTTGTCCGGTGTCCCAAGGCCCTTCCTTCCTCTCCGCTCTCCTACCCGAGGAGGTGCTGCCCAGCTGGGGTTTCCAGCCTTGCTGCCCCCCACCCTGGGGCACAGGGCACTGGGCAGGATGGCTGTGAGCATCTGCTGAAGCCAGGTACTGCCTGGGGGTCATGGAGAAGGAAGGGAGGGCACCCAGGGGGTGGTTGGAGGGCAGCAGGGAGCGGAGGAGCTTGGGGTGACCTTTGAGGGTGGTGCGTGAGCTGATCTAGAAACCCCATGGGTGGCCAGAGGGCTTCTTGCCCCGAGCTGTACCACTGCTTGGGTACCAACACCCATGAAAACACTGGGCAGCAATTTCTGCGTTGCCTCTAGGAGCGTTTTTTCCCCCCTAGATTTCCCCCATGTTTGTTTTGTACCACGCAGCAGCTGTCTGGGACAAGAGCAGGGTGGCAGTGGGATCTGGTACCCGCTGGGGCTGGCCGTGTCCCCGCACTGCCATCCCCCTGCTGCGTGATGCCATCCCCAGGGGAGCGATGCCCTTGAGAGCAGACAGGGCATTTCGGGGCCGGAGGTGGTGGAGGCATTTGAACAATTCTTTGTTGGCGACGTAGCAACCAACAGTTCCCAAAACTTGTGAGACCTATTTACTGCGTGAAGGTTAATTATGGAAACCCGCTGCCTCTGGGAGAGCGTCCAAGTGCCTTTCTCATTCCTATCTGCGCGCCCCGTCCACGCTGGTGGCTTTGAAATCTCTGCCCTTCGCTGGGAGCTGGCCGGGTTGGAAGCAGGTAACTGGTATTTATCGGTGCTGAGTGCCAAACCGTGCGTGGACGGGGGATGCCCGTGGCTGTGTAAAACTCGGCGTGTCTCTCCTGCTCCCAAAACCCAGGTCAGCGCGGGCAGAGAGCCCGGCTGTGAGTCCGGTGCCGCGGGCACAGCCCCGGCAGAGCGTGGGAGTCGGCGCTGGGGTTTCCTCCGGGCATTTCTCCTAAGCACACTGGAAGGGGAGACGTGCCTTCAGCCGGCACGGAGGGGTCTGGATTTGACCCTCGGGTGCGTTTGAGTGATGCCCTGTTCAGAGAGGCGGCACTGATTTCTGTGAGTGCAGCGCTGGGTGTTGCAGGCAGAGTTAATTCCCCTTTCACTGGCAATGCCCCGGCCCCTCTACCTTCAGCAGCAGCAGGATACACGTTTCCAATGGAAAACCGTTGTTTCAGCTCCTCAATTTTCAAGCAGTGAAGGCACAACCCCCTGGTTTGGTAGATGTGTCAGAACTTTCTGTCATTTTTGTGGAAAGTAGGCGAGTACTTCTGTTTACAGACTGGGAAGGGAAGCTGCGCTCCGCTTCTGCATAGTCACTGTTGTAGGTAACAGTTTATTTTAAGGCGGGATGGAAAGAAAACACACCAAAAAGAAAAGGAAAAAAAAAAAAAAAAGAGCATTCCCTTTGCTAGCGCTGGAGCGTGACAGCCAGAGGCTCAGGGCTCCCGCCCGCATCTGCCGGGCAGCTGGTTTCATGGCTTTCCATTAGGTAACGTATGGGCAATTTTATGATGTGATTTGCTTTTCACACACTAATTGGCTGTGTGGGACTTTTTATGGGGAATTTGGAAACTTGCTGTGAGAAGCTGGGATCCTGGGGTGTGACTTCTCGGTTTTTGGTGGTTGGTTTTTCTTTTGGTTTTTGGTTTTTTTGGGGGTTTTTTGTTGTTTTTTTTTTTAATTTTTATTTTTATTTTTGATTTTTAAAGCGAAAGTGCAGAGCCGGGGTTCTGGGAAGTGGCTTTCCTGCCTGTAATGACATTGGCCTCCGGTATTCCAGCTCGCTCCTTTTAGAGCTTTTATTGCATCTCCCAAGCTTTTCCCCATCCACGCCTGCGCAGGGTCAGGGGTGGGGAAGCTGTAGCCCCAAAAGCACTTGAGGGAGAGATGTCGGGCTCCAGACATCCCACGGCCAGGAGCAGTTCCCGTCAGAGCCACTGTGGACCTGGCATGGGTCTTGGTGCTCCCTCACCAGCGTCACGTCCAGGGGAATGCCGTGGAGCAGTGACTGTACAGGAAGATGGTGGGGGCGGATTTGTCCTTATTTTTTTTTTTTTTCCACTTTCATGTTGATTTTCATCCTTTTCTTCCACTTTCACTAGCAAAATGAGAGACTCTTCTCTTTCTCCATTTTTGCTTTCCGCCCCTTGCCCTGGCGTGCTGGGAGGTGCTGGTGGGTCCAGGTTCTCCTCCGTCCCCAGGTCGCTTTGCAGGGGCCAAGCTGGTGGAGTTGCCCCTGCCAGATCCACTCAGGGCATTTCTGATGGACCATGGTGGTGCTTGGGCCACCGCGTGTGCTTCTTGTTGGGTCTAAGAGATGGGGAGAGCAGCTGTGGTTGCCTTTTCCTTGGGAGACACCATCCAGCCTCAGGAGCTGCCGGAGAAGGGCAGAGGCTTTGCCTGGAGGGGATTCTCTAGTGGCTCGTAAGGGCTGTGCACCATCAGGAGCTCTTTCCAGTGAGTGTTGGTGCTGGTTTCCCCCATCATGGGGAAGTCCAGGCGTTTACCAAGGGCTCATCTGGCATGGAGAGCTTCTTCTGAAGTGGGAGCTGTAACAGGGCCTCTCACCCTACCTATCTGGCTGCTTTCATGAAACTGGTTATCAGCTTTGTGTGTGTGTGTGTGTGTGTGTCTGCATGGCTCTGTCGGATGTGGGTGAGGGTGGCTGGCAGGTTGGTGGTGGCACTGACGGCGAGGGTAACGCAGACACGCAGACAGAGAAGGCTTGCGCAAGTCTTCTTAGAAAACCCAGCTGAAAATACCAGGAACCTGCCAGCCCTTCTTCCCCTGCCACAGGCTGCAATACAACTCGAATGGGATCATTTCTGCCGTGTTTAAATGACAGATCTCAAAGATATGCAGTTGCTACAAGCTCATGAAAATCATTCCCTGGCCAGAGGAGGCAACCAGACCCTCTTCTCAGCCTTGCTGAGGGGTGGATGTGGTGTGTGATGAGCCTTTATTAGACATCAGAGAATCCTCCTGTCTGGAGATGTGGTCTTGTTGGAAACCCATCTCCATCGCTGCTGCTCGTGGCTTCTCTGCCCGGCTGGAGGCAGCATCCCCTGGGATATCAGGCTGGAATTCCAGCAGGGGCTGCAGACAGATGCCATCAGGTGTGGGGTTTGGGTCCCCCATCGCCTTGCCCTGGCAGTGAAGCTCACGGGGAGGTGGCGGGGAGGGCTGGGGACGTGCCCAGCAATGGGTGACCGGCTGTGTCCCCCCCCACCAGGCAGTTCACCACCCTCCTGCCCATCCTTTCCTGTGCTTCCCTGGGAAATCACGTCTGTGGGAAGGGTGGCCGGGGGGAGGAAACTGGCCGCCGGCTCCGTCCGGGACAGGGACACTTGGAAACCTTTTCTGTGCCAGCAATTCGACGTGGGGAGGGCTGCTGCCCCCCACCTGGCCCTTAGGGGGTTTGCTGCTATATGGGGCTCTGCGGAGGTTGGGGGGACACGATGCAGGACTTGCTGCAGCGGGGAAAGCCTGGGACCCGGCTCCAAACCAGGGTGAGAACTGGGACGCTCACCCTGGCCCCCCCTCCCCAGCATCCCCCGGTGTGGGGAGGAGGCAGCGGCGGAGGGGAAGGAAATGTCGTGCTCTGCCTCCTCATTTCCACCCAGCCCAGTCCTGCGCGGGAGCATCCTGCTGCTGCAGCCCTGGCCCCCGGCTGCTCCCCACGGCGGGGTGGCCGCGGCCACGCTGGGTGTCACACGCCTCCTGAGGGTCCCCCGGACGGCACAGAGGTGCCACTTGGCACCCCGGCCATGCTCTTCTACCAGTTCAGCCCCTCCGCCGCCAGGGGTAAGACTCTGCTTCTGGCTGCCCTTCCCTCTGCTATCCTTTCTAGCCCCCCATCCCTCCCTGGGGGCAGTGGGCAGTGGGGAGGGGGGGGTCAGGACATCACGGGGGTTGGGAGGTTGGTGTTTCTTCTCTTG
>QJSC01020919.1:1215074-1229834 GCA_003697955.1 Calidris pygmaea
GAGAGGGACGGGCGAGACCCTGCAACTGCTGTCACATTTTCTACGCTTGAGGTCAAATATTTGTCACCCTCAGAAGTATAAATCTCAGCAGACCGACGGACCGCTGACACTAGGCAGCAGCTTGCTTTGGCTGCGGGAGTTTTGGGCTGTTTTCCCTCAAGTTCTGTAAATTTGAGAAATTTCCCAGAAAATAGCGCTGGCTGTTGGGTGGGTTCATCCAGGCGATCGCTGAACCATGTGTGAGGGATGGGAACCGGCCAGGCAGGGGGGAGGCTGTAGAAAACCATCAGGGTTTTGGTGCCTGCCAGGAGGAACGTCAGCTTGAAAGAAGAGGTGGGGTGGTCCGGGGTGGTGGGAAGGAGGAAGGAGAAGGAGAGGTTTCTTTGGCAGACTTCTCTGGAGGATGTTTGCAAAAGCGACCAGCCCTAAGCTTTGATGAGCTCTGAACTAATTATTAAAAACAAAGGCCTTCCTCTCTTGCCTGGCAGAGTATTGTATTTTGGTTTGGTTGGGTTCAGAAATGAAATGTTCCATCGGGAGGTTAAACTGGTGTCTGGTGGCCTTATTGCTCCTGTGTTACCTCCTCCTCTTCGCCGCCTTCTAGCTGAGAGGCTAAAGCCAAGAGGTTTCTGCTCCCTTGGGCAGAGACACCCCCCCCTCCACGCACGGGCATCGGTGCCCACCAGTGCACCCCCGAGCTCCCCGCTCCCATTTCTGCAGCCGGTTGGTTCTTCTGCTTTGTGCACGTGAAACACGGGCTCGGGGGCCGTGGGACCTGGGGAGAAACGGGCTGCCCACCGCGGGGAGCGTCGCTGCTGCCTGGTGGGATGCTCAGGCTGGTTCTTTGCTTTCTTCCAGAAATCGAAGCCAAGAAAGCCTGCGACTGGCTGCGAGCGGCGGGATTCCCCCAGTATGCCCAGCTTTACGAAGGTGAGAGCTTGCCTCCTCCTGCTGGTCCCAGTCCCTGCCCTCTACCTGGTGGTCTCTCCTGTATCTCAATCGAATACCAAGGGTGGCTGCAGGGAGAGCTCACTGACCTCTGGGGAGAGGAGAGGAGAGGAGAGGACGGAGAGGCTTGTTTACTAATTATACGATTATGTATTAAAACTTTAAGCCTTTGGACTTGGCCGTGACCCGGGGAGCCAGCCATGCTGTTAACTTTTCTGCATTCCTGAACTTTTCGCCTTCAGGCAGGGCTGCGAGGAGTCCCCGGGGCGGCTGCTCAGGCCAAGGGCAGGCAGGCTTTGGAGAACCGTGGACTCCGAGTAGCTCAGTGGGTGTTTGCAGTGGGTGGGAGCCCAGAGGCAGCCAGTGGAGGTAACGTGGCGAGTGAGCGTTCCTTCCCTCCTTCCCTCCCCGCTCACACGTCCTGCAGGCTCCTGCCCTGCCCCGATATGCTATTTGGCAGCAAAGTCTGGGTTTTCTGAGTACACAGCAAGCCATGCCCGGGGCAGGCTGGGTTCCCAACACCACACAGCTCCCGGGGTGCAGCAGATCCACCCCTCGCCCCACCATGGACCCATTCCCATCTCCTTGGCTGTGCCCCCCCCCCCACCCCGGCAGGTTGTAGGGTGACTCTGGCGGTGGGTCTGGCCTCCGGCTCAGCTGTGTTTACGTCAAACCCATGGTGGGACCTCTGGTCCCTGCTGGTGGCTTCAGCCGGCCGGGACAATAGCGGGAAGCCGGGTCTCCGTCGGGCTGCAGCGATGGCTATTGTTCGGCCGGGCATTTCCACCGCCCCCCGCAACACGTGTGCGGGAGCCACGCTCATGCCCCTCGGGTGATGGCTTTACAGGCTGCCTGTTTTGCCTCTGATTTCTATTTTAGGGCACAGGTTTCTATTTTTTCCTACAGGGGAGACCCAGCCCCAGGTGTCGGACCCCAATAGCGCTTATAGCCCAGGGCGGCGGGGAGCGGGTGGTGGGTGCTGGAGTCTATGAATAAACTGACCCTTTCTTCAGCCTCTATGAGCAAAACTTCCCACATCCTCTGAGTGTTTCATTCTGTTTTTCTCCCCAGCTGGCAGGGCTCAGCGTCCCCTTGGTAATTGCACTCGATAGCTTCATTAACAGCTGGGCTTAGACACTTGTGGTTAATGGTCCAGGTCCTACATAGCTAATCCCAGCAGAGCTGTCTCCGAGTGTACGGAAATGAGCAGGGAATGGGATGGAGACCCTTGGGCACCTCGCCACCCTCACCTAACTTACCTGGAAAGAGCACTGCCTGAAGACCCTGGGCATGTACCACCTCTGGGTGGTCCTCCAGCTACTGCCCTGCAAGCTTATCTGCCTGTGGAGACCTGACCCATGGCCTTTGAAGTGTGTGTTGGGGGTTGAATGAGATGCTAGATCTGCTGTACCACCATACCAGTATGGCTTTTGTGCTCCTGGGGCACCTCTTAGTAGCTCTGAGCTCTCCCTAGGGAGCTGAGAAGTTTTCTTGACCCTGTGGGATCAGTGGGAGAAGGGAATCATTGATGAGCGATCAAGGCATGTGTGATGTATTGCCTTATGGGACACCAAGATGTCTCTTGGGCAGTGTTGGGGAGGTGGCCACTCTCCAAAAACCACCATGAGAAGCCGAGGGGTTCCCTATCCCCCTGCGGTGCATGGAGCCGGCACCCCCAATGAGGAGAAGCCCACGCTCCAGATGTGCTCAGCTGGCAGGAGAGCTGTGTGGTGATACCTGTGTGGGTGTGGGAAAGGGCTGTGAAGGGCTGGTGTTTATTTCTGAACCAGCTCATCTCTCCAAGTGCTACAGCTATCCCAGCACCCCATCCCAACAGGAGCTTTTTCCGTGGGTTTTAATTGTCCCAGGCAGGCCAAGGTCCCCGGTGCAGCGACGGGGTTGTTTGTCCTGCGAGGGGGAAGCAGTCTGAGGAGGAGGTGATGTGAAGGGTATCATCTGCTGCATGACACTGATCCCCTCCCAGCATCTGGGCTGCCACAAGTCCTCCTTCTCCTGGCCTGGTGGGACTTGTTTCCACCCCTCTCCTCTGCCTGGTCCATCCTTCCCACCTCTGCACTTGGCTTGTGCTCACCACCAGGACATCCTCAGTCCCCTCTGTGCCTTGCTCTTGCTCTTTGCCGGCTGCCTCCTGGAGCTGTGGGCAAAAAGTGATCCCTCAGGAGGAAACACTCCCTGGGGAGAGCTGTGTCCCAGTCAGCTCAGTGAGACCATCCCCCTCTGTAGGTTCCCCTCCTTCATCCATGGCTGTCATGGGTGGCAGCTCCTGGTGGCAATGCGATGCTCTGGCCTTCCCGCCTTCTTCCGACTCATACTCATGGTGCAGGAGCCTCCCATGCCTTTCTTTTCCACCACTCTCCTGCTTCCCCAGCTCTCCAGCCTTGCAATCTCTCCTCCTCTTGCTCCTCACAGCATCTCTCTCCTCCCACGATCACCGCCGTCCCTTGTGCCCGGCGGAGCGGCTGACTCAGAAACGACCACTGATTTTTCCTCTTGCTTTCCTCCCCAGACTCATCGTTCCCTCTCGACATCGGCGCTGTGAAGAAGGACCACAGCTTCCTGGACCAGGATTCCCTCAAATCCCTGTGCAGGTGAGGCTCCCTCGCACCCCTTCATGGCTACAGGCAGCGGAGCCGGGGCAAGGACGTGCCCCAGGCAAGGGCTCGGGGTGGCTGCCCACGGGTGGGCTCAGCCGTGGGGGCTGTGGGGTCCCTGCCTTGCACCCTGGCTGGGGTTTGGACCCTGCTCGGGCATTCTTGCTCCCTCTGTGAGGAGGAATTTGGATGCTTTAGCCTTTCTCATCAGGCAGCGTTGCCGGCTGTTGGGTGGTGCCAGGGAAACGGCAGCGTTTTATTATTTTGGACTTGCAGAGCTCCTGGAGAACGGAAGCATTTCCCAGGAATAATTCTTCTCTTTGTGTGGCTTTCGGGCTGCGTTTCAATTTCAAGCTTGGGTAACTCCGGCCTGTAGAGCTGGATTAGAAATGGTTTGGTCAGAGCTGAACTCTCAGACGGAGCAGAGGGGGCAAAGAGAGACCCATTGCTGCTGTCCCTGCTGCCCGTGGGTGGCATCTTGCTGATGGTGGTCCTCAGGGCAGGGAGCCGTGTCTGCCCAGGGTGCATTTTATATTGCTTTATTTTGCAAGCTTGCTTCATCAAGCTTTGTCAAGCTGGAGGGGAGCAGATTTAGACTGGAGATTAGGAGAGGGTTCTTTACTGTGAGGATGGTGGAGCACTGGAACAGGTTGCCCAGGGAGGTGGTTGAGGCCCTTTCCCTGGAGATATTCAAGGTGAGGCTTGATGAGGCCCTGGGCAACCTGGTCTAGTTGGGGGTGTCCCTGCTGGCTGTGGGGAGGTCAGACTAGATGACCTTTGGAGATCCCTTCTGGCCTGGGCAATTCTATGATTCTATTCTATTCTATTCATAATGTCTCTGAGAACAAACTGGAGTTTGGAAACCACGTCTCCACATCATAGTGAAGGGGTCTGGCTTGGCTGGTGGCATAAGGCAGATTCAGATCGAAGTGCCTGTGGGTGAAATGGTGTCCACAGACGGAGTTTCACTTGGTCATCAGGTGTGTGCTGCCTAGGAAGGAGAGAAAACACACAGCGAGGGATTTGCTGTAGTGTGAGGTGCTGCGTGGGAAGTCACACGCTGCTAATTAGCGCTTCGTGCAGGGTCATTAGGAGCTGCGGGTGCTCACGGCGGCGGGTCGGGGAGCTGTGATTTGCTTCACCCAGGTGAAGCCTGTGCTGGTGGGTCCCTCCCCTTTCCTGGAACAACGGCTCTGTGGGCTGCTCTGCCCGAGGGTTTCTGCTGGCTCGTGTGGCTTCGTGTGACGTTAGTCATCCCGGTGCCTGGCAACGCCGCCCCGCCGAACATTTTCCACCAGGGCACGCTACTCCTGGCAGCAGCGGGGCTGAAAATAGCTCCGGGAGATGCCGCCGGGGGTGCGTTGCAGCAGGGAGGCAGCGGGTGTTTCGGGGCAAACTCTCCCAGTACTGCCAGCGTAAGCAAGAGCAAAAACCCAAAAGGAGGGACCACCTCCCCCCCCGCCCCGCCCCCGCCCCGGCCCCAAACTCTGTCCCAGCATCTGTCTGTCCGGACGGGCTGTGTGTCACACTGGCCAAGAGTGACTCAGAGCTGCTTTGGCTTTCGAGCCACATCATCGTGCCCATGCCCCCACGCTGACTCCTCGCTGAGACACGGCCACTGCCTCCCTCTGTCCCTCCCACACACACGCCCCGCTGCCCAACGGAGCGGACACGGGGTGGGAAAATGGCCCGTTACTTATTTGCTTTCCAAACAGAGAGGTTTCTGTGCTGGGCAGGAGGGGATCCCCTGCGCTGCTTCCCGGGTGCCTGGTGAGCTCCTGGTTTTTCCTCCCATTGATCCCATCAGGGTGGGAGATGGCGAGAGATCTCTGACCATCTCTCCCTGCCTGAGCTTTCAGGTTCTTTTGTGGTCACCTGGCTGGACACAGAAGCTTCTGAGATTGTTTTGCTCTAATAACCTGGAGCATGTCATCCCTGCCCACTCGCAGGACTGGTACAGCTGGGTGAGCCAGGCAGGACAGCGGTGTCCCTGTGTTTGTCTAGCAAAAAGGTCTAAAAGGACACTGGAAAATGCAGCTCCTCCAAGAAAACGAACCCTCTGGACATGTTCTTTTCCCCCCCTGGCACACGTGCTCCCATCTCACTCCCTGTGCCAGGCTTCATGCATTGAGTCTTGTGGCAGGATGCACTGCAGGACCGGGCTCTCGGTTGGGGGGTTTCAGTGGGATTGCAAGAGGGGCATTAGTCAAATTTTTGGTAATACACCCCTGAGGTTTGTTTTTCAGCTGAGCAGACACGGAACTTGCAGGCTGGAACAAAAGTGCTTGTCGTAGAGTTCATGAAGGTGCTAATTAAAGTGAATTAACTGGAGATTCATAGAATCATAGAATCGTCTAGGTTGGAAGGGACCTTAAAGATCATCTGGTCCAACCATCAACCTAACTCTGGCAAAAAAATAAATAAGAAATAGGAAATAAAAATTACTAAATCATATTCCTGAGGACCTTGTCAACCCATCATTCATTCATTCACTTGTGTAAAGAAGAAAGCCAGGGCTTGAAGCTGTAGCTGGAGAAGGTTGAAGGGCCCACCTGGGGGTCATTCCTGCCCCGGGGGGTGCCTGGCAGCTGAGTTTGAGGGAATGGGTCAGGGGGGTTTGAGGGAACGGGAAGCTGTCAGGGGGTTTGCCCTCAGAAATAGCAGAAATGTCCCCAGTAGCCTTCAGGGCCAGGCTGCTCCCGGCAAATGCCACCTGAGAGGTGGCTTGCACCCATTGTGGTCCTGGCAGCCCGGTGGTGCCACGAGCGGTGGGAGGTGGGTGTCCTTTGAGGTCCTTTGGTTGTGGGAGAGCAAACGCCGGGCGCTGAGGTGGCTGCAAGCCTTTAGGCACGTGGGAGGGGAGTGTGACTCCGATGGCTACTGGCATAATACTGGCCGACAAGTGGTCCACTGGCTGGTACGTGACCACGGGCTTGTGCCACTCGTGTGCCACTTGTGCCACCTGCCTGAGCAGGTGGTGGGGGCACGGGGTGCTGGTGGAGCTCGGGGGGCAGTGTGGGGCACCACGCTCCCCGGGGAGCAGGCTTGGAGCTGTGCCGGGCTCCGCACAGTGTCCCTCTGATCCCTGGAGCAGCAGCTGCTGGGTGACAGGTGACAGTGAACAACAAGGGCTCTAAGACAAAAAGAAAAGGAAAAAGAAAAGGAAAAAGAAAAGGAAAAAGAAAAGGAAAAAGAAAAGGAAAAAGAAAAGGAAAAAGAAAAGGAAAAAGAAAAGGAAAAAGAAAAGGAAAAAGAAAAGGAAAAGGAAAAAGAAAAAGAAAAGGAAAAAGAAAAGGAAAAAGAAAAAGAAAAAGAAAAAGCAAAAGCAAGCACTGTGACCCCGGCAGGGGCCGGGATCAGGGTAAAGCCTCTCTTGGTTTCTTGCAGGAGGCTGATGACCCTGAACACATGTGCCTCCATGAAGCTGGAAGTCCACTTTCAGCGTAAACAGGTACGTCCTGGGCGTTCAAGGGCAGGGGAGGAGTGGAGGGGCGCGAGGGAATGCGTGTGCACTGGTGGCACAACAGCCCTGTGTTCAGTAATAACACTGGGGTGTTCTGGGACTGGCCCCGAGCACGGACCAACACCCGGTGCTGCTGGGTGTATTTTTTCACTGTTTCCCAGGATAGACGTGGCCCCAGAAGGGTTTGGCTGGATTGGCAGGTGCCCCTGGTTCCCACACACCTCTCCGAGGCTCTGGCGGTGGCAGCTGAACCCCAGGAGTTGTTAGACCCAGGCTGGGACAGCCGTGGTGGTCTGTGCAGGGCTCTGTGCCTGCAACCTGCGGCATCACCCTGGGGGTCCGTGCTGAACCCCCGCCCCCGACGGCAACATCCTGACCCTGAAGGGATGGGTGAAACCAGCCCCTCTCTCACACCACCAATTAATATTGGCATATTAATAACACAACCTTTTCTATTTCCCTTCATGAATAATACATTGAAAAAACCACACCAGCTTGGTGTTTAGCATATGGGAATCGTTATGTGGGTGTTTTCCTGCTTATTCCGACTGCCCTTATTTTGGCTTGGGAAGGGATGCTGACCTGCATCCCTCGCTGCGCTGCCGGGTGTGGCCATGGGTTTGCTGGGAGGCTCCACAGAGATGTCCCAACTGCCTGTGAGATATCCAGAGGTAGCCTGGAAGCAGCACCTTCCCTTCCTTGGTACAGTATGGCCCTTGGACATAGGCAAAGTGATGCCTGGTGGCTCCTGGAGGCCTCCGTTGCTAAAGGAGTGGGTTTAAGGGGCCGTGTTGTGGACTCTGCCCTTTGCTGGGTTGCTTGTCCCAGAAGAGCAGGGCAGGAGGACACACTGACCTTCTGTGACTCTGATTGTCCCCTGTTGTCGCCCACTTGCAGAATGAAGACTCCGAGGAGGAAGACCTGTGTGCCATCAGCGACCGGTGGGCTTTTCAGAGGGACAGCAAGAGGTGGTCGCGGGTGGGGTCGGTCGATGTCCTCTCCCAGGGCTCCGAGGTCCTGAGCTCCACCATGCGGCTGGCGTCCAGCCGTGAGAGCGTCCTGACGGACCTCAGCACCAACCCGGAGGCCGTGTCCCTGCACAGCAGCGGCAGCACCGGCAGCACAGGCGGCAGGCTGGGCGTCGGGACCGTGCCACTTGACCCCCCGTCCCCCATCCACGCTGCCACCGCCGCCTCCAGCCGCAGCTTGAGTGAGCGCTCCTTGCCGGAGAAGCCCTCGAGCCGGGACGAAGGCTCCAAGGAGAAGCCAAAGAAGCGACGGTCTCGCAGCTTCCTGAAGAGGATCGAGTCCCTCCGAAGGAAGGACAAAGAGAAAACCGACCCAGACGAGAAGGTGGCCGCACACGGCAACCTCACAGCCACAGCAGGATGGGGCTCCCTGAAGACTAATGGGGACCTTGCAGCCACCAAGGCCACCTCCCCTAAAAGAGGGATATCTGGCTCTTTCCATGGCAAAAAACACTTCTTCTCGGTATCGTACAGGACTAACCGCTTGCTGGGCTCAGGCAGGAGCAAGGTGAGCTCTGCCTCGAAACGCAGCGGAGTCTACCTGGAGGACTACAAAACCGATGTGACAGCCAGCGGCGACTGGGCTGCTGGAGACTGCCAGCACCGGCCGGCACGCAGCGGGGACTGCTTGGTCTACATCCCCCGGGACCACAAGCCGGGCACCTTCCCCAAATCCCTCTCCATCGAGAGCTTGTGTCCCTTGGGCGGCAGCTCCCTGAGCCACTGGAAATCGGGGAACGTGCCCGTGGGGCTGGTGGGAGGCGGCGGGGGTGGCAGCAGCAGCAGCGTGGAGGGCTCGTCCTCCCCGCGGGGCTTCGGCTGCCGGCGGCGACGGGGTTCCTGCAGCTCCTTGGGCAGCCGGGTCAGCGTGTACGACAACGTGCCCGAGTTTGGCAGCAGCGAGGATTTCTGCAAGGACGACGGGGAGGTGACCTACGAGAACCTCGACGACATACTGCAGCACATGTGGGGGCTGCAGCAGAAGTTGGAGCTCTGGTATAAAGCCATCTCCCCCGACCTGGCTGGGGAGGAGGGGGGTGAGGAGGAAGAGGAGGAGGAGGAGGAGGAGGAGGAGGAGGAGGAGGAGGAATCGGACTCGGGAGGGGAACCTTCCAACCTGCACTTCGAAGAGCGATCCATGTCGGACGTCGGGACTTCTGCCAGTGACTTTGACAGCACGGGCAACTCCCTCAATGAGGCCGAGGAGACCGAGATGCGGGAGCGCCGGGACTCGGGGGTGGGAGCATCGCTCACCAGGCCCTGCAGGTAAGCGTGGGTTGGGGCTCGGGCTGTGTCCTCCTCTCCTCCACCATTCTTAGATCCCAGCTGGAGTAGCGCATCCAGCTCTGGAGCTCCCAGCGTTAAGAAGGACATGGACCTGTTGGAGAGGATCCAGAGGGTGGTCACAAAGATGCTCACAGGGCTGGAGCACCTCTGCTACGAGGGCAGGCTGAGGGGTTGCTCAACTTGGAGAAGAGAAGGCTCCAGGGAGACCTCAGAGCAGCTTTCCAGTATCTGAAGGGGGACTACAGGAAAGCTGGAGAGGGCCTTTTTACAAGGGCATGTAGTGATAGGACAAGGGGTAATGGCCCCAAATTGGAAGAGGGGAGATTTAGATTAGGTATAAGGAAAAAAATTTTCACTATGAAGGTGGTGAGACACTGGCCCAGGTTGCCCAGAGAAGCTGTGGCTGCCCCATCCCTGGAGGGGTTCAAGGCCAGGCTGGATGGGGCTTTGAGCAACCTGGTCTGGTGGGAGGTGTCCCTGCCCAGGGCAGGGGGTTGGAACTGGATGATCTTTATGGTCTCTTCCAACCCCAACCATTCTGTGATTCTTAGGAAGAACTTTGTCCTTGAGCTGCCAGTGTGTTGCTGTTCAGGGGACCACCGCAAGCCCATCTCCCATCCCACACTTGCTTCTGCAGCAGGGATGCGCGGCCCGTGGCTCGGGGAGCAGCACTGGAGCCCTTGCTGGGAGGATGCTGAGCGGTGCCCTGCAAGCCCTGGCTTGGCAATCGCCCTTTTCCTGGTGGCAGAAGCGGGCAGGAGAGGGGAGATGCTGGTGGCCCTGGGGTGCGGGCAGGGGCAGCGCAGCACGGGGCACTGGTGCGCTCTGGTGGCTGCAAGCCACCACTGCCAGCCCTGCTGCTGCTGCCTGTGGCGCACAGGCTGCGACCTCTGCCTGCACAGACCTGTAATTAAATGGTTTTTCATTTACTAATAGCAGGTCTAAAAAATGAAGGAGGCGCTTGCTTGCAGTGTGCTCTTGGGCTTTCCCTAAGAAAACTCTGAATTCTGTGACTTTTCTAGCCCCTGCTGGGCTGGCGCTGGAGGGTGACGTGCCTACAGGCAGGCACGGAGGGTTAAAGAGGACTGGGGGTTTTGTTATATGGGAATGTCCCTTCGGGGCTTGGGGATGCACTGGACCAGCTGAGCAGGAGACTTCCCAGAGCAGCATGGACTTGGGAAGGGTTTTAGCAGTCTCCAGAGAGAGCATGACCTTGTTGGGGTGTCTTCTTCTTGAGAAAGCAAGTGTTGGAGACATCCCCTTTGCCATGGCGATGCTCCGCATGGTGGTCCCGCAGGGATGTGTCCCCCTGAGCATCTGAGCTCTCCCCAGGTCTCCTGGCAGAGCTGTAGCCCAGCACGGTCCTTGAGTGTTGGGGCAGCCCCATGGCTCTGTGAGGGGTGCAAGTGAGAGGATGCTGGTTGTTTGAGGGGACTCTCGGGGAGGGAGCAGTCCTTTGAGGCAAGGGAAAACATCTCTCATGCTCTCCCTCACACCCCCTCGCACTGGGTTTGTGAGCAGCGCTCATGGCACTGGGGCTGGTGTTGGTATCCCTGGGCTCAGCCCGGCTGCCGCTGTGCCCACACCTTCCCCCAGAGCAGCGGGTGCTGTGGGGAGGGAAAGGTCCTTCCCCAGTGTCTCCAGCTCCACCACGACCGTCCTTTTCCCCGCAGAAAGCTGCGCTGGCACAGTTTCCAGAACTCCCACCGGCCCAGCCTGAACTCTGCCTCCCTGGAGATCAACCGCCAGTCCTCTGCCCAGCTCAACCTGCTCCAGAAGTGCTCCCTGCTCCGTCTCACGGCCATCATGGAGAAGTACTCCGTGCCCCACAAGCAAGCCTGGACATGGTGAGCTGGTGGGGAGAGGGACTGGGACGGTGCTCTCCTGGTGGATACGGGCTCTGTGCTATGTCTGCCGCTGCCTCCCAGCCCAGGACCTGCACCCTGGGGCAGCTTTGGTGCATGAAGGTGGTGGAGAGGGATGGGGAAAAGTGGAAGCAAAAGCTGGCTTTGTTCTGCGTGGCTGTGGGCGTCCTTGCAAGCACGAGGCAAGGGCTGACACCTGGGCTCCCAGCATCATTGCATCCCGGAGGGCTGCAGGCATTTGTGGGGCGTTAAAAAATGCTGCAGCAACATCAGAGAGGATGGTTTCTTTCTGTAGCCAAGTATTGAAGCATTTTGGCCTCATAAAAGGTGCTGCAGTTCCTGCTCGAAAGCTGCCTTGCTTATATTCAAAACACGGCAGGAGCACGTGTACGTGTGTGTTACCCGGGTCCCGCTCCCCTCTGCAAGGTGCTGCTGAGGTTCTTTGCGCTGACGTCTGTCTGTCCCACCCCACAGGACCGTGCCCAAGTTCATGAAGAGGAGTAAAGTCCCCGACTACAGGGACAAGGTGGTCTTCGGGGTGCCGCCCATCATCAACGTGCAACGGACGGGGCAGCCCCTGCCCCAGAGCATCCAGCAGGCGATGCGCTACATCCGCAGCCAGTGCCTGGACCAGGTGATGCTGCGACCATCGGCTGTGGCTGTGGGGCGGCTTTCAACTTGCTGCTGAGCAAGCAGATTTGGGGAAAAAATAAAAAAAAAAAAGCCAGCTTGCCGGGGTGCTTTTTGTTCCCCTCTTGCAGCGCTGGGCTGCGGTGAAGCGGGAGGGCGAGATTGTCTGTGGGAACTCCCACCCTTGGCCATCCGTCACCCAGGGTTCTCCTCTGGGTTGCAGGGGAGTGAGGTCTTTGGGGAAGGGGCTTCCTCACCAGTTTACTCCATGGGGAGTCCACCCAGGCACTTTCTAGGTGGGTGCCCACTTGAGCACCAACCCGCTCTTCCCTGGCAGGTTGGCATTTTCCGAAAGTCAGGGGTGAAGTCCCGGATCCAGGTGCTCCGGCACATGAATGAAACCAGCCCCGACAACGTCAACTACGACGGGCAGTCAGCGTACGACGTGGCTGACCTGCTGAAGCAGTATTTCCGCGACCTGCCGGAGCCCATCTTCACCAGCAAGCTGACGGACACCTTCCTGCAGATATACCAGTGTAAGTGCAGGGCTGGGACCGGTCACCCCTGGGCTGGGGATGAAAAGTCGGGGTCTCCCAGGGAGGAGGCGTCTCCCTGTTCGTTTGGATAGAGGCGGTGGAGGCAGGTGGTGGCCCGCGGGGATGGACCTGCTGACCATTAGCTTTTCCACAGTCGTGTCAAAGGAGCAGCGGCTCCAGGCGGTGCAGGCGGCCGTTATCCTCATGCCGGATGAGAACCGGGAGGTGCTGCAGACCCTGCTCTACTTCCTGAGCGACATCGCCTCAGCGGAGGAGAACCAGATGACCGCCGGGAACCTGGCTGTGTGCCTGGCCCCCTCCATCTTCCACCTCAACGTGTCCAAGAAGGAAAGCACCTCACCGAGGTAAGGGTTGGACTAGCTCTGTCCTCCTCAGCCTTCCTGCAGCTCCCATCTCCCCATCACCCCTTCCCTGTCCCTCCTGCGAGGAAGCCACTCAACCCGGGCAAGACATGGTGGGAATGTGTGTGCTCTCACACAGCCCCCCCATCGCTCTGCTCTGCTTTGCAATATGGAGGTCCCCCATTCTGCAATGCAAATAAGAGCAATGGGGGGCTAGAGGTGGGCAGGGTGCCCGACCGGTCCCTGCAATGCCTGCTCCCCCCACAGGGTGATACATAAGAGGGGCACCATGGGGAAGCCTGACCAGAAGGATCTCAATGAGAACATGGCTGCAACGCAGGGGCTCTCCCACATGATCACTGACTGCAAGAAGCTCTTCCAGGTGGGTGACTGTGGAGTGGTCCAGCCTGGCACTGCCCTCCCTGGGTGCTGCCAGTGGGAGATGTGAGCTTGCCGGTGGGATGCTGGCAAGATAAGGGCACCCATCTTTCAGTGGGGCAGCTGCTGCTGGTCGGTCAGTACTGTGAGCGAAGCCCAGCTGCATCTTCTTGTGGTGCAGGTCGCAAGCTGCAGCACGTACGTCCAGGGAGGCTGTGTCCATCTTTCCTCCCTCCTTGGTGGGATGAGGAGTTGCGCGGTTTTCTGGCTGCCCAGGACCACTCACAAAGTCCACGTAGGATCCTTCTGGCTTTCTGAACATCTCTATGCTCTTGGTTTGCAGGTGTCCCATGACATCTTGCTCCAGCTCAGCAGCTCGTATATGGCAGCAGATGCTTACCCCCATCCCCTGGCTGACTTCGTGTGTCAGGGGGAAAGCAAGGATTTACACTCCTACTTCGAGCAGAGTGTCCAGAACCTGCTCAAAGAGTCATCGGAGAAGTTCAAGGGCTGGCTGAGCACCCCGGGGCCCCTGAACACAGAGCTCTCCTGCAAAAAGGTAAATGCCAGTGTGTGGAGGGGGGCTTGGGGTCACGTGGGGAAATGGGTGACCATGGGGTGTCATGGGTCCTGCAGGCACCTGCCAAGTGGCTCACAAGCCCTTGGTGTTTGTTCCCTTTGGTGAGGAGCGATCAGCAACCCCTTCTGTGGCCAGAGGAGAGGCTGAGAAGTGGAAAGCTCTGGGATGGAGGATGCTCTGTGCCCAGGAATCCTAGCAGAGACCTCATAGTGGTGGTGTTAGCAGAGGAGCTGGTTGCCCACATCCAGCCCCTCTTTGGCAGTCAGAGCAGATCCCATCCCATCCCATCCCATCCCATCCCATCCCATCCCATCCCATCCCATCATTAGTAAGTAGATGGTGCTGCTCCATGGCAGTGAGAGCCATCAGTAAAGCTGCTCAGGGGGGTTAGCACTACGGGGGTCCCATGGGACAGCCTGCCTGACCTTTCTCTTGGCCCGTCAGGTTGGGGATGGGCACCCTCTGCGCTTGTGGAAGGTCTCCACAGACGTCGAGGCCCCTCCTGCCACGGTGCTGCACCGGGTGCTTCGGGAACGTCATCTCTGGGATGAGGACCTGCTGCAGAGCAAAGTGGTAGAGGCTCTGGACAAGAACATGGAGGTCTACCACTACGTCACGGACAGCATGGCACCCCACCCACGCAGGGACTGCGTGGTGCTCCGGTGAGGGCAGGGGGGGACCCAAGTTGGAGGGTTTGGTGTTCGTTTGGTGGATCCCATCCGGCCCCAGCCCTGGCTGCTCCTCCCTGGGCTGTACAGGGCTGTACCCCCAAACTCCCTGCTCCCCATGCAGACCCCACCGTCTGGGCTGCCCGTGGGTGGGGACGCAGGGACAGGAGCTGAGCGGGACCGCTCTGGAGCTGGAGAGCTGCCTGGCAGAAAAGGACCTGGGGGTGTTGGTCGACTGTCGGCTGAACAGGAGCCAGCAGTGTGCCCAGGTGGCCAAGAAAGCCAACAGCATCCTGGCCTGCATCAGGAACAGCGTGGCAAGTAGGGCCTGAGAGGTGATAGTCCCCCTGTACTCGGCACTGGTGAGGCCCCACCTCGAGGGCTGTGTCCAGTTTTGGGCTCT
>QJSC01020919.1:1229934-1270859 GCA_003697955.1 Calidris pygmaea
GGGTTATTCAGCCTGGAGAAGAGGAGGCTGAGGGGAGACCTTATCGCTCTCTACAACTACCTGAAAGGAGGGTGTAGAGAGGTGGGGGTCGGTCTCTTCTCTCAAGTCACAGGCGACAGGACGAGAGGAAATGGCCTCAAGTTACGCCAGGGGAGGTTCAGGCTGGATATTAGGAAAAATTTTTTCACTGAAAGGGTTACCAGACATTGGAATGGGCTGCCCAGGGAGGTGGTTGAGGCACCATCCCTGGAGGTGTTCAAAAGCCGGGTTGATGTAGTGCTGGGAGGTATGGTTTAGTGATGGTGATACTCCTTGCTTGTTGTGCGGGTGTCTATTTTTGTCAGTTAGGTTGACAGTTGGACAGGATGATCTTTAAGGTCCCTTCCAACCTAGAAGATTCTGTGATTCTGTCCCACAGGCGCTGGCACACGGACCTGCCGCGGGGAGCCTGCCTGCTCATCTCCATCTCGGTGGAGCACGACAAGCTGCCGGTGGAAGGAGGTGTCAAAGCCATCGTGCTGACCTCCCAGTACCTCATCGAGCCCAGCGCCATGGGACGCTCCAAAGTGACCCACATCTGCAGAGCTGACCTCAGGTAAGGGAGGACCTTTGGTGCCACCGCATCAGCTTCTGGGGAGGTTGGTGGAGCAGCAGGTAGTGGCAGGAGCTACTTGTCCCTCTAGTTGCCTGGCCTGGCAGGATAGGTAGGGTTGCAGCTCACAAAGTGTGGTGCCTACCTGCCCGGAGGGAAGGGGGTGCTGGTCTGGGGCCAGGTTTTTAGATGGTTACTGGGAAAGGAGCCACCAGCTCGGTCTTGCAGTGCTGGCAGTTCCTCTGGTGGCTCCGAGTTGTGGCAGCAAGTCCCTTAAAGCTGCTGCAGAAGACACGGGGTTCCCTGTGGGTCTGAAGCACGGCATTCACACGCTCTGCGGCGAGCTGTGCTGGGGTGTAGTGGTGTAAGGATGGGCAGATGCAAGGAGCAGCCTGGTTGTCATTCTGGACTGGCACAAGCCTGGATGGGTCACAGATATTCCCCAATTTTGCCAATTGTCTGCGGTGGAGACCTGTAGTACTCGTTCAGCCTCTCATGGTCCATCGCAGCTGGAGCTATGCTGAGTCCCTGTCCTGGAGCAAAAAGCCATGTTCTGCTCCTTGGTGCCTGCCTGGTCTCTTCTGTCCTGCTCACCCTTCTCCTGCCTGTTCCCTTCTCCAGGGGCCGGTCTCCTGAGTGGTACAACAAGGTCTTTGGCCACCTCTGCGCCATGGAGCTGGCGAGGATCCGAGACTCTTTCCCAGCCCTGAGTCCCAATGGCCCCGAGACGAAGATCTGAGGCTCCAGGGAAGATGCTCTGTCCTGTCTAACATGGACTTGCTGGTGGACCCAGGCTGGGGCTCTTGGAGGGGAGTGCCATGCAGGCAGCTGGCGATGGAGGGGGAGGCAGAGGCTGGCACACTCGCAGGCACATATTTATAAGCATCCTTTTACCCTGGGCCGGGCATTCCCCATCCCACCATCCTGCTGCTGCTTCAGCCACCCCTCGCTCAAGCGTGCCTTGCAGCAGGTTGTCCACGGAGGTGAAGCCCTGCAGCCCATGGTCCCTGCAGGAGGAACTGGGGAACAGCAGGAAAAAGAGGGGGGCTGTAGGGGTGACCCCCTCCCCAGGAAGGCATCCTGTGGGCAGGGCTGGGAAAGCAGCTGGCCCTGGTTGAGCTGGGTCCCCCCCCTCGCCGTGTGAGCTGGGAGGATCCGTGGGGTCGAAGGTGTGTGGAGTGGAGCGGGAGGGTGCGGAGGTGTGGGAGAAGTGAGGGGGAAGGACAGTGCCACGTCTGTAGGTCACAGCGCTGTCGGGAAGTGAAGGGTGGGCAGCGAGGGGTGGATTGTGCGGCGTCACCTGGCAGGGACAGCCAGAGAGTCGCTGCGAGAACCTGTTTGGTGGTGGAAGAGGCTGCTGTTCTGGGGAGCAAGGGGGCTGCATCTAGATACTGAGCCCTGGTCGAGTGGCAGAAGGAACCTATTGCCATTATCTTTGGTGCTTCATTTCATAGGAGAAGAAAAAGCCCTCCAGTCCTGCACCTTGCTCTTACTCGGCTTTTTCCCCCTCTCTTGTGAATTCAGTTTCAGTGGGGGCTGGATGGATGATATTCCAAGCTAACCCGGTCCCTTGAAACCAGCCTACCCATGGTTTGGAGGGGCAAGGACACGTCCAGAGCCCCAGAACAGCTGCCCTGGTAGTTGGCTACAGTCTGGGAAGGGACAATGCCCCACCGGGCCGGTTCTGAGGAGGAACTGTGGGAGGGAGGAAGGGAGGGACACAGCCAGCACAGCAGCTTTCTAATTCCTTGCTGCTGTTGGGATCCCCGTTGCGCTGCCCCAGTACCATGGCAGCTTTGGCCAAGGCAGGGTTGTGCACAGCCCAGCTCACAAGCAAGGAAAACATGGTAGCCCAAGCCAGGTCAAGCTCAGTCCCGTCCTGGCCTCTGCAGTAAGGTGGGGAGGTGGAGTCGTCCTGGATTTGCCCCTCACTGGGCAACTACAGGTGGTAGAGGCCATGTCCCTCCTGGATGTAGAGCTGCCTCCCTGACACTACTCCCTGCAGAGATTGTCCCTTCCCCTTCCCATCCCTCCTTTTCCCCTGCAGAGAAACCCTCTGCTGTAGCTAACAGCACCCAGGACCCGACCTGGTTTCTCCCTTCAGGCAGGGACCCAAGTTACCAGACATCGTTCCAACTGGAAGGCAATATGACCCACGCGGGGGAGCTATTCCCAGTGTCAGTTTTGCCATAACACATCCTATCTGTCTCTCCTTGGGTGAAAAAAAAAAGAAGAAAAAAAAAAAAAAGAGCAGCTCAGCCTGTATTCTGTGTTTTTATATATATATTTTATATATATATAAAAATATAACTAACATTTGGGGGAGTGATTTTTCTCCTAATATTTTTTTAATTTTTTTTTCTACCTATAAATACTTGTACAGTTGGAATATTAATATATAACTCCGGCAGTAGAACTCCGTGCCAGGTGATGCTCACTTAAAAGACGTGTATTTTGTATTTAAAGGACTTTTTTGTTTTGTATCATATTTAACAGCAACAGATTGTTTGACTTGGATGGGGACTGCTCTTCCCATCTGTGTAATTAATAAAGTACTAACGCTATCTGCTGGCTGATGAGGAAACCTTCATGCTTAGCAGTTCTCCAGCACAGGAGCATCCCAGCGCTGAGCGTGCGTTTTCTTGTGGGGCTGTGGAGCTGAAAGGTGGTACCTGGCAGGCTGGGGAGCTGTGGGCATCCTTGTGCCACCAGGGATGGTCAAGCGCTGCTGGCCTGAAGCGTTGCCAGGGTAAAGCTCTTACGGGAGTCGTGCTTGGTCTGCAAACAGCCTTTCACCTTCTCCTGGAAGGAGGCGGTGGTGATGGTGTAGAGGATGGGATTCAGGGCGCTGTTGATGGGCAGGATGAAGATGACCACCCAAGAGGTGATGGTGCCTGTGCCAAGAAGGACATGACATTAGACAGCTGAAGGGGGTCTTCCCCCTACCCAGGGGTAACCCACCCAGCTCCAGCCCATGCGGCAAAGGGGGACCATGACATTCGTGGGCTCTTAGCAGGAAGGGTAGCCCCTCAAAGTAGGGGGGTCATGGCTGCTGCTCCCTGGGGAGAGGCCCAAGGAAACCAGTAATGCTGTCCATCTCCCCTTACAGCCCACAGGTGGGTGAAGAGATCTCCAAACTAAGCAGTGCCCACACCAAGGGGTCCCTGACCCAGGGAATCATGGCAGGCAGCAGCCAGCGGTGGGCTCTGCTTCAGGGCCTTGTGGGGAATGGGGGTTCACCTGGTATTTCCACCTGCAGCAAGGAGAGAAGCCTGAGGAGGAAGATGGGTATCCAGCAGAGAGCATCGGTGAAGACAATAAAGAAGAACCGCTTTGCAATGGTGACTTCCCGGGAGCAGACACCTCTCTCCACTGTTTTGGACGCAGTGATGTGGATGGAGTAGAACATGCCAGAGTAGGCGAAAACGATGGTGATGAAGGCTGCGAGATTCAAACCTGGAGAGAAAGAAATCTCACTCTGAGCATAGCCAAAGTGCAACCCTCATGAGCTGGGATTGGTGGCAGCAGCAGGACTACTCCTGCTTTTATCACTAGAGGGGGCAGAGACATCTCAGCAGCTCCGGCTAGATGTGAATCCAGCCTTAGCCCAGCGATGCCCAGTTCTGGAGTGAGGCTGGGGACAGCATCAGGCTGGAGCAGGGACCCTCCCCAGCCCAGAATGGAGGGCAGAGCTGGCACACTTGTTTTACATAGTCCCAGTGGGATGGCAGCACCCTGTAAAGTCAGACATCCCGCTAACGGAGGCAGTGCAAGCTCTCATGGCACCCTGGAGGGGAAGCCTGTCCAGCCCCACATCATCCCCATCACCAAGTCCCAAGGTGGCCTTACCCAGGTAGATGGTGGCGGAGTATCCCCGAGCACTGGGCCGTTCGTCCAGGTCGGGCTGCAGTGGGAAGCACACCCCGTTCCTCCCGTAGTAGTTCCCAAAGGTCTCTTTACACCACAGGGGGACGATGCTGAGGCAGAAGCCCAGAAGCCAGATGGCCGCTAGCACCGAGATGGTCTGCTTCTTGCCAGCTCGGTGGTGGCTGAACGGGAAAACAATAGAGAAATATTTCTCCAGGGTCATGTAGGTCAGCAGCAGGACTGACACCTCGGAGGAGAGCATGGCCAGGCTGCCCGCCAGCTGGCACTGGAGGCTGCCCATCCAGCCCTGGGCGTGCTTGTTGTATTCGCCCGAGTACTTGAGGTCAAAGGCTCCGATGACGAAGAGGTAGATGCCCATCAGGCCATCTGCACCTGAGGGGGGGGGAGGGGGGAAACAAAATACTCTGAGAAAAATGCATTTGTGGGCAAATATGGCACTTTGCATTAATGCCATGGCCATAAACCCATTATAGAACTGGGCAGTCTTTGGCTTTATGTATATGCATATATATGTGTGTGTGTGTGGATACAAGAGCTACTCTGCTGGTGCCTGTGAGCAAGGACCTGAGGGCAAGGGCTGAGATGCCCCAGGCACAGAGGGATGCCCAGAAACCCATCGGCACAAAGGGAAAGGTGGCAGCAAGCAGGCCCTGGCTGTGCTGGGGAGGGCTGGCATCAGCCACACAGGTCCTCCTCGGGGAGATGCTGGTGGGCAACTCATCCACACCCCGTTCCCTCTGTACTCCCCCCGGCTTGACCCTGCCCCTCCGCCCCAAAGCTCACAGCACAGGGACTTGATGGCCATGGTGTGCTGGCTGTTCTCCGTGACGATGAAGGACCGCATGCAGATGACGAAGAGGTTGCCGAAGCAGGTGAGGCAGGCGATGACCCAGACGAAGATGCGCAGGATGATGTTGGCGAGGAGGTTCTCGAAGGAGGAGATGCCGTCGGTGTTGGGCTTGCAGCTGCGCACGTGGGGGGCGTAGCTGCAGTACTGGAACTTCTTGAAGTAGCTGTCGGGGCAGTGGGGAAAGTTTCCTGGCTGTGACTGGGATGGTCCAGCGCGCATAGCCCCTTTGCCCCACACCCTGCACCCTGCCTGCTCGCACCTCCACCCCCTCGGCCACATTTTTCCCTATCAGGGTGGAGAAGAGCCCCCCACCTTCCACTGGCCAAGAGCCTGGGGGCTTACAGAGAGCAGGGGAAGGGAGATGGGGAGGAAGGAGGCAGCAGCAACACAGTGGGAGTAGGGCCAGGGTGATGCCCTCCCTGCGACAGCAGCCGGGGCAGGGATCTGCAGGGGACACGGAGCATGATGGAGCTGAGCGAAAGGATCTCCATTTGCACAAGAACTGCAACTGGTCTTGAAAACTAAATAAACAACACCCCAAAGCCTTTGCGAAGCCGGCTGGAGGCACCCCAGTGCTTTTTGGATCATGTAGCCCAGCCACGCTCTTAAATCTGCCGCTATTCAGCACTGTCAACTGGTAAGCACAGGAGTGTTTTCCTCCAACCCGTGATTGTCACAAACTAACATTTAAAAATCAATCCCTTATTCAAAACCTTTGAGTTCCATTAAGAGGGATTCACATTTTTTCCCCTGTGTGTTATTTCAGATTAATCTTTTCAAGCCTTATAAAAGCCAACCCATGTAAGCTTAGCAAAACTCTACATTAGAAAATGACTACAAAACTGAAATGCAAGGCTCATTTCTGCTTAATTATAGATAAAAGGAGAGAAAATGATTGCTTATTAGCAAGTCAGGTAGAAAATGTACCATATTTATAGTGCAAACAGACCAATTACAGAAAGGAAGATGTAGTTGTCTTTCATTACAGGTACTTTAAAATGTGCATCTGGAGAAAATTAATGAATTCTTTTTTTTTTTTCCCTTCCAAAGCGAAACCGAAGCACTCACAGCTGGCTGCACAGTCCTGTTTCCACCCTGTGTGCCATGCCTGTCCAGCCTGTCTACCTGCACGTCTCTGGGGTTCTTGGGTCATTATCCCAGCCCCAAGCCAAAGGACCTCTAATGGGACTACTTAACCACAGCTTTTGGCACCCAGTTTACTACCGGTGCAAGCCTTGGTTGACTGAGCCTCCCTTGTCCACATCACCTATGCCACGTTCACCTTCAGAAATGCAGATCACTCTTTGTATCACATGTGAAGCCCAATGGGGAACCTGTGGCTCCGCAAAATCCTCCCTTCCCATGGGCGAAATGCTCCCTCCCCTTGCTCTAAGTAAGCCCCAACTAGGAGACACCCTCTTGCCCTGGGGAGGTTTAAGCAGTATCATCATGCTTGGGAGCTTGCAGGGGGCTGAAATAAAACACTCACATGTGTAAGGAGTGAACTGTTCTCCCTCCCCACACCCAGCACCCTCCCCCCAGCATGGGTGCCAGGGCAGCAGCAGCCACCCGCTCCCCCCAACTCACATATGGGAGAGGTTGGTCAGCTTCCAGAAGGTCAGGTTGTGGATGTTGGGGATCTCCAGCCCTTCCAGGCTCCTGCAGAAGGAAACCAGCGCAGGGGATGCTGTGAGTGGCCCCAGGTTGGGTTTAGGGCTGCCACAGGTGGAGGCAGTGCTGCAGGGTTGGGGACGTGGTGGTACTCACAGGGACCGTAGCTGGGGAAGTCTCTCAAACTGGCCAGGGAAGATCTCTCTCAAGGGGTTGTAGGAAATATTCCTGAAAAAGAGACAAATCTTCGGGATTTTTTTCCCCACCTGGAAGCTATGAGAGTAGTTGGAAGAGAGGGCAAAGGGGTGTCTTTCTATGGCTTTTCCCAGCACTGCCCATTTCCCCAGGATGGGTCTGCAGCCCCAAAGCAGAGGGTCTGCAATGGCATCATGCTGCAGGCAGACCTACCAGGATGGAGCCCATCCTATTGCCATGAGTGAACAGACCATGCAGTGAGGAGATGTACCCAGCATGATTTGGAGGTGCGGGGGTTCTGCAGGGCACCCCATCACTTGCAGGGGGGCAGGAACACCCCCTGGGGCAATTCAGCCCCGGTACTCACAGCTGCTGGAGTTTCACCAGGCCATTAAATAGAGAGGAGGGGAGGTGATGTAGTCTGTTGGACGACAGGTCGCTGTGTGGAGGAGAGCTGTGTCTGAAAAGTGGGTGAGGGCACCAGGTCTTGCACCCGAGGGTGCTGAGCAGTGAGGTGCCCTGGGCAGGCAGCAGAGCAGGGTCCCCAGCAAGACCCACGCCTCTGTCTGCTGGAGTTTGGGTGTTGGGGCAGGCAATGGTTGGAAACTTACAGCTCCACCAGCCTGTTCAACCTGGAAAACGTCCCATCCTGGATCCACCTGAGCTTGTTTCTGCGCAGGATCCTGGAAGAGAAGGAAGGGGAGAGAGTATGTGGGGATGACACAGCCCCACACGCCCTTTGGGAGCATCATCAGAGCTTTGGACTGGCCGTGAACAGCCAGAGGTGCCCTCTCTACATCGGGCTCACCAGCAGGGTGCACCCAGACCTGCTGTGTCCTTCCTGAATTCACTGAGCCACAACCATCACCTCCAGCAGCAAAATGCTCCACCGTTGTGGGGAAGGTCTAAGCCAGAGCCCAGCTCTCAGGTGCAAGGCTCCATCTCACACAAGGCCACAGCTCAGAGAAGAACCCATCAGAAGGTGTGGAAGATGAGCAGAGCTGGTTCAAGCTCTCAGAGGTGGGAGCACGATGCACCATGAGATCCCAGCAGGGTGCACTGAGAAACACAAGCAGTTTCAGAGCAGCAGGAGCCCTGTGGGATGGCACATGGCTTGAAGGTGCTGGGAGACTCCATGAGGGCCATGATGCATGGATGGTGCTCCTTGGTGGAGGCTCACATCGAGCAGCTGGGCTCCTCTGAGCTCAGACACCGACCAGGACATCCCTCTCTAAAGCGGTCCATGGTGCAGCTGGGCAGGATGGAGGGACGTGGGGTGGGTCCTGCCAGGGTGAGCTCATCCCACAGAGCCTGAACACGAGCTCCTGTCTCATCTGCTGCCTCTGCTCGTGAGGCTCTCTCCTCTGTCGGTGTCACCATCAGGGTGTGTTTACGCCGTCTGTCTTGCCTGTGAGGACGTTTCCATGGCACTGCCATAACAGCCCCGAGAAACACGCCGCTGATCAAAGCCAACCGACTCGGCGGCGGGAGGAAGGATGGATGGCAGGGCAGCAGCTCACCCACCCGGCACCGGGGGCTGTGGGCAGCTCTCATGGAGGAAAAAAAAAAAAACAAAACTGTAGGGGTGCATATTTTGGGGATTAAACGCATTTTGTGGCTTCTCCAAGAAAGGCAGAGAGAGGAACGGGATCTTTGTGCAGCAATCTTCAGCTGGAAATACGGAGCAGAGCTTTCTAATTAGGGGATGCATCCCAGCAATGCATTCCCCAGTGCTCCAGGTAATTGCAGATTGCCTGGGAGGAAGGCTTAGGGTCCTCCTCCCGCTTCTGCTCTTCTGCCACCACCCTGTGGCCACTGCTAGCCTTCTGCTCGTGGATAACATCTGCATGGGGCAGGCTCGCCTGTCCTTAATTCCCTGAGGCTCCAGAGGCTGTATATATCCCTTTGGGAGCTGTATCACCATCATGTGCAGGAAGACTGGACCCTGGGAGAGGCCTGTGCATCCTTGATATAAATCCTCCCCTTTTTTTGGCTCCGGGAGGGCACTTGGGCAAGAGCTCAGCCCTGGGGCCAAGAAAGAATGGGGCAGGAGGAGAGGAAATAGAGCCAGACGCTGTTTGACATGTGGAGAGCCGGCTCACAAGCTTTATGGCCTTCCTTAGGGATATTTTTAGGGGATTTGGATGCCAGCAGAAGAGTCTGGGCTGGCTGTGAGCTCTGGTATTCACACACCATAGGAAGCTTTTTCCATGCTGTGTCCTGCTGCTATCTCCCACCTGAAGAAGGTTCCCATTTGATTTGGGCAGCCCCTATGGGCTGGTGACAGGGCTCTGGGATGAGCCCACCAGCTCCCAACCCAGGGTTGGCCATCCTCCAGCACAGAGACCCTGGAAAAAGGTTCTGGGACCCCTGATCAAGTCCCTACAAAATTAATGAAGCTGATTGCACTGTTGATGCCGTGTGGGCAGAAACCATTAAACGCGAGACAGTGGACCCTTATCTAGCCCAGAGAAGTGGGAAATGGGGGTCCCAGCTGAGTGCTGGCTATTCCCCCTCCTCCCTCTGTGTGTCTGCAATGGGACAGGGTCTGCACCAGCAAGCAGGGGCCATGGCCAGACCCCCGAGGTACTCACAGCACCGTGAAGTCGTGGCACTCCTGGAAGACAGCCCTGCGCATCGCCCGGATCCTGTTCCCTTCCAGCTCCCTGCAGAAAGACAACACAGCTGCCACCTCCATCCCCACCATCCTTGGGGACTTCGAGTGTGATCCCTCACCTCTTGCTTGCCCCAGCTCTGTCCCCATTCCCTGTGGGATGCTTCCAGCCCCATTCTCCCCATCTCTGCTCCAGGAGCCTGGCTGGGGAGTGGGAGCATCCCCTGCCTACCCTGCAGGCAGCCCGATGTCTCTGCCAGCAGGCTGGGTACTCACAGCCAGCTCAGCTTTGGCATCTCTGCGCAGAGGGGGGCGTTGGGTATTTGAGTCAAAGAGTTGTTCAGCAGGTACCTGGTCAGGAGGAAATAAGGAAAAATGGGGTTACGGCACCATACGTCTGCCCAGGACACAACCCTGTGCAGGGATGGGGTCCTGCTGCTGCTCCTGGACCACGCAGGGTTTCACAAGGGCTTTCTCCTGATCCACGGACTCACCGTGACCAGGGGTAGAGGAACATCTCAGGGTCGGTGGGCACCTTGGCAGAGAAGCCATGGCCACACACAACCACAGAGTGACTTCAGCTGCCCCCACCCCAGGCAAAGGCCTGGCCCACGTGGCTGTTAACAGCAGTACCAAGCTCCATCCACCTTCTTTGGGAGAGACGTAAAGGTAACAGTACAAGGCACATTTAATGTGGGAGATGCTCTCCAGTGAGCTGTGACGGGCACGTCACTGGGAGAGCCGTGCATGAAAGCAGCAGCAAGTGACCCTGGAGTGACAGCCAGTAAAAGCAAATTTATAGCCTGGACTCCCGCTGGTGCTTTTCCCAGCACTTTTGCACATGCCTGCTTTGCACGGCGTTCCTCGCTGCGCGTTTCGTGAGGCGCAGCCGTTTTAGTTTATTTGATTTGCTAACAAAAATGCAGAAGGATAAACAGAGAACGTCACCCAGCAGAGCGGCGCTGCTGCCTGCAACGTAGGAACGTGCGGCAGCTCTGTCCCCCCAGGGCTGTCCCCCGTAGCCCACACGGCTCCTCCTCTGGGGACAGAGAGGGGACAGGTCTCTGGGCACCGAGTTTTGTAGAGGAGTGAAGTCCCAGGGTCACAGCCCTTCTTCCCCAAGCCCACTGCCAGCCCCGGCTGTGCTGTGTCCCCCCCATGCCTGGCTCCCCCATCCCCAGGCACAGCGGTTACCGAGTCCTGCACGTCCCCAACCCCAAATTTCAGGCTCTTACAGCCAACTCCAGCAGAAACATCTCCAACAGAGCTAGTGCAAGCCTGGGCCAGCAGCCGCGGCTGAAGCACTCTCTGCTTGCAGGTGTCCACCCAGGGAATACATCTGACCACTTTTTAAGCTGTATGTGAATATATATACGTGTGTGTCTGTGCACTCACACACGTGTTTTTTCCACCGTAACAGCCAAAACTTCTCCCCTAACACTCGCTCCAGGCTGCTGCCAAGGTTTCCGATCCGCGTTCTGGACTATGCAAAAGGTGTTAAAGCCACCTTATAGCCATTGCAAAATTGATTTTATGGTGGTTAAAGCCAATTTGTTATTCTGTACCTCCATCTTGGAAATGGCTGAATGGGCCTTAAAGACCCCTTGGCTTGAGAAGACCTGATGTGAAAAGAGGTCAGAAAGACAGTAATTTGGGAAAGCATCAGATCTTGTTTGCAGTCACTGACTCAAGGAAAGAAGTCGACAACCTAAACTGCAGGCACCTTGTACCATCACTCCTCACACCCTGGGGGAAGGGGAGGAAGCCACAGCATCCTTGAATTGCCCTGAAAAACGCTGGAAGCTGCCTGGAAAAGGGGTGCAGGAGGTACCACACAGACGCCCACAGAGCGGGGCCCCCCCAGATCCCTCAGAAGGCTCCCTCTGCCCCTACTTACAGGAAATACAGAGACTTCAGCCCTGAAAACGTTGCAGGGACAATTGTGGCAATCCTGTTGTTGTCCAGCATCCTGGAAGAAGAAGTGGAGAAGTGAGAAGAGGGGACCCAGAAAGGACGAGGAGGCAGTGGGAAGCCCCCACATTTAGCACTGGTGCTGTTCCAGCAGGAGGGGGCTCTGTCCCTTCTCCCTTGCAAGCTTCCATGGACACCCATCCGGGTGGGGGCTGTCCCCCCTCTGAAGCCCCTTCAACCCCCCTTGAATCCTGCCCAGGCAGCCCTGGCTGAAGAGTTAGATCCAGCTGCAGAGTCTGGATTCCTTCACAGTCAGGGTCTGTTGGATTTTTCCTCTCTTCTGCTGTGAAATAAAGATAAATTAGAAACCACTCGGGGAATTCGGGGCCGTTACTGGGCTTCTTGAAAGTCCTCTGGCTTGTGTGCACCAGAGACCACCCTCCATGAGCTGCGCATCCTTCTGTTGTCCCTCTTTGATTTAAGGAATATCTGAGCTGGTCCCATGGTAAGTAAGAGGAGGGAAGCCTTGGGGGGTGACAGGCCTGCCCGAGCTGCTCCTGCAAACGCAGACCAGGAATGAACTGTCTTGTAAAGTGGCCTTTACGTAGTGAAATCTTTATAAGCTCCCTGTGTAAAACCACACACCACACGGGCCCAGATCAAAGAGCCTTTGAGAATAAACAGAGGGGAAGGATATTAGCTGTGTTTTCAATCTAGGTGTATATTTTTCAAGGTGATGGAGCTGCAAATCTCTGTGTTTAACAGCTCACTTAAAGCCTTTTATACACAAACCTCCAGCCTGGGAGCTGAGGCTGGCTCTGAATGAAGCCCATCATCATGCTCTGTGGCTGCAGACTGGCAAGGGGAATGTGGCACGGTGAGAACCCACGGGGACCAGCCGGCCCTAACGAGATTTCAGACAAGACCATGTCCAGTCCATGCTAAACCTGACGCCAGTAACAGGAGAAGGAAACTCAAATAGGAGTTTCATAAAAGAGTCGCAGCAGAGGCCAACTGTGCCCTGGACCCCAGGGCTGCTGGAGAGGTGGAGACCCAGCTGGGCATCATACCCATCTCCTCCACAGCCCCCAGTATGGGCATGTAACCACAGACACCCTGAAAGCATCATACCCACTTCCCCCCTCCCCCAGGAAATGAAATTATGGTAAATGCAAGGAAGAGCTGGGATCGGTCATATCTGATGCTGTTGGGACCAGCAGAGGAACTCACAGCCACTCGAGGCGATGCAGGTCCTCAAAAATCCTGGGCTTCAGCTGCGTGATCCTGTTGTGGCTGAGGAACCTGGAACCAGTGCAGAGGAGGAGAGCAATCCTCAGACACCGCTGCCCATTAAACCCACTTCTGCTAAAGCTGTTCTTCCCGAGCTGCCCGTGATCCCTGGCTTTGGGCGCCCGTGGCACCATCTCCCTCAGCAGCTCAAACACAGCATCTCAGCTTAGGCTGGATGGGAACAGGCGTGTTTGTAAGGAGGGGAAACACCTCTGCTCTGCTCCACGTTCACCCATAACACGTACAAATCCAGCTTAAAGCATGCTTGATACAGACTCCTGCAGCAGCAAGAAAAAAAGGCTCAGAACCTGTCCTCAAGCCAGCTCTGCTTCATGCCAGGAGGAGCTGAGGACTATGTCCATCCCAGGGCTCCCCTCCCCAGGGCCCCGTAATGCAGACACCTTTACTCACAACATTTTAAGCTGAGAAAGTCCAGCGAATGCTCTGGGTGAGATCAACCGGATCTTGTTTCTTTGCAAAAAACTATTAAAAAAAAGAAAAAAGAAGAGAACAAAAAAGAGGCTAAAGAAGAAGTAGCTTTTACTAAGGGATTCTCAGGGTCCGTGGTCCCCAGGGAAGACAGGGATGTGTCTACAACTGCAGGACACCGGACACATGGCTTGTAGGGCTTGGGGATGGAGGTCCAGGCTGCAGCTTCTGCTCAAGCAGCCCTGGAGAGGCTGATTTCACCTCTGCCTCGTTTACTCCATGCAAAGGGAAGGAAGCTGAAAGTACAGATGCCCAACGGTCACAAGCAGCTGCTCTGAGCTGCCTCACACATTTGTTCCTGCACACGTGGCCCATGCTGCTGCTGACCCCTGCATCCACTGCTCTCCCCTTTTATCACAAACAAGCCAGAGAGCAGGATAAAGAAGATACTCACAGCTTGTTCAGACTCCTGTACCGGGAAAACTGATTGTCCAGCAGAGAATGGATTTTATTTTTCTTCAGGTCCCTAGCAGGAAAACAGAAGGAAAAAAAATCAAACCCAGGGCCAGCAGACTAGGACAGAGGAGAGCCCTCTATGAAAGCAGAACAGTGAAGACTAGACCTCTTCTTGTGCAATACAAACAAAATGCGAGGCAGCTGCTGTTCATTAATGCTACTTTGTTAATTGCCCTCCCAATCTGCAGGCATTATTTGCTGCAGATGAGTTTTTCCCACACTCTCCTCCCTTCCCAGCCCTTGCTTCGTGTGTGCAAAGGTACCCCAGGCTGGGACCTTGCCGAAAGTTTCCCACCCTGTGCATCTCGATGGGAGGCTTAGCAGCAAAGACAGGCCCCCTAGTCCTCACCCCGGCCAGGATCTGGCTGTACCCTTCTCCTAGCTCCATGCTCTTGTGGGAGGGTTGCAGCGAGCAGCTGAGGCTCAGCAGAGAGTGGTCTGTTGGTGGGGAGAGGGCTCTTTCCTTCTTTGGACCCAGGGACAACAAGTAAAAGCCAGGGGTTGTATTTCCTTCCCTCTAAGCTTGTTTTCCTGCCGGGTGGCAGTGCGTGTCCTGCTTGTGCCTCTCCTGGGGGAGAGGGGTGCCTGCACCCACTGCTACTCACATCTTGGTCACGTTGGAGGAGACCCAGGGGACAGTGGTGAGGTCCTGCTCGGTGCAGTCTACAGCCCTTCCCCGGCACCGGCACGGTGCTGGGAAGATCTCCAGCCCTGTGGGCAAGCAGAGGGGACACGCTGACGGGAGGGCACAGGGGACTCGTGCTGGGCAGGGGACACTCGTGGGGTGGGGAAGGATGCCCGGCCCTGGGGAGGACAGCTTACAGCAGGCATCACCCTCGTCTTCCACAGCCATCCTGCCGCTCCTTGTGGCCAGCATGTCACCCAAGATCTGCAGCCAGCCGCTGTCATCCACTGCAGGAGAGAGGGGACCACTGTTAGAGGGACACGGACACCAGCAAAACCCTCGGCAGCTTTGGGAGAGGGTGCTGCTTCCCACTAACCCTGAGATCTGGCTCCAGCCCCCTACGGCTGCACCGAGGCAGAATAGGGATTCATCCAGCCCCATGGTGCGTCTCCAAGCATAGCCACGATAAAATTCTCTTTTCTCTATTTCTATCACCCCACCGAGCCCACTTTAAGGACATCCCAAGCCCTGACGCTGCATCCAAGCCACTCAGTTAACCAGCTCCCAGAGGGTATGAATTTATCCAGTCTCTAACTCATTCCCACTCCTAGACTCAGCATCCCTGAGCACACTTTTTCACTGTGTATTGTGCAAAAAAGAAGGAACTGATTTTGTGTCTTTAAATCTGCTGAACCCACGTGCCCTGACTGGTAGCTCTGAGCCCCTCTGCTCCTCTGCCAGTCCACCACTGCCCACAAATAACCACCCCAGCCTTGTAGCAATGAGGGTTTTCTGCACCCCAGCCTGGGAGAATCCCTGATGGACGAGCTCCTGGCCACTGTGCTGGGACGGTGTAGAAATGCAAGAGCCTGGGAAGTGATTGGAGAATAGAGCAGTTGCAGGATTCCTCAGGCTTCCCAGGGGAAGAGCAGGCTCTGCTCTACTACACTTGTGGTCCTGGATCCTCAGGCTTCCCAGGGGAAGAGCAAGCTCTGTTCAACTGCACTCGTGGTCCTGGATCTTGGCGTTCCCAGGTCCAGGGGTTACTCACTCTGAGGGCATCCTTCTTGCTGCTTACCACAGTTGTCTTCGTCAGCTCCATTGCCGCAGTCATCCTCCCCGTTGCAGTGCAGGGCCTGGGGCAGGCAGATGGAGAGGTTGCCGCAGGGAAACTGCCCCAAGGGACACTCGTGCCCGTCCCACCGGGAGTGGATCAGAGGAGGTTCTGCCCAAGGAAGAGGAGATGCTCAGTGTTGGGGCAGCACCTCCCACCCCTGGACCCCTCACAAAGGATGTGCCGTCACCTTCTGGGCACTGAGCTCCTGGGGTCTCATCCTGCTTTATGCCCAACTCCAGTGACTTTAGGAGCAGAGCACTGATGTTGAGGACCAGCCCTGCCACACTGGTGACCCGGGAGACCATGATCTGGCTAGAGCAAGTGTGAGCTGATGGGGTGTTGGAGACCACCGAGGTGGCATGAGAGTGCCCCAAGAGAAAAGAGGGACCCAAACTCCTGCTTTCAGAACACTTTTAGATGGCAAAATGCCACCCTGGAGCACAGACACCCAGACAGAAGCAGTTCTGCTGAGGAGAGCGTGGAAATGGAGAGTCCCAACAAAACAGGCCACCCCATCCCTCCTCCCCAGGCCACCCTTGTCCCCGAGGTGCAGCCCCATCCCTAGGTGCAAAGCTCCCTGGGCAGCTCCATCTCCCTTTTTGCTGAGTCTTTTCCATCAGAGCCATCAAAGACGGCCAGCTCCAGGGCCCTGTTCGTTAATATCCTGCAATTATCCATGGCAGAGCCATGCTTCAGATCCAGCTAAACATTTCCACAGCCTGCTTTGATCAAGGCCCTGGGAAGTGGCAGCCGTCAGGCACCAGGGGAACACGGCTGGGGCGGGGGGGGGTGCAGCTTGTTGCTCAGGATTTCCTCCAACTGCCAGGCTATTAATGGCTAATGGTGCATGCTATAATTAAAAGCACTTTGCCTCACTCACACTCACCCCCCTCTCCATTAACAATCCCATCAGCAAGCACTGTGGCGTGATGGAGAGTGGAGAAGATGCAGGGGGGGACTAGTGGGGACTCCCCGTGCCCCTGTGGGCAGCATGGCATGGATGTGGTCCCCTCCAGCTGGCCCAGCAGCCGAACCATGGGTGCCCTGTCCACCCCAGGGAAGTTTTCCCGCAGACAGGTTGTGGCTGGATCTGGGGATGTTTTCCATTAGACTAAAAATATCCCCATTTTCTGCAATAGCTGGCTGAGCTAGATGTAAACAGCGTGCACTGTCTGAATCCCTGCCCTGGACTTCTCTGACGGGCCAAGGGCCCTGCAAGCCTTTCCCGGGATTTACTGACACATCTGGCTGTTTGTTCAGGGGGAAATAAGGACTCCAAATCTATGCAAAAACCGATGGATTCAATCACCATGATTCAAAGTGTTTTAAGATTTGGAGCAGAGTCTATTGTGGCCCCGTAAATCTTTCCTGAAAACTGGAGCCATCCCAAGGACCTCTGGAAGGGATCTCCATCCACTTGAAACCATAAAGCGGGTCCAAGTGACATTTTTAACAGACTTACATCACTGTTCCTCTTTGTCTACCATCTTGAACCAGCTGGGACCCCACGGGGCAGCCTGGGGCACGAAGGGAACCCCCATTTCTATGAGGTTGTGAAGGCTGAGCCATCTCCTTGTCTTGGAGCAGGCTGTGCTGCTGTGGGAGCTGGTGGGGGGCAGCTTTCCCTGCCCAGCTGGGAACCCCTTGAGCTGACCTGACCCTGCAGGGAGCTCCCGTGCCATGGTCTCCACACTGTCAGAAAGGGCCGTGTCCCCTTTACCCCAAAGTAAAAAATCTGGGTTGTATCCTTGGTACAGCCAGTATTGGGCTTTCAGAGGCCCCTGTTTTGGAAGTGCCCGCCTTTGGCCAGTCTTTTTGCAAAGCAGGAGGTAATTTTAGCTTTTTATAAAAGCTTGTGGCTCTGCTTCTGTATTAGAGGTGTCTAAACCCACGGGGGTATCACACATGCTACTGCAGAACACCGAAACGCCTAACAACTGTCAAACGAATTACTGTCTGCCTGGGACATTAAAAAGCATATCTGCTGTTAAACGTTGTAAAAATTTGTCACTGAAAATTCATTTACGCGTGATCTTTTGTTCCTTTAGCTGGGAGCAAGAACATCTATTTTCTTCTAACACAAGAGATAACACAAGAGGCACGAGTCGAGGCTGTGACAGACAAGGCACCGGGGATGTGGGTGAGGGCTGCTGGGTGTGCTGGAGCTGGAGGTCTTCCCTTCCCAGCCTCCAAATGCCATGACAATGTCACATCTATCGAAAAGAATGAAGACACGAGCCAGCATGTGGCCATTTCTCTCCGGGGAGCGGCACAGGCAGCTCCTGCTCCAGTGGCATTTCCCAGGGAATTTGCTCGGGAGGGGGTTCCTTACCAGACAGCCTTATCCTAGACCTCTCCTAATGCAGAGCCTCAGTGACTTTAAATACTTCTGGGCGCGTTTCTGCTTTATGAAGCTAAATCTGTCCAAGAAGATAGACACAGACAGAGATCTCCTGCATGATGATGGGCCTGTTGCTTAGCACCGCATCGTCTTACTTGTAAAGAGCAAATTTTGGTCTGCCCAAAGCCCAAGAGGGATGGACCCTGGCGTGAAGCTCCTACAGATGTGTGGTGTCAGCCTCTACCAGCCGATGGATGACCCTGTGCATGGTCTTCCCCTGTTTGCGTTGCTCCAAAATGAGCAGGACTTTCTAGGTGCCAACCTCCATCCTGCTGGGAAGCAGCAGAAACGTCACCATGAGCATGAAATGATTCACCCAGAATGAAACTGGTACCTGGCATCTCCTCCAGCAACGGTGTGACTTGCGTCAGCTCTTCCCAGCCGGTCAGACTGAAGGGGGCTGGGATGCTGCCGAAAACTGTGGGGGGATGGGGAAAAGGGAAAATCCATCTTTTACTTCTACCTGTTATAACTGAGCTAGGAGGGGAATTGATTTTGCAACATTCTGTTTTATACACTAAAACCAGCAAAAAAACCCACTTTATAAGGAGCAGAGCTGGTGCCCATGGAGTTGCTCTCTGCCAGCAGGTCGAGACCAGTCACCAGAGGCTTGGGAGGTGTGAATCAGCAGCTGAGCAAGGACACCCATCCAAAGAGGGAATCAAAACCAGTGGAAAGCTCTGATACATTGATATCTCACAGGGGGCACGCACAAGCAAATTCTCTAACAAATTAATGTGTTGCAAGACGGACAAATGCAAACCCAGCACGTGTGACTGCTCCTTTGGATTTTCCTAACCACCTGTTTCTCTGAGGCAGCAAATACAATAAAAATTTCAGCCAAGTGTAAGTTTATTTCTAATAGAGCTGTTGAGTGTTAATGCTTCAATAAAAAGAGTTTTATCGTGTTTACTAAAAATACCTCATGCTGGCAAGATCACACCCAATAATAAAAGCACGTGCGAAAAACTAAATGAAATGACTCCCCCACAGCATCCCTTCTCTAAAATGCTACCTCAGCTGGCCTGTCCCTGCTCAAGCTGGCAGGCTTTGGCACAGCTCTGCAGGATCCCTGCGAGATAAACACCTAGCCAGTGACTTAAAAGCTGGACAAAGATTAAGGGAAACCTCTTAAAAGAGGCCAGAGCAGCGGTAGGAGAAGTGAGATTTTGGAAGTGCCATTGGGTCCTGCCCTTGCAGGCAGCAGAGGCGAAGGCTGGCGAGGGGCTGGGCTTGTACGGAAAAACATGCCTCCTTAGTACAGTGTTTCGGGTGATAAAAGAGTAAGAAAACACAAACCAGGGGAGATGGGGATATTACAAGACCCCTGGCTCTTGCCCTCTTGCAGCCCCACAGAGGGAAGCGTGTCCTTTACCCTCTCCAAGTCCTGTGAATGGAACCAGATCTGACCCCAGCCCTGAGACCTGAGCTCAAGTCCCTCCAGAGAGACTTTTTTTCCTGTCTCAGTTCCATTTCTAGTTATCCAGGGAGGCTTTCTGTTGCATACTGTCATGTCATGCTGGTTTCTGGCTGTTTTCTTAGTCTGAATTTATGTAGGCCCTACAGAAAGTAACAGGAACCTTTCCAGGGCCTCCAGGTCCCTCTTGCAGAGAGCGTATCCACATATGGAGCTATGTAAATACTAAGAGAGTGGAGTTTATATATGTATATCTATTTATCTATTTAAACACATAAACACAGATAGCTTCTATTTTATTTTTTTTTTCAGGAATGATGCTCAAGCCCCAGATTTCCAGCCAAACTGATGCTCTCCAGCCACCCTCACAGTACCTTGTTCTGTATTGACTCCCCTCAGGGTGAGAAAAACCAGGGACTGTGCAGGACAGAAATCAGAGATACAACTTGGGACAGAAGAGGAGAAGGCGAAATAAAAAATAAAATTAAAAAAACAAAACGAAAAAACAGAGGAAAAGTGTCTTTCAGGGAAGGTAAAACACAGAGAAAACAGGGGATTTTGGGATGATGCAGCCTATTCAATAAACTGACCTTCCCTGGCAGGGGTGGGATGGGGTTGGCCATGGGCACTGGGCCACAGTGGGGACCCTCCTGTCCCAGCTCTGCAGGGCTACAGAAGGAAGCACAGCCAGAGGCGGCAGCCAAATGTAGCCAGGATTAACCTCAGCATCTGCCTCGATTTTTTACGAGGGCCACCCAGGATTGTAAACGAAGCCCACGCATCACTGAGTAAACAGCCGTGATCAAATTCTCTGGATACTAACAGGCTGAACGAAACATGCTTTTGGTCTACCTTGCCTCTCTCTGCAAAAAAACCATGTAAATTCTGCCAGCAAAGTCCCGAAGCCGCGGGACGTGGCCGGGGTGACGCGTGGCCTGTCCCATTCTTCTCTAGCACCCAAGGTCTCCGCACCATGGGGCATCCCCATCGCCCCCCACTCAGGACTGCAACCCCCTTCCCACGGCACACTGCACACAATTCCCCTTGACATTTCCCATACCAAAATGGACTGAGCTGCACCTAAAACAAACCACCCTAAAGGAGACACAAGCAATTAACTGTTTGATCGGAGAGAAAGGTTTAACCCTCCCCATCTCTCCCACAGGGGAGGGAAGAGTTTGCATTTCCACAAGAGTAAACCACAACCAATCTGACTAAAATAGAAATAGTGCAGAGCTCTTGCCTTTCCACCACCCCCCCTTCCTAACTTCCAGCAAAAAGTGTTGCTTTTCAATCTGTTTTTTGTCCACGGCTCCCTCCCCTTGCAGACCGTAACATCGGCTGCCTCCGCTGTCCCTCCACTCCCCTCCTCGCTCTCTCTTCTCTTCAATAAAAGGCAGAATCACAATTTGCAGCTCCCTCTGGGTTTACAGGTAATGTGGATGCCCAGAAAAGCGACCAGTAAGCAGCGCAGAGAGCAGCATTACCAGGCACACCAGCTCTCCTCACCGGGCAGCACTCACGGATGTTTTCAGGCAGCCCGGCATCCCTGTGCCGTGATCTATATGGAAATCCCACTATAAAATTATTTACACGCACACCCAACCCCGATCGAATGGGCCAGTTTCCTCCCAGCTTGGGGTGGCGTGACCCGCAAAGACGGCCACTTACTTGTAGCAGCGTAGAAAAGCGACGGCAGAACGATCAGGAGCAGCCTCATGTCAGCAGCCCCCGGCCCCGAAAGGCTTGGAGACCTCCTGGGTGGCAGAAGGAGGAGGGAAAGGGAAGGTGGAGATGCCACGGGTCCTCTCTCGCTAACGTACACGAACACGCTGATGTCTCCAGGGAGTGAACACGCCAGCGATGCCACAGGTTGTCACCGGTCCCCGGGAAGCTGGGTGCTGCGTGGCCATCCCCATCCTGGGGAAGGTGCTGGTGGAGCGGCGTTGGGGCGCACCTGCAGCACCCCACGGCCTGTGCGGCACGGAAAATCCAGCGATGTGGGCAGCAAGGAAGGGAGAAGAGGAGGAAATGAATCCAGTCCTTCGCCCGTGCACCCCACCCCGGGGGGAGAGTGGGGCTGTGCTCTCCCACCTGCCCAGCCGGGACCTTGGGGTGCACGGCCCAAGGGAGCCCAGGGCCAGCCTGGGGAGGAGAAGGAGGAGGAGGAGAAGGAGGAGGAAAAGAAGGGGAGGAGGAGGAGGAGGAGGAGGAGGGGGGGGCTGCTTCCTCTTCAAGAGGGCCCTCTGCTGGATTTGCCCTCCTTACCTGCACCCACCCGTGTCCGGTGGCCTGATGGACATGACCCAGCAGAGATCTCTGCCCCATCCCTGTGCTACGTGCCCCACTCAGCCATCCCAGTGCAGTCCCAGCAAGGCAGACACCACCCCTGAGCTCTCATCTGAGCACACTTCAGGCTGCTCAGGCTTGGTGGGCTGGGGTCCGGGTGGGCTGCAGGTAGGGACAGAGTCCTCCCGCTCTCCCCACTGATGCTGTGGTCCCCCCGTCCCCATCCCCGTCCTGTCTGGGACCCTGTCCCTTTGCCTCACCCACCCCTCCCAGACCCCACTGTGCACACCCTGCCCCTGTCCCACCAGCAGCAGAGGGGAGGATGAGGGGTGCTGTGCAGCCCACCCTGGGCAAAGGTCCTCCTGCTGTGGGGACTGTCCCCAGGCAGCCTGGCCATGCCATCGGTGGGCATAGCCTCCTCGTGCTGCATGGAAACCCCACGGATGGTGGGAAGCATGGGAGGGGGGAGTCCCATGGATGGAACCGTTTCTCAGGCTCAAATTTACCCAAGCCTGGAGGAGAAGGGAGGGGAATCAGCGTTTCACAGCTGGGGAGGGGGAGGGAGGGAGGAGAGGTGGTCCCAGTCAGAGAGCAAAACCCCTTCCTCTGTCCATGCTCGGCTCCCAGCCCATCTGCACAGCCAGTACGGGTCTCCTCGGAGTCGCCTTTCCCAAATGCTTGATGCTGGTCCAGAAAATCTGCAAAAAATTAACCCTTCCCTTGCTGCTGGAAAGCAAATCTTTACTCAGGTCACAGGACTTTACTGTCCCACCTCCCCTCGACCTGTGTGGGATTAAATGACATGCACATTCCCCCTTTTATCTGCACATTCCTACTAATACATTTAAAGCTGATCAATAAACTTATCAAAATTCTCATTGATGCTTCCAAAACAGCCCAACAACTATTTCTATCCCTATTCCTGGTTGTCATAGGTGCTGTCACCCCTTTTCTCTGCATTGAAGGAAACGGGGTCCCAGAAATGCAGCCTTCCCTCCTACCACCACCTCCCTCCAGCTGTGAGCTGGCCCTGTGTGGCCACAGCACGAGGAAGCAGGGAACAACTTCCAAAAGAACATGACATAAAGTATTTGTGGCCCTAAATCAAATTCATTTAAGATCTAAAGGCACTTTGAAGCTAAACACCAGATAGGGTGATGCTGATGGGGGAAGAGGAGCTGGAAGAGAGGCAAAACATTTCATTTTTTCAGAGAAGGAAAGAAGCTGTTGGAAAAAAGTCGTGTGTGTGGAAATCTTAGACCCTCTGCAGAGGCTTTGTGACTCTGCTGCTGCAGTTTAAAGCCCTCACTTTGGTCTCGAGGACTGAATGGGGGCTCAGTGTCAGGAGATAAATGTACTTTTCTGCCCTGACTTTCAAGCACGGGCATTCGCTGCTGGATGCCAAGGTGCCAGATGACAGGGAGTGCAAAGCCTTCGACACTGCAGCCAGGAAAAGAAAAAAATACCTAAATCAAAGCTCTAAAAGTAAAGTGTGTTTCAGGGACTGACCACATTTCTTCTGCAGACTTTCCAGGAGCCCCACCTCAGGTCCCTGTGTGAAGTTGTAGTTCACCACAGATTCAGAAATTTTAACCCCCAGCAACAAATGATGGGCCTGAGCTGAGGAACCTGCCTTCAGGAGTCTCCTCGTGGCACAGGGGTGTGGGCTGGGATTTTAGGTGGCTTCTAGGCAAAATGGGGAGAGTTGGGTAGCAAACTTGCTTTGAGGCTGGACTTGGCTAGAGATGCTCCATCAGGAACAGGAGCCTTGTGGGGTTCCAACTGATGCAGAAAGGCATCCCACTTTGCATCTTGTACTGCTTCCAACCCAACAGTAGAGCCTCCTCCCCTCAGGAATTCCAGCAGGAGCCAAGGGGCATCCATCTTCTCTTATATACACCCCACATTTCATTGCTCTTCATCCAACTTGCTGTTCTTGCACCTCTCTGGGGTATCTCCGTGGCCTGTTCTTTGCTTTGGCCCTTGACCAACCTTCTGTGCTCTCGGAGCCTTTTCAGCTTCCTTCCCCCACGCTCCCGCAGGCTGTCAGCATCTTTACACCAAGTTTGCGTTTCTTAACGTGAGCTTTGTTAACGGGCCAAAAAATTTCCACCCTTTGGCAGCAACCTCCGTCCAGCTCGTGGGGACGCGCCTCCCACCAAGCCCCCAGATGACGTATGGGCGTTGGGACGCCTCCCCGCCGGCGTTAAATCTCTGGGCTGTGAAGCCCAGCAATACATTACGATACAGAGCCCCCGGAGGGACACGGAGAGGACTTGTGCAATTGCGTGGCAGAGATTTATACCCCGGGATTTCAAAAGCCTAACCTCTCCGCAGTCATCTGCCGGGCAGCCTCCGCTCCGCCACAGCGCCTGCCCCGCCAGAGCTGTCCTCGCCGTCTCCCTGGATAATGTTACTTCGGAGAAAATTAAGCCAGTCTTTTTTTCCCCTTTTACTCTGTTTTCCACTGGGACAATTCCTCGTGCCAAATCCCTCGGTTCTCACTCAGGCCTGGCTTCTTTGGTGTTTTTTTTCTTCCCCCCCCCCCACTACCATCCATTTGAGGTGGGTCTCTGCTTGTGTCTGAGACCACGGAGCTGCACATCGTGGACCAGCTCCGCTCTCCAGTGGGCACTGGGTGGGTCGGTGTGGGCTGCGTGAGCAACGCCCCACACTGTCTGCTCTGCCTTTGTCACGGCAGTCGACCCGGCTGCTGTGGGGCTCGATTGCTGGGGTGAAATCGTTAGTCTTGGGGCCACGGCTGGGTTTGTTCATCCCTCTAACAACAGCCACAGCCTCCTGCCTCCCTCCCTCCCTCCTTCCCAGCCTGGGAAGCGGGATGCTGAGCTCAGCAGAACAGCCGTGGTTCAGTGCTGGAATACAGAAATATGCTCATCAGCTGGACAAATGGCCTCCGGAGGACAGGGCTGAGGCAGAGGCGGCAGATGTGAAGCTGATCTGTCTTTCCCTAAGTCAGCAGCCTCTTCCCACCCATCTGCCCATCCTCACGCTCCAGCTGAAGGAGCAGGCAGGTGCCCTCCCATCCAAACCTGAGCACGCCGGAGCCAGCACCAGTGTTGTGCTCGAACCACAGGTGGTTCCAAGCAAAGCTCTGAATCTTCAGAACCAGACTCAGAGCAGCCTTTGTAACATCCCTGGTCTGTGGGTGTAATGCCTGGTGCTGCCCAGCATCTCCTTCCCTCCCTCTCCCACCAAAGTCTCACCATCCAGGCAGAGGCTCAGCTTCCGTCTTCAGAGGAGACAGAGGTGGACCCTCAGTACCAACAGCCCTTCTGCAGAAGTGACTTCAGAGGGACCAAAAAATCTGCGGGAATGGGGCAGTGCTGGTGAGACATGAAGGATTAATCAGACGAGGATGATGTCTGCGGGCAGGAAGGATGCTGGAAGCCTGCATGTCAGTCCTGATTAAATCCTCTCTGGCCAAAGCCTGCGTAGCCGGCGTGGTGCAGCACTCACAACAAGAGGCACAGTGATTTCAGCATCCCCGATGAGCAGATGTCATCTGGTTCAAGGACAAGAAGGAAATTCAGGCGTCTTTACTGCCTGACCCCAGTGGCAGGACATTTTTTGGTTCATTTATGAATAAGAGAAAATGCTGCAAACCTGTGCAGTGCTCCCTACCCTGCCAGTTCTGCATCCATGCCCTTGATGGGGATGGTTCCTCCCGGGCTGGGTTCCCTGCATCCAGCTTGGAGAGGGCTTGTCATACATCCCATAGGACAGTGAGTGATCCCAGCAGACAGCAAGACTCCCAAGGGATCAGCCCACTTTAAAACACTGATTATCCACCTGCAGGTCCCAGCAGGGCAGCACCTCAGCAGGTCTCTGCATTCCTCTTCTGTCCTTGGATCTCACCCTCCAGGCAGAAAGGAGATGGAGAAGAGGGCAAACTGGAGAAAAACAACTTTAAGTGGTGCTTTGAAAGGTAAGAAAAAGAACTTGGGCAAAGCTCAATCCTCTGATCAGCCATATTAAAGCAAAGAGGAGCTACAGAGTGAACTTGAAAACACCTTCCTCCAAAAAAATTCATTTATGAGCTGGCAGAAGACGACAGGGAGGATGAAGGTCGCAGGTTTGAGAGCCTGCCAAGTAACAAGCAAACGGGCAGGAGAAACCTTTCCCTCTGAACTATAAGAAAACACAGTAATAATTAAGAATTTAGACATTTGTACACAACCTTCCCCCTGGACAGTCCATCTACACACACATCGCCTTGTCTGCTTCTCTGACACCGATCGGTTAACAGCTCCCAGAAACAACCTTGCATCAGATAAACAGAAATTAACAACTTCGTATGAAATTGCACAGGGAAAAATGGAGGCAGCATCCGATACCCCCTGGGAATATTCCTGGAATGATATTCCTGGAGGTGCCAAGGGAGGTGTGTGCATATGCTGGGCAGGGGGTTCCACCCTGGACAAGCAAGGAGACTATTTCTGCCATTCCTTGCTGGAGTGACAAAGCTGCCTCGCCACTGGAGAGCATCCCATGTAAGCCAGATCCTGAGGCATCGTTGCCTGTGTGATTGGGAACTACAGAACCTTTCCCACCAGCAGCCCTCTCCATCTGGGGCCAAGGAGCAATAACGAATGCTCCTTTAAACCTCATTTTTCCATGGCTGGGTACGAAGCAATTGCTGTCCCTCACTTTTTTTAGTGGGGAAGCTAAAGTCCAGAGGAGAAAGGCTCAGAGATGACACCATGACAGTGACTGACAGAGGTCTTCAGCCCCAGCAAACAGTTCCCAACTCCACCAGGAGCTGAAGTTGGACTTCTGGAGAGGGTTGGCTTTATCCCAGAGCTGGGGGGCTGTGAGAAATGCCCCAGAGGCCACTGCAGAGCTGGGGAGGGCAAGGCATTTGGAGGACACCAATACCAGGGAAGGGGAGCACCATGTGCAGGGACATCCAGCCCCGAGGAGGCACCAGGGCTGCATTTTGGAAGGGAGGGCTTTGCTGCAAACAGTGGTGTTGAACCTTGTGCTGCTGCTGAGGCTTGGCCTCTTGCTCCCATACAGCTCCAGGGTGGTTTTTTCCTCTCCAAAGCTGTGATGCTGCAGAGACAGGAGGTCCGGTCCCATCTCCCACAGCACAGGAGCTGGTGGAGCAAAGCCCAGACCTTGCCATGCTGACGGTCAGCACCGACGTTGTGTTTGGCCCTGGGAAGCCACTTTCCACATCAGAAGTGCTTTTCCCTACCACGCTACTTCACAGGTAAAGGGCAGAAATATCACACCAGCAAACACCACGAGGACTATACCAATGCCATGGCACTTGCAGAGAAATCCATCTGGACTGAGAGAAAATGCCCCAAGCCACAGCGTGACCCAGACCTCCCTTGCACTGTCCTTACCCCGACTTTCCTGCTGCCACAGCAGAGCCACGTCCTGGCACGGCAGGGGAGGCAGCAGGGTCAGTAGGAAGCTGTTGCCCTCCACGTGTGAATCCCCACAGAGTTTCACGTTGTTCTACACTTTCTCCTGCCTATTATCACTTTTTATCCCGCTGGAAAAAGAGATTGCACAAGTCTGCCCCAAACCTGGAGGTAAGTGAAGTCAGACAGGTCCCTGCTGGAAGGGGAAGGGCCTGGGAACTGGAAGAAGTAGGAGACCAAGTCTTCCTCAGGAGCAAGGACATGTTAATGCTCTGCTGCCTTATGAGATTCATATCCAAGGTTTGGCTGACTCATAGTCTTTAATAAACTCCAACCTTGGTGGCGTAAAGAGGTTAGTCGGGGTGTCAGCTCCCGCTGGGGAGAAATGCTCTGCCTGCTTCTTCTCCTCTGCAGTCTGAGCTGAGCACTTCTTCCCTCTGTGGTTTCCGTGCTCCGCTTCGGATGTGGTCGTGCTTCACTGCTGCTAATTTCATTCTGTGGGCTGCAAAGCCGTTTGAGGTTGAAAACCCCCAACACTGATGGAAAAATTAGCTATCACCACTGCAAAATAGGACTGGAGAACATTTCCTTGCCACACAAAAGGCTGCTGTCTACACACGCTCTGTGAAATAGGATAAATGTTAGAGTATGGTAGTCCAATGTGCCTCTTGCCGTGAGGTTCTCATTTTAATGGCTGATCCCTGATACCCTGTGCCGGGCAGCATCTGCGCGTGTGAAGATGAGGGGACGCGGTGGGACTTGCTGGACTTCTCCATGCAGAGCCTGCCAGCGAGGGTGGCAGCCAGGTCGAGGTATTCCAGGTCGAGGAATTTCATGCTGAAATTCCAACCCTTAGGTGAAATCACTCTCCACTGCCACTGAGATCACCTCCCATGAAAACATAACCTTACCTTAGCAGGGTAACCACCGGGAGGGGGCCGGTAAGTAAGAAACAGAACCATTATAAAAGTTGGATGCCTGAAAGAATTCATGAAGGGAAACGCATGGTTGAAGCTAAAGAGAAACAATAGCTGTACTTGAGTTAGCATTTGCATTGCAAAGCAGCTCTGACCCCTGATCTTCTCTGAGCTTTTTCCATCATTACCATCCGCCGTGCTCGGGCCGTAAGAGCCCGGGAGGAAGCACATGAACCCACCACCGTCGGCCCAGTGCTTGCAGCTCCCAGAGCTGGGCAGAAACATGGTTGCAGGCAACAAAGCTACAAATGTTGAAGTGAAATAATTACCCCACTCATTTATGGTTTAAATGCTGAGAGAGGAATAGAACTAGTTTCGCCAGTGACCAACCAGGGTAGAGGTGGAGCAGCCTGTAACTGCTCTGGGCTGTGCAGCAGCTGGGAAGAGAAGTAGTGGAACAAATTGCTAAAGCTGTTTAAGCTGGTACACTCTGCAGTTTCTTCCATATTCTGCAAACTTACATGTTTTTCACTTCTGCAGATCATTGCAGAATAAATCACGGGCAAGTATTTGGGCCACCAAGGCCTTTGCTTTCCAGTCGTCATGCTGAAATCATGTGAAATTGCTAACATTAAAGCAGACAAGTTTAACCACAACACCTTGTTCTGATGTTGCATTTTAGACATAAACACTGAGCTGTGCTGTTTTTTAGGGTTCATACCCTCTATTGCTTTAAACATCCAAGTACTTTGCAGAAGGATGTCTGGAAATCACTGCCGCAGAGAAATCCAGATTTTCAGGCCCAGGAGAAGAACTGGTTCCCTGGAGGCCACCAGATCTGGACAAGGATTAAGCCAGTTCTGGGCTTTATTGGTGAACCAGCAAGACTTTCATTTCACTACTGGCTGGCCCTTTAGACACTTTTAGGTAGATTTTACCCCTGTGGATCTGAACTTGCCTTGTGAAGCTACGGATTTCTGTTGAAATTCCTGGGGCTGTGATGAGTACTGTATTAAAGAGCATCCTTGGACATCTGTGCTGCCTGAGACTCCTGAACTTTGCATGCCTAAGCACAGATCATCCTGTGAGGATCACGGCTGTTTTACAGCACTGCAAGGAGGTGCTGGTGCTTTGGTGGCTCACCGTGGGAAAATGCCACTGGAGGAGGGCAGAGAACACAGCTCAGTAGGAACCCCATAACTGTGCAATCAAAGGAAAGCAGCAAGATGCACAAGAGAAGCCAAACAACCCCCAATATAAGCTGAATATTGAGGGGATGGAGGGAATAGCAACAGCAGGGACTTTTGGTTGATGTCAATTCTTCTCCAGCCATGGTGCAAATATTTCATGCTTCAGCCTCATGGCAAGTAGAGAAAGCAACAGCACATGGGCTGGGGAAAGGTGCTCAGAGGATGCTCCAGCTCTCTTTTTAGGGACAGCCAGTGTGTTATTAGTCCCATGGTTTTTTTTTTTAAAATAGCAGGATAAAGTCTGAGGGAGCTCCTGAGGCACATCCATAGCAATGACAGATGTTATTCTGCTTGCAAGTGCAATTCATTTTTATGACATCCTATTTTTGCTGGGGCCCATGATAAATGCAATCCATTTTTATTTATTTTTTTTTTAAGAAAAGAACACCCCACATCACCTACTAAAGGTAATGTGTGCTGCCGTGACAACTGTCAGGTGATGAGCTCCTAATGTGCTGCTGGTGTGAGCCCCATCCTTTATCTGTAGCAATGGCAGCTTTATCATGCTGGAGGAAGAGGCCCAGCTTCCACAGTGCCACTGGAAGTGACAATTCCTCCTTGGGTGTTCTCCAGAGGGGTGCTGCTGCCTCTGGAGACCAGCTGGGAGCAGTGGGCATTTCAGCTGCCTTAAATTCTTGAGCACACTGCAAAAAGTGGTCGGGGTGCCCCCCCATCCCATCTTTTACAACCTCTGCAGCCAGAGCAGGCTCATTCACACTGTCCTCAGCTGCTAAAAGCCTCCTATGTTTTGCCCACATCACTTTCTTCCTCTCCACTGCTCCTGTAATAGCTTAATCTCTTTATCCTGTTCTGTCTCTCTTTTAGGCTGCTTTTGGGGATGGTATTTGTAATGCAAGAGCCTTCTCTGCTCCACCAGCACCTGGACTGGTATTGATAGCCCCTTGGCTTTTCCACCACATGGGAGCTCCATCTCCACATAGTTTCTCTCCCTCCATCCTTCTAAGGTTTCATTCCCAGCAAGTTTGTGGGGAAGGGGCGATGCCAATCAATGTGAGAGTTCGCTTTACCTCCCAGCCAAATAAAAGCCGATGCCATTCAGGTGGCAACGTGCCTCTAATCAATGTTTTCTCCTTCCCCCAGAGCCCACCTGGAGGCTGAAATGAAGCACATCCCTAGTTTTCTCTGCGTATCCCTGAGCATTTTGCGCTCTAACCCACTCTGCTGTTTCTCCTGGGCTCTTCTTGCCACCATGGCTCCTGCAGTGAGAAGGGAGCAACGTGAGAAAAGCTTGTGTTCATTTAGACAGCTAAGACCAATGGGCAAATCCTCTGTAGGAATGCTCTGCATGGCACAGGGATGATCCCTCTCCTCTGATGCCCCGGGCCTCTTGGTGTAAGCCCCCCCCCCCGATTACAGAAGATCATCCAGAAAGGCCTTTAATAGCATTTCTCAAGCACGGCATAATGGTCTCCAGGGCTTGAAAAAGGATAGCTGTGGTAGGAGGTGAATCAATCGGTTCCAAGAAATGTCCAAAACTGCTGACTTCAGCGGGCAGGGGCTGGCAGGAGCTCAGCTGGGGAGCAGCAGCCCTCTGGGCACCAGGACCTTGTGAAGGCTGGCTCTAGAGCATCATCCCAGCTTGTGTCCTGCATCTACCACTGATGGGTTTGGGGAGATAGGGGCAGACTGTCCTGCTTTAAACAGCCAGAGGAGTTTGCTTGGCTGTAAATCCACATCCTAGGGACAGGGAGGAGACATCCCTCCTTGTCTCTACTCCCCCAACACCCCCAAGCCCTCTTCTCTGTGTTTCTTCCCAAACCATCAACAATTTTTCCTGTTTAACTCTCTCAATCACCAAAACCCCGTTTGTCACCCAGTAAAAGCTTATCACCTTAACTTTTTTAACTATATAACCAGAAAACCTAACAGCATCCCAAATTCTAGCTCTGACAGTGGTACCTCTCTCAGACAAAGCACACGCCTGTAAAACCTACTTCTCCCAGAAACCATCTCCAGAAATCACAGCCCTGACTCCGCATGCAGAAGTGGTGCTTGCAATAATAATCAAATGTTTAGCAAACATCATTAGAACTAACTTGCCAATGAGCAAAAACAATTATCAGATAATTGCTTTATGGACAGCCAAGCAGGGAAATTAGGAATAGTATTTTCTCCATGTTAAACAGGGAAACACCAGTAGGGAAACAGAACCACCAAGGGACAAAGGGAGCTTTTTGAAGCTGAGGGGAGAAATGCCTGATCTGATTTTATACCCACCTGCCACTTAGTTGTCCTTGTGCTGGGAACTGAAACCCCAGCTCTGGGAGCTTCAGCCTTCCCGAGGTTGGGGATCTGGAATCACACAGCCAGCTGTGTTTGCCTTGCTGGCAAGTCACACAGCCTTGCTGCTCTGCCTCTTTTCCTGGTGCTTTGCCCACAGCATGACCTGGCACCGTGATGCTCCTGGGTGAGGGCTCAGGCGTCCACCCTCATCATCCATCCTCAGAGAGCCTCGGGCTCCAGAAGAAGAACCACCCAGACGTTGTCGTTTTAACCTCTTAACCCAGGTGTTGGTGTTTTAACCACTTCACCTGCATCTCCCCCCTCTCACCTTGTTAAAAGCAACCTGGGATGCCCTCGCCCCTCCACGTCCCCGTCCTCAGCCGGCCGGTCCGGTCTCCGCGGGGCTCCGCGCAGGTTCCGCGGGCGGGCAGTGCCACCTAGGGGCGGCGGGGACCGCCTCTTCTCGGGGGGTGAAGTAGACGAACTGGTGGGAAGTTTTGGGCGCTGCGGGTAGCGGATTATGCAAATGAGGACATCCGCTTTAATGGCATTCCAAGATTTTTAGTCAAATTTAATTACCTTCCTCCTTCCCCCTCTCTTTGCCTGTCCCTGATCAAATTAAAACAAACAACCCCCAGCAGAGTGTTTGTGACAGGAATCGTGTTTGAGACTAATTAAAACCTGATGATCGTCACCGAGATGAGCCTGGCAGACGGCTGTGTCAGGCAGCACGGCGGACATGAGGCACGCTTGGCGTTGGATGCTCCCAACGGCATCCAACAGCAGCTAATTAGCTGCACGCTACTGATCCTTTGTAATGCCGCGTCTCCCTGCCCGAGCTGCTGGCCGGTGGGGAGGGAGCTGGAGGGAGAACGTGTGGGTCTCAATTAGCTTCAGCGATAATTTAATGGACTAATTAATAAACCCACGCGGCATCTTCTCTGGGATGCTGCTGAGCCTGGCAGGGCAAGGGGCTGCGGCAGAGCGAGGTGCTGGCAGGGTGTGCCATCTGCCTTCGAACAGGGAAAGCTGGGGAGCGGGCAGGCAGCTTGTTTGAGCTTCCCTAACCACACATCCATGAGCAGAAGTCGATCTGTCCCCTTCATCTACACGGTCTTCCGCACACGGCTGCTTAGGCTGCCCCTGGGCAGCTCCCCCTGCCCCAGCCCAGCGTGGGCTCCTCAGTCCTGTCCCACCTTCCCCTCTACTGCAAACCTCCAGGTTTGACCTTGGTGAGGGACAACCCCAGTTGTCTCCTCTCGGGGTGATGTTCTGCTTCCCCCAGCCAAGCCCCACCACCCTGGCATCCTCTGCAGTCCCCTGGTCCCCAGCCCACTGCAGCCCCACTGTCCCCAGCAGCTGGGCACAGCCTCCCATGGGAACGACAGCTCAGCAGCTCCTGTCCCCAGGTACAAATCGCCACGAGTCTGTGCACAGAGCTGCTCACAGCAGGTTTTTGAGCCCTGGATCGTGATGTCTCAGCAACCCGCCTGGTGAGGAGTGGCCCGGGGGAGCTCTTAACATCTGCCTGTCATCGCATTCACTAATGGAGAATTAGGGCAGAAGATTCAGGAGCGGATTTTAGAAAGGCAGCTTGTGAGCTTTTGCAGGTCAGGCATCTGTCAGCAAGAAAGTTCAGGACCAGAACCTCTCCCTGTCCCCTTTTCCTCATCCTGCCTGCTGCCCGCTGCCTGCCACCCTCCCTGAAGCCCAGGGGCCAGGCAGGAGGCTGCCTCATCACTCTGACCACGGGCAATGCCATCTCCTTAAACCCCTCTGCCCTTGAAACTAGTGCTGTCTCCGTCTGAAGTGCTGCTCTGTGCAATGCTGAGTTTTTCTACTTGTAATGGGACCGTAGGTCTTCAGGTCTGATGTCTGGGTCACCATCCACCTTCCCTGCTTGCTGCCTGGAAAGCGCTTATCCTCCAGGCTCTGCAGGCAGGTAGCTGGCAGTGGTGTTGATCTGCACCAGGCTGGGCTTTCCTGTGGCATACGTGGGCACAGACAGGTGCCGTGGGAGGAGAGCTCCATGCTGGAGTCCCTGTTGCCACCCCACTGCCCCAACGCTCTCCCTGCAGCAGGGCTGGGACTGCCCCACGGTTCCCCTTCCCCTCTGCTGCCCGACACCATGCTGCTTCTTCTGCACACACGGCTCGTTTGCTCCCTCCAGCCCTAGTCTGGCCACGCCACCTTCATCTTTTAGGAAACAAGTTAAAAAGACTTCAGACCCATGCTGAAATCCTTCCTCCGTGCCTTTTCCCGTGGTAGTTTCGCATGGACTACAAGCCTTCCTCCAGCACATCTCCCCTGGCTTCCAGCAATGTCCTTCTTTCACAGCATCCCTGCATCGCCTGTTCCCCTGAACCGCTATTTATTGACCTGAGCAAAGCTGTAAGCACCTTCTGAACTGCAGCAGATATTTTTTTTCCCCCTTGGAGAAAAATTGCTCTTTCCCTGTTGTTCCCAGTGCCCCTGATGTCCATTGGGAACAATCCAGCAGGGCTGGCTCCCCAGGTCCCGGTCCCTCCAGCCCCTTAGATGTAGCCGGTGAGGGGAGGACAGACAACCACTGCCACTGCCACCAGAAATAAAGACATTCCCAGCCATGTCCCCAAGTGGTGAGGGGGACAAGCCACGTGTGAACTGCCTGTGACCCAACCCCTTGACAGCCTTTCCGCGTCCTCGGGGATGTCCTTGTTATGGCATCAATGAAGTTACTAAATTATTCCTCCTTCGTATTGCTGCAAATCAATGTGGTCCTGGCGGTGTCATATACAAAAGGCTGGTTTCAGTATTTTAGTTGGGAGAGTCCTCAGGGGGAGCCGGGCTCATTAATTAAATACATTTAATCAATCTGGCCTACAAGGGCACTGGTTATTTATTCATCAGAGGCTGCACAGTGCAAACCGGGTGATCTGAAAGGCAGTAAATAAACATGTAAATGAAAAGCTGAGACAGCAGGGCTTACTTGTGCCTGGGAGACTTCAGAGCTGGGTCAGATAATACGGGATCATATGTTTAATTTAACAAAATCCAATAAAAAAGCGTACCTGCGATGAAGAGCACTCCAGGGGGAGCAGCAGCAGCCGGTGCAGCCCAGGGCTCTGGTCAGGGCTGCCAGGAGCATGAACCCTCTGGGCTTTGGGGTCTGGGCAGGTGACACGGGGACTGTGGTGGCCCCAGCTCTGTGTGAGCAGGGGGACATCGCAGAGAAGGCAGCAGCATCATTGCTCCGTGCCAGGTTTGAGGATGGGTGCTACTAAAGCCCTAGCTTCCTGAAGGTTTATCTCCTCGGCTGCCTCCGCTGCCGAGGAACCTGCAGCATCGTGTTGCTCACATGTTCCTGCAAAGTTAATTACAAGGGGAGCCTTTCAGGAATTAGAGAAGAGGAAGATTTCAGCTGATGGAAGTGAAAACAAAGGAGGGCGAATATGTCACTTCTCAGCTCATTCTTCGCAGAATTGTTCTCCGATCTTTGGAGAAATGCCGTGGGAGCCAAGCTGGCTGGGAAGCAGATGAGATCGCTCCAGGTCTGCCTAAGCCCTGGTTTTACCATTGTTGGAAACCAAGAGTAATTTCAGCATCGCCTTGAATGCAAAGAGTTGCAAATTACAGCTGAATGAAACACCGATGGTCCGAGTGGGGCATTTCTAAATCCTTGATCCAATGGTTTCACTGGAAGAGTTTATATATTCCATCTCCTCTTTCAGTTTTAACCACCAAGAAGATGGATTAACCTCTGCTGCTCTGGGATCACCAGAGAGCATTTCTGAGGCAAAGACAGGAGCTTCCTGAGGTCTGAGGGTAGCGGGGCAATGCCTTTCCAGCAACCTTTGTGAGCTTTAACCGGCCCCTTGCCATGCGCCTGGCTTCAGGCTTCTGCTGGGTCTGGGCAGTGCCTGTGTCATTGGTGGCTGTCACTGGTGGCACAGCTGAAAGCATGGGGGTGTTGGGGTGTGTGTTGGGATGTGACCACCTGAGGGAAAGTGTATTCAGACCCTTTTGGGTGTGAATAAAGGTGTGCTGGGGGAGGGAAAGCTGCTGTTTGGAGTGAGCCAAGCAATTAGGTTTTTAGAGCCTGTGGCAATGGCGAGCGGAGTCGCTGGGGTTGGTGAAGCAGAAGGTCAGGGACCTGGACTTGCCCTCATGAGGAGCAGGGCTTGATGTAGGGCAAGATGTGGCTCCCCTGCAGGGAGGATGGGAGGAAGATAAGGTGCCACCTTTCCTAGCATGCCCATACAAGCAGAGATGCCCTCACACCTCTGCGGGCATGGAGGAAGAAAGGTCCAGGGTGGTTGGATGAGGAAGATGAGGAAAACCTGCCAGAAAGTGAGGATGAGAAGAAGAGCTGAAGAAGAATGTGGCAGGGGAACAACTGTGTGGAGACTAAGAAGCAGAGAGAAGTTCAGGGTGGATTGTCTGGATTTGGGGGTGAGCTCCTCACAAGCACAGGAGTGTTTGGAGCCAGGGTTTTGCTCCCAGGCAAATTTGGCACCCCAGGGTGATGTGCGATGGGAAGGAGCTCCCTGGGAGACAGCAAGGGCAGGGGGATAAGAAGGAGTCGTTGGCGATGCTGTGGGTGGTCTGAAGAGCCAGACTTTTCAGGGAAAAAGGTAATTCAAAGTGCAGATGGGTACTGAGGTTGTCAGAGAGTAGGGAGGGGCACTGGATTAGCCTGTTAATCACAATAAATGAATATGCAAAGCAGAGGAGAAGAGTTTTTCCCACCACAGCTCCCTTTCTCTATGAGAAGTCATCTGACTCGGATGTCACCCTGCTATTGAGCCGTTTCCCCACAGTCCCCAGACACCTGTAACCTGGAAAACTTTTGCAAATGGGTGTTTTTCCCACATTTCACGGTACCCTGGCCACAGACTGCCCCTGGAGGAACAAAAAGCCTTTGGGAAATGCTGCTATAGAGGTGAGAGGCCGGGGAGAATGGGAAGGTGACCCCAGCCCCAGCCGCCTCCTCCTCCTCCTGCTGTCCAAGTTCAGGCTGGAAGGCAGAGCTCACAACCCACCCACCTTCCTCTGGCACAGCAGCATCATCAAAGCCCCATCCGCAGGTGATCTGGGGACAGGTCCCTGCAGAGCTGGGGCAAGGCACTGTTCCCCCCCTCTTGGCTTTGCCTGGGGGTGCAGGCTCAACGACCCCCCTGCCTCTGCCAGCTCCTGCATCCCCCCTGGGCTGGGATGGTTTCTGTGGTACCTGGGGTTTCCCCTCCCATTTTCTTGGAAGCGCGAAATGGAAAACTAATGTGAAGAATATAAACTGTTAAATAGTTTCAACCATAAAGAAAGGAAAAGGGTTCAGTTCCAGGTTTTGGCCTAACCTAGTATTTTTACAAGCTGGTTTCTACCCCCGCGTCCCAGACTCCCAGTGATTCACAACGACCTCATTACTTCTGAGTTAACACAACGAACTTGGCTGCCAGTTGAAGGTTTATTAATACTGAACTCATTCCCATGAAGATGTGTTCTATCTAGAAAGAAAGTGCTTTTATCATGTGTTCCAAGTTTCCGGCCAGCCCCATTCAGTCTCCAAACTTGCCTGGTGTAAGTGTGAGAGCACGAGAAACAATAAATATAATCTTTTACATATTTTTCCCTCCAAGGATCCCAAAGCTCCCTGGAAAGACATCCTGGGCAGGGGATGTGGAGGATTCGGTCCAGCCATCCATGATGTGCAGTAAAGCATGGGCACGGGGCAACACCTGCCACTACAGCAAAGAGCAGCAGCTACATCACATTATGGAGACGAATAAAACACATTTCCCTAATGCAGTGCGTTGCCAAAATACTCAAACAGAAAATCCATACGCTTGGAAATGAAAGCATTTGTCCTTTTGCTGTCTTCACTGTTAGCTGAAGGAGCGTGCATCTTCTCCAGGGGCTGCATGCGGGAAGACAGATGGTGAGAGTAACTTTAGTTGTCAGTCCCTGGGGATGTGCAGAGGAATCAGTATTTGGCATCTGATTTAGCTCTGCTGCCTCCTTGAGTCACCACTGTCCCAGACACTGAAAGACGTATGGGCTTCTGAGACAGTTAAATTAAACCTTACTAAACAGAGGGGTACGTGATCACCCCCTCCGAAATGTCAGCTGGCAGCTCGTAATGAAGATCCAATGAGTCTGTGCTCACTACCTTGAATTTGAATGTCTTCTTCCCTCCTCTCTGCAGGTCAGAATTAAACTGGCCCAGGAGAGGAGGAAGGCTCTGAAACCCGCAGGAGAACCCACGCAGGCAGATCTGGGACCAGTAGGCAGGAATGGGCATGGACAGGCCTTTTTAGCTTCTGAAAAAGGGGAGAGCCTTTGGAGAGCATTCTCTTTCCAGATGGCTAGGCTGCTGCATCAATGCAGAAACGACTGTGGTGGATGGTCACTGCAGGGAGGGTTAGCTTGCCCCTCACCTCCAGGTGGGACCACAGGTGGTCCCTCACCTCTCATGTGCCTGAGCATCACCCCTGGTGGCAAAACTTCCATTTCCTTTCATATGATGACTCCCAGACTGTCTCTTGGCTGCTTTTCGCTCTTGCCAAGATGTTTTGACTTTCCAGCCCAGTTCTGCTGTTCATGGGACAAACACCCAATTCCAGGGAAAACCACAACCCATTTACTTGCAGGAGCAGCCTGCAGGAGGGACACTGTGACCCAGCTTTCTCCCACCCACCTTTCCCTCCATGGGGTGCAAGCTCAGGCCTGGAAAGTCCCCCCAGGGAAACATCCAGGGAAGGGATGCAGTGCCCACAGCTCCAGGACATGCGTTACCAGGGGCTCCCAGGATCTGGGCACAATCCAAGGGGATCCCTGCTTAGGGGACTGCTTTGTTAGCTGGGGAGGGGGACACCTGAGAAGCAGAACCACTAGGACGGAGGAGGAGGAGGCAGACATTCCAGGAGAATCCACATCTGTAAGGAAGCGGAGTGGGGTCCAAGGCTGTAATACATCCCAGATGAAGCCGGGGAAAGTGCTCTCGCAGAGCATGAGTCATTGCAACCGGAGGGGAGAGCAACAGCTCTTTGATAAGAGGCAAAGCAACTTTACTTGGCTATTTAATCTTCATTTGCTGACTGTGCCAGCTAAGAGCATTGCACAAGGGTCCCCTGGGGACCCTGGCATTCAAACCCCTCCCTTGGCTGCTGGACCAGTCTTTGTGTCCTTCCTGGGCACGTGGCAGTGGGGCTTTGGTGCCCACAGGCTTCTCAGAGCGTGGGGCAGGGAGAGGTAACTGCCTGCAGCGCCAGGCTTGCCTGAGGTCAGCTCTGGAGGCCTCCAGAAGATCTCATTCTCAACGCGGGTAGGACCCATCTCATCCTCATTGGCATGAATAGCTGGAGTTAAAGGAGCTGGACTGAGGCAGGTTGGTACAAGCCCCAAAGCTTATGCCTTTGAAGATGATGATGTTCCCTCTCCTGTCTCCTCCCTCGAGTAGCTCTCCCCAAGTGGCTCAGCATTTCCGTCTGATCCTTCTCATCCTTCTTCTCTGGCCTTCTCCCACATCTTTCTTGAATTGCTATGCCCCAAACGGCTCTTCATTGACACATCTCCAGGGCAAAGCAAGGAGAGCCTGTACTTCACATGACTCAAAAATGCTGCTGCTGCCCAGGCAGCTCAGGCAACATTTGGCTTTCTCTCTCAGAGTGGCATGGTGGCCTCACGCTCAACTTGAGGTCCACTGCAATTCTCAGAGCTTGCCTTGACAGTCAGTCCTCCTCCTCCTTCTGTGGAGTTGATTATTCCTAAGAGCAGAACTTCACCTACTCCTGTTGAACTGTGCTTCATTTTTCCCCCAAGACCATCTCTCCTATTTCTCAAGATCATTTCAAATTCAAATCCTATCCCTGTGTCCTTCTTGCTCCATCACATATGCAAAATAAATAGGCAGACTCTTATTCCATCAACCAAGCCATTAATGAATGCATGAGCCCAGAGCCAACCCTTCTGAAATCCTGCTCCATGCTTGCTTGCAGCCTGGCAGGAACACTGGATAACTTCTCCGTTAGTGCAAGTTTTGAGCAGGGAGCACCCAGTTCATAATCATTTCAGTTTTCTTTCCCTTGCGTACGAGTGTGCCATGAGAGACTACATCAAAAGGCACTAAAGACAAAATATAGGACAACTCCTGCTTCTCTCTATCCATAAGGCTGTTGCTCTGTCATAAAAAAGAAGCACAGGGTTGGTTCGACACAATTTTTTTTTCTTAAGAAATCCATGTTGACTGCTTTCCTTGCCTTGTTATCTTCTCACTGCTTACATACTGGTGGGAGAATATGTCCTGGTGTTTTGCCCATGATGGAGTTAAGCTGGCTGGTGTGTACCCACCTGGCTCCTGGTCTCGCTGAGGCAGGGACCCTGCTTTCCCTCCGCAGAGCAGCAAAATCTTCAGAAAGCCCTCCGGGATAACGACCCAGAACACCGGAATTGCTTACACACCTGAGGGTTAATGTCATTAAAACTAGCAGATGCAAAGAGATCTAAAGGAGCTAATGAATCCTGCCCCCTCCTCACCTGTGCAGCCCCCATTAGGGTCCCACCCAGCCACCGCTGCAGCGTGGGAATCGGGGGTTACAGCCCAGCGCTGTGTGGGATGCTGCAGTGGCACAGGTCACCCGCTCTTCGGGTTTGGGTCCTGGCGTGGGTCTGGTTTTGTGTGGGTCCAGGCATGAGTCTGGGCGTGTGTCTTGGTGTGGGTCCCAGCATGGGTCCTGGCATGGGTTTGGAGGTGTGTGGGTCCTGGTGTAGGTCCTGGCATGGGTCCAAGTGTGGGTCTTGGTGTGGGTCCAGGTGTGCATAGGTCCTGGCGTGGTTTTGGGTGTACATGGGTCCCAGCATGGGTTCTGACATGGGTTTGGAGATGTGGGGATCCTGGTGTAGGTCCTGGCGTGGGTCCAAGTGTGGGTCTGGGTATGCTTGGGTCCGGGCATGGGTCCTGGCATGGGTTTGGGGGTGTGGGGGTCCTGGTGTAGGTCCTGGCGTGGGTCCAGGTGTGGATCTGGGTGTGCGTGGGTCTGGGCATGGGTCCTGGCATGGTTTTGGGTGTGCGTGGGTTCTGGCATGGTTTTGGGTGTGCGTGGGTCCTGGTGTAGGTCCCGGCGTGGATCTTGGTGTGGGTCTGGGTGTGCGTGGGTCCCGGCATGAGTCCTGGCATGGTTTTGGGTGTGTGTGGGTCCAGGTGTGGGTCTCAGTGCGGGTCTGGGTATGCGTGGGTGCAGGCATGGGTCCTGGCATGCTTTTGGATGCGCGTGGGTCCTGACGTGGGTTTGGGTGTGGGTCCTGGCGTGTGGTCCTGGCGCGGGTTGGAGTGTGTGTGGCTCCCGGCGTGGGATCCTGCAACGGGTTCGGGTGTGCGTGGGTCCCGGCGTGGGTTTGGGTG
>QJSC01020919.1:1270959-1300261 GCA_003697955.1 Calidris pygmaea
TCTGTAAAGTGAGTTCTGAAATCAAATCGATACAGGGTTGAAAGTGGGGGGAAAAAAAGAAAACACTGATGATGGGCTCCTGGCTGTGGTTTTGGAGGGATCAACTCAGTACTTGACGGGGCAGGGGGGAGGCACAGAGAGAGGCCAGGTCCCAGCAAGGCAGGAGAGCAGGAGAGGGTGCAGACATGAGCTAGCACCAGGACCACGTCTCCAAACCGCCCAAACTCCTTCCCTTCTGAGCTGGATTTTCTGTTTGACTCCTTCCCGGAGCTGGAGCCAGGCCGTGGGGATGTCCATGACTGCAGCTTCACCGGGGCAGACACCTCCAAAGCTCAAGCTTGTAGATATTGCCCGGGGTCGGTGCCTGCCGCTGCCAAGAGCATCCTCACCCTGCTCCCACCTCGTGTTTGTTTCCCAGTCTCCCTCCGGCCACTGGAGATGCTCGTGTGGGAGTGGGATCTTTGTTTCGGGGGGCGCAGAGCCAGCGCTCGCCCCACCTGCAGCCAGCATCCCCGCCTGGGCCACGTTGCGGTTGCCGGGGCAATGGTTATGATGTGATAAACAGAGGGAAATGGTGATGACGCCAGCTGGGAAAGGGCAGAATGAGTTTTATTTCACGTTTATTGAAGCACAAATTACCATAAGAAACAGCTTCCTTGTGTGCAAACACGGGAAACTGAGACCCTTTGGGCTGCACGGGTTCTCTCCGGGCTCAGACACCAGGCTTTCAGCAAACATCCCTGACCTGCTGGTTGAGCTGAGCTGCGGGTTTTCCATGGAAATGTGTGTTTACATTTGGAGACAGATATCAGGGTGTTTGGGAAGGCTCTTTTGGCAAGCGTGGTGAGGAGATGGCCGCAGCAGGATGCTCTGGCTTTGCAGAGAGCTGCTCCTCTCTCAGGGATGCACACACTGGAGCAGCGCGGGAGCAGGGGGAAGGAGCCAGCGACCCCTTGGTGGGACAGGAAAGGTTCTGCCTCCTCTGACCCAACTGGGAGGAAGCTCCCGGCAGAGGTTATGACCGATCTTACGGCAGATAAGGAAAAACAAATCCTAGATTTTGCAGCTAGTGCTACATTTGTGCAAACTCTGGTTGTTGATGTGTTTTCATCTTTTTTTCCCACCTTCCTGGGCTGCAATATGTAGGGCAGGAGAGACAGAAGGAGACTCTGTTCTGCTCCTGCTCGATGACTCATTGCCCAGCTCGCAGGAGCATCTGGCCTGACTTCAGAGGTGGCTCAGAGAAGTTGCTGGACCTGCTCAGCGTGAGCTGATGAGCTGACCAAGCATGAGCCTCTAACCCCAGTGCGAGTCCCTGGGATGGGGTCAGACGTGGGAGGGAGCAGCAGCCAGCTCTGAAGGGGACAGCCTGTGTTAGGAAATGCCCCGTGGGGAGCACACCACGGCCCCGGGCAGTGACAGCTCCAGGGGAGCCTGCTCCTGTGCTGGAGGAGGAGCAGCTTGCTGGCACGTCCCCAAGGTGCTGCGTGTGGGGCTTGTGCAAGAGAGGTGGGTGTTGTGTTACGGGGCTGACATCAGCGCCGGAAAATCTCCCAACACAGGAGTTGAAATACATCTTAAAAGTTTTGCTAATGCCTGAAGACCCAAGTCCATGGCTGCTCCTCAGGACGCTGAAACCAAAGGGCATGTGTTTTACAGCGGATCCTGGCTAGGCACAAGGCTCCTCTGCCTTTGTACCCCAGCTGTGGTAATGCTAGTCTCCGAAGTTGGCTTTGGCATCTCTCCGACATCTCGTTTCACCCTGGGCATCATCCCTTTCCCTCCTCACCACCAGCGTGTGGCAGGAGGAGTGCATGGCTCTGCCCAGCCTGCACTGCCTGGCCTTCGGGGGATGCTGCTGGCGGGGTTGGGGTGCTCATCTCCGATGTGGGGCCCTTCTCGAGTGGAGAGCAGCTTGTAAGCCCCTGTGGAGTAGGAGCAAATTAGGGTAAAATGTGCGTGTGGGGAGTTTCTCCCACCTCTTCTCTGTTTTGCAGCAAAGGCAAACCACAGCAACCTGCTCCGGGTCCTTCGGTGGAGTTATGGCAAATGAGTTTACGGAAGAGCAAGTACCTCAGAGATGTCTTTCCATCTATAGCTGAAAGTATCCACCACGGGCTCGTTCTCTCTGTATGTTCCACCGAAGCCCCAGCGGCAGCTGCTGAGGTCCGGATGGTCTCTGGCAGGATCTGCAGAGTCTAGGAGTGGGGATGATCCGAGAGCGGTAATGTTAGACTCGCTTGCAGATGGAATTGCATTCACTGATGTTTCAAAACCGGGAGGGACCATATATAACTATCTAGTCTGATCTGCAAGGAGGGGAGGGCTGCTCAGGGTGGAAAGGCCAGTGGAAAAATTAACCGAGAGACGCTGATTAGTACAAAGTCTTCCCATGTACACCATTCTGCACGACTCCTACTGTCCCGCTTTCAGGCCATCCCACTGAGGATGAAATGAAGAAACCCTCAAGGAAATGTAAAGTGCCTTCAGGAAATACCTGAACCTTTCTGCAGCAGGAAATGAAAGCGGAGAAGGTTGAATGGCAGCGAGAGGCCAGGACACTCACCCGGGGAGCATCCTCAGTCAGCAGGGGCTGAGAAGCTGAGGACATGAAGAGAAGGTGATCATCCACAGCTGGTGAAAGAAGGGAAAAAGATTTCCTTCTAAGAGAAGGAAAGATCCTCTATGCTCACTTATAAAATCCCTGTTCAGATAATTCCCTGATGAGAAGAGAAATTTGCTGCTGGTTGCCAATGTGAATCATTCTCAGATGAAATTATCAGTCTGTTGTGTTTCCACTCAGCTGGAAAAGAGCAGACATCCATGGAGAAACTGAGGCTGAGTCCCGAAGACACAACTATGCACTTTTTCCCTGTGCCCCACTTTGTGAGTCATTTTCACCAGTATCCCCAAACTCACCTGCTCTCTCCTTTCTCCCTCCTCCTGCCATCCCAATGGATGGACGTGCTTGGAAGCAACTCCAGCCTGCCCCAGGGCATGCCCCGCAGGTACCCATCTCTGGAGGTGTCTAATTCTTCTGGCCCTTCTGAGTCACTAGAGACTCTCTAGGGAGAAGAGATGGGGTGTCCTGGTAGGTTCCTTGGGAGGAGGAGGAGGGCAGCTGCCCCCCCGGCATTGGTGAGGACACAACATCTGCCACCAGGAGCCTGTCAGGATCTGAGCATCACCCGCTCTCCCCTCTGGTCTCCTCATCAGGGATGAACGCATGCACGAAGGGCCACCGCAATGAAATATATATTTATAACAATCATAATTATTATTCTTTCACCAATTTTCTCTTCCGTGGATGGAGCCTGGCAGAGACTACAGAGCAGGCAAAACTGCTAAAGCAGAAAGTAATGGTGCCCCCAGGACGAATAAAAAGCGTACTTCAAACCAGCAGATGCTGCTGAAAGCCCCAGCGCAGGAAATATCTGCAGAATGAATCGGGAGTTTTATGGAGCTTGGTTTGCAGGTTTTATAAGAAAGTTTCACCAGCCCGGGAGGGAAAGGGAAACGAGGACCAGGGGCTGGCACCTTGGGGAGTGGGGCTGGCACTTTGGGGCGTGGGTGCCGGTGCGGGACGGCATCTCTTGGTGATTTATATGTCTGGCATGAGCCCTGATAAGAAACACAGACGATTCCCTGCTCACTGGTCCCCCAAAGCAGCCCCACAGGAGCCAGTACCTCAGTGAAACCCTAGAAAGAGCCGAGGGTTGCCTTGCACCGAGGGGTCTCGGTGGGCACAGGGAGGCTCAGCCCCAGGGAAGGAGGGAGAGGGCTCTTGCAGGAGGAAGGTACAAGATCTAAGGAGCAATAAATGAGACAGCAGCCCCTGTGAGAAAAGGGAAGTCCCTGCCCCACGTCCCTTCTCATGCTTTCAGGCTCAGTTTGTACCCATACTTGTAACTCCACGTGTTTCTCTGATTTGGGGAGTCCTGGGCAGCAATTCAGGAGATGGGACACAGACAGGCTGGATGTAAAGGACAGATGCTGTCATACCACTATGTATAGCCCCAACCGCTGCTGCTGCCCCATGCCAGAAAAAATAAATAAATCAAAAAAACAAGGTTTCTGTCCCGAAAAGCCTTCAAACTATGCTGGGAAGAGCTCAGGCAATCCAGCAACAGCTGGAACAAAGGCATTCCTGCATGTGCTGCTGAGGTTTGGCACGTGCCTTGTAGTTCCAGGATTTTTTTTTTTTTTTATAGTACGTCATAAAATAATGTTCTATATTCTATATATTTTTATGGCCGGCAGGAGAGCAGTAGAGGGCAGGGAACGGCGGAAGGCTGGCCAGCAGAAGGAAAGCTATAGGAAAGGAATCTCCAGAGAAGTGGCCCAGGGCGGGCAGGTACCCTGGGACCGGGGTCCGGTCCAGCACGGAGTGGGGCAGGAGTGGGGAAACGATGGGGTGAAGCGCCCAGACGTCTGCGAGAGGGATGAGTCAGGGTGCAGTGAGCCAAAAGCAGGCTGGTGGGGGAAGGAGGGGAGGCTGAAGTGGAGGTACCGCCCTGGTTAGCTTTGCCCAGGGGGGAGAGACGAGGGAAATCCCCACGCTGAAGCTTGGGAAGAGGTTGTCCCCTCCTGTTGCGAGACCAAGCACATCCGAGGTCTTTTTTGTCCACTTGCTGCGGTGTTAAGAGCAGGAAAAGCATGGAGATGTGAAGCCTGTTAGCGAATTGCCTTCAGCCTGGCTCTCGGGTCCCCTCCGAGCTGCCTGCAGGTTTCACGGCCGCTGAGTTTGTGACAGGGGCTGGCCTGGCTCTGTGACAGCGAGGATGCGTGACACAAAGGTGCTTGCAACATGGACAAGCCCTTAGCTTTAGCCTGAGGGGGCCAGTGACTGAAGTTCCCCAGAGAGATACCCCTTCTCGCAAGCGATGGGGTGAGGGAACACAAGCCCTCGATAGCACAAGGCCTGAAAATGGGTCTTCAGGAAGCAAAACGTTTCTGGGGGTCAAAAAGTAAGGGGCTCTGCTGAGATAATCCAGAGCATGAAGACTCAGGTCATATCTTAGAATCATAGAATCATTGGACGGTTTGGGTTGGAGGGGACCTTAAAGATCATCCAGTTCCAAACCCCTTGCCATGGGCAAGGACACCTCCCACCAGACCAGGTTGCTCAAAGGCCCATTCAGCCTGGTCTTGAATGCTTCCAGGGATGGGGCATCCACAACTTCTCTGGGTGACCTGTTCCAGTGTCTCACCACCCTCACAGGAAAGAACTTCCCTACTTCTCCCCAGTGTCCTCATGCCTTCGTTTGCCACCTAACTGGTGGCAGTGTCCTAGGACCTGCTCCATCTTCACAGCCCCACTCCCCGAGTGAGGACACCAAAAGGGTGTTATGGGATTCAGCAGACAAACCAAGCGGAGCCGTCTGCTGTTATGGGAAGGGCACGGAACGGAACCAGTGCCAAACTGGAACCAAGCCCTTGGCTTCAGGATGGGGCTCATTAGGTGCTTAATTTTTAAGATGTTCGCTAACTTTATGGATTCTTTTCTGGCCAAGCGTGGAAAACTTGCCTGTGGTCTCTGGTGGCGTCTGTGGGCTGGGGCTGCCGGGGTGGGAACGGAGGGTGGCGTGTCAGGACCTGCACCACCGTGGGTGGCTGGGTGGGACGGCGGGCGGTAGCTGCGGGTTCCATGGACGAGAGCCCACCCGCCCGCGCCAGGCGTGTTCCTGCAGCCCTTCCTGGGCGATCCCAGCAGGAGCCCAGGTGATGGTTGGTTGCTCTTTGGTCCCTGCCCCTGGGGCAGCTCCAAGCCTTTGATTTCAGAGGCTTGTCAGGGCACTTTAGCAGCCTCCAGAAAGTGCATGTAAACACGGTGATTAAAAAAAAGAATGGTTCCAGGGGCTGTGCTGAGGCTAAAAATGGCACTGAGGTAGCCCGGAGAGAGGGAGAGAGAGGTGCCACATCAGCAAATACTTTTCTTTTGAATCCCCAAGGAGCTAACAGCAATGGGGAAGGGGTCAGAGCTCAGGAAGTGGGACAGAGTGAAGGCCGGGGGAGGACTCACCCCCAGAAGAAGGCTGGTGAGGAGAATGCATCGCTGTAGGCTCAGTGGAAGATGCTTTGACTGTTCAGCGGGGAAGGAAGGAGCAATTTCTAGATAAAACGATAGGACTGCCTAGACAACCACATTGTTTATTAGTGGGAAAGTTGGAGAATTTTAGAGGGAAGGTGTTATGAAGGTCATTTATTATGGGTAGCTCTGCAGAACAGCACCTACAGGTCTCCACAGTGCACAGCTGCAGCCGGAGGAGAACCAGGGCTCGCTCCCTCTCAATTCTCAGTGGGTCATGTAACAGCTCATGGATTTTCTCCCAGTAAAATACAGCTGGGCAAGAAAGGTCACTTCTTCTTTCCTCCTCTCTTTCCTGTTTCTCACCTTTTTTACCTCCACGTCAGACATGCCTTTCATTTTGTAACATATTGACAGGCGCTAAAGTTGAGCCACAACCAGGTGAGCTTGGCAGGGGCCCTCAGGGAGAGGAAAGCAATTTTGGCTGCTGAGCTGAGCAGGGTCCGGCGTTGGGTGGATGCTGAACCGACCCCTTCACAGCGGGGCATCACCCCCAGCAGCTGCCCACGGGTGATGCTGCACAGATCTCTCCTTGTTTGCCTTGCAGTGGAGGGTCCCACAAAAGCTGCTTGGTAAAGCTCTGGTTAACACATTCCTCGCTCCAGATTAGGGCTCACCAGACCTGTGTGAATAATGTGCATCTTCAGACCCTGCTCTGGCCCCTCCTCTGACTCAGTCTTTCCCACTTGCCTCCCTTTCTGGGACTTGTATTTATCTTTCAGCCTTTGAGGAGGTGCAGGGAGTGGTGGCTCTTGGTTTGCCAGGCACACAGCAGCAGCGCAAAACGAGCAGAAGCCCTTTCAAAGCCGGCTGGAGGAGAAAGAGCTCTTTCTCTGAGCACTCAGGGTATTCCTCTCCGTTCCCCAAACAGATAGGCTGTGGCCAGAAGTTAATATTCCTCTGGCGTGGTGCCCTGCCCGGGGAGGGTGGCAGGCTCTTGCATTTAATAACTTATTTATCTTTCCTTATTGCAGGAATGATGACAGTTTTCATTATTAAGCTGCTAGGTAATAGTCTAGCCTTTGGTGGGAGCTGAATCATCATCCCCTCTTTGCTGACAATTTGATTCAATTACCCGGGAGAGGTGTGACAGGGAGGAGGATGAGCAGAGCCCCATCGCTGCCGCAGTGGCCACCCCCAGGCTGGGCAGAAAGCTGGGGCAGTCACGGCCTTTGTTGCCAGGGGTACAAGGATGGTGGGATGGGCAGAGATGGCTCTGTCGATGGCCGGGGTGGTGGCTGTCCCCCTGTGATGCTCTCTGTTGTCCGCCCACCTTCTCCCTTGTTCCTGCAGCAGGACAGATTCCCAACCCAAGGAGCCCACGTGTTCCTCACTGTGGGGCTTGCAGGAGCAGGGGACCATGTGGAGCATCAAGCAGAGGGTGATGGGGAGTGCGGGCATCTCCCATCCAGAGAACCACAGCCCTGACCCGGCCCCAGCACCCTGCTCAGCGCAGACGCAGTGGTGGCAGGGACACGGGAGAGGGCTCTCCAGCTTCTGCCTTGCCTTAAAAATGGCTTTCTCCTCCCCAGCCCCGAGGGGGTTTGGAAACCACCAGCCCAGAGTGGTATTTTGTGTGTGTGCTGTTGTGCTGGAGGGAAGCCACAGAGCGCCTGGCGAGGAGCTTCCCTCCTGCCCAGATGCTCCCCCAGACAGTGGCTGCAGCAGCCGGGCGGTGGGAGCTCCGAGGAAGAGGAGGCAGCTCCGGGCAGTTTATGGACACTGCAAAAAATAATAATAATAAAAAAAAAATATGAGGGCAAAGCAGACAGAAACTGGCTGGGACTTAGCAGCGTTCCTGTGCCTGCGCCGCAGCATGAGGAAGCAGCTCCACGACTGCTGCTAGACCGTGCCCGCGGATGCAATGAGGCGGCAGTAATGATATATGCAATCAATTAAACATGACCAATTTTTAATTAGATGTATAAACACGCCTAAAGTTAAATGAGGTTTCTTTATAGAGAAAGAATGCAGCACGGTACCATATTAAATGAGAAACTCATGCCGTTCCCGAATGGGAGCTTCCCGGATTCGCACATGGAGATGCCTTTGGAAACCGGCCCCTCTCCTTCCATTTGGCAGAAGTTGCTTCCAGTGGTCAGGGGTGTCTGGGCGTGGGGCTCACAGGAATGAAAGTGGGGAGAGGGGCCACATCCCGCTCCTCCGGGAGCCTCAAAGCGGCTGGGATGAGTCCCAGCATTTGCCCAGCTCCTGCTTCAAGCCGTGCTTTGCAGCATCTCTCCGTCCTCCTCCACACCAGACTCACAGCCAGTCCCCCCCATAGATGGGCCCGCTCTCAGCTGGGGTGATTTTCCTTCCCTCCCATATGCACACCTGATTATAATGCTGCCGTTACAGAGGAAAAGAAGTAGAAGGGGGGAAAAAAAAAAAAAAAAAAAAAAGTGAACTGGTTTCTAATTATGCCTTGTTTGCTTTCATTTAGAGATAATTCAGCCCACACAAAAGTTATTCTCCATATTAAAAGAAATATCTATTTGAAAAAAAACACAGATGCATGGCTTCATTAAAAAAATTAAAATGTAGAAACTAAGTAGTGTCTATTTCCACCTTTCCCCCTCTGATTAAAAGCTATTTGCATTTCAAAACAAACCATCATTAATTTGGACCAAATGTTACTCGGGCTCTTCTTTCTTGTCAGGGTAATTAAGCATGTGGCACGGTGGTGAATGACTCCTTCTCCCTACAAAGACTCAGATTAACTTCTTCCTCTGGGCTGAGGCGGTGACTCAGAGGGACGAGGAGCCTGAGTTTTGTAGCAGCTCATTGCACTGATGCCTCGTGGCCCACAGACCGAAAGCGGGGTGATGGACCCCCTCTCAGCTGCCAGGACCAGGGCTCGCTGCTGCTCTGGGGTACCCAGAGGAAATGCTGCCTGAAGGTGAAGCCAACGCTGAGCACGCACATCAAAAATTAAGGGCAAGAAATCCCCCCAGGAAGCTTTTAGACCCGAACCTGTAATGATTCCTGCACAGACTTGGAGATCTGGCTGACAGCAGTGGTATTTTGTGCAGGCACAGGGATCTGCCAGCACAAGCTGGAGGCCACGGTACTTTGAGAAGAATAAAAAAGCCCCAGGAAATCCAGAGCTTATTTGCAGGAAACTCAAACACTTGAAAGAATGGAAAGTCACCGCCGAAGGTGAGCGATCTGCCTTTCACCCCTCCCTGCCTGCGCACCCCTCCCTCCTCCTCTGTGTTTTGTATCTCTTGGAGGATGGAACCTGGGGAGCTCTGGTTGCCTCTGAAACTGCCCCTGGAATGGAACAGAGCCCCTGGCCCCAGTTTGGCTTTTGCTCTTTGCCAGCATCGCTCTGGTTTTGAGGTGCTGGACCAGGCAACGCCTGCGGAGGCTCCGAGCATCCTGCATCCTACAGGAACTAGGACTCCTGGGTCGGGGTGACAGATGGGTGGACACATCTGAAAAGTAACAGTCCACCAAGAATCAAGCCCTTTGAGATAGTGGGTGCCACCAAACAGGGAGCAGGCACTGTGTAGGGGCAGCCTGGTGGCTGAGGGAATAGCTTGCGTCAGAGCAAGTAGTTCAGGATGGGGAGGAAGATGAGCAGGAGCCCTTCCTCAGCCCCCATGTCTGGAGCTGAAGGGTTACAGGCAGCAAGTTCTGCAGGGCTGCTTCTCCCAAGGGGTTTGGCAGCTGCCTGTCATGGGGGGATTTGGGCTTTTTGTCCCCTGTGATGGAGCTGCCGTGTCAAACAGCAAATTTCAGTGCCTGTGCCGCAGCAGAGGACAGCTGTGAGACGAGGTCCGTGGCTGATCTTGCTTGTCAGAAGAGTCAGCACGGCTGGAAAAAAAGAAGAGAAACTTTCAGGCTCACAAGGACTTCTCCTGTTAGGTATCTCTTCCTTTTCTGTCACCAGGTGCCCTGCTCTGGAGGTACTGGAGCTGGTGCTGCACCCTCCAACAAACAGGGAAAACAATTAGTAAACCACAATCCATCTTCCTGAGGTTTTCTCCCCTTCTCTAGCAGGGCTGAGTCCAGGTGATGCAGATGGGTTGGAAGAAACCATGTTTACAGCCTTTGGTTTACTCCTAAATCCAAACTGAATTTGAATGAAAGTTTCTGGATTAATTACAGGGGGGGAAATACTGAAAATTAAATATGGACAAGTCAGAGACTCACATGAGGAGTTTTAGAATCATAGAATAGGGCAGGGACACCTCCCACCAGACCAGGTTGCTCCAAGCCCCATCCAGCCTGGCCTTGAACCCCTCCAGGGATGGGGCAGCCACAGCTTCTCTGGGCAACCTGGGCCAGGCTCTCATCACCCTCTTTTGAACAGAGCTGCAAGGCTGGCCAGGACTGAGTGCCCAACCTCCTCTGCACCCTCTGGGTTATTCTACATTTTCTTCTCAGGGTGCCTTATCCTGGAAGGTCTCAATGGGGGAAGGAGATCTTACCTCAAACAAAGCCAGGCAGCCCAAGGAATTTTATCATGTAAGAGCTTCTCCATGAGAGGGTCCTCAGCCTCTGGGCTTCAAAATCTTAAGGGCTTCCTACAGAAGCTGTGAAATACAGCCTACATGAGAGCAGGGGAGCTGGTCTAAAAAGATGATGAAGCTCTTTGCCCAAGAGCTGCCTGCGCTGATGAGCACCGAGGAGGAGGATGCTGTGGCCAACACCGTGCTTCGCTGCAGGAGGGGCAGGGTGGGAGCCGGGCAGATGCTCTGCCGTGCAACTATTCTCTCCTCTTGCCTGTGTTTTGTTCCTGAAACGTCCTGTGGGTACATCGATATAGTAATTATGAATAAAAATAATTTACCAAGACTTTTCTTTCATTGCAGTTGCCTACTGTGTGCGTTTGCTACTGGTTTTAAGCCCTGGCCAGGACCTGAGGGCACCCACACCCCCGAGGCACACGGCGCTGCCCTTCTCCCGTCCCCCACAGCAGCTCCAGCATCTGTTTTCTGGGGGATATCGGCCAACATTCCTCTCAAATAACATTCCAGAGATATTTACAAGATATGTACAGAAAATAAATACACGAAAAGAGAATTTATTAAAAATAATAAAACCGAGGAGCTGAGGAACGCCCGGCCTGCCCCTGCTGACACTGCACAGCCGCCCACGGGTGCTGCCCGTGGACCGATGCCGGGCTGGAGCAGGAGCAACCCTGGGAGCAGAATGCAACCATTAGCTTTTTGTCCCTCCTCATTCTTTGGCATGGTCAGCCTGGAGCAGGGCATAGAGCTCGGAGAAGTCACCCTCCCCCGGGTCATACTGATGCAGCTCACTCCCTTGGTGCTGCCCACGCCTGTCTGGATCACCCATCCCTGGCACCCACTGCTGCTGCGCCCATCCCGGATGCTGTGCTCACAGCCGAGTGTGAAACAGCTCGGAAGTGCTGTACCGGAGAGGAGAAAAAGAGCAGACTATTAATTAACAGCAAATGTACAGTTAATGGGGCTTTTTTTTTTTTTTTTTCAACTTTCCCAAACAATTAATCAAAATGATTTCATTGAAATTTAGCTGATGGGGCGCTAAATGCAGCTGGTCTGTCCTGCTCTGTTTTTTTTTTTTTTTTTCCCTGTCCTGGCTAGAACAGAAAGCTGATATTGCAGCCTCGGATTTGGGATTTACTGCTCACTTTGGGGATGGAGACAGTGGGAGTGAATAAGTTAGGGCTTCTGCCCCTGCCAGAGTTTAGAAGATATAGGGGCTGTAAGGAAAGGGGTTACAATACACAAAACTGACATAATACTCACCCCTTTCTTTATACACGCTCCTTTACTGCCTGCAAGTTCATTTAAATACGGAGCAGAAATTCCTATTGGGCCAGTTTAAGGACTGTAATAAAGCCAAGCTGGGGAGGAAGGCCAAGCTGGTTATTGGTGATGCCGTTACTGGATATGTCACATTGTTACTGAGTACCCTTCACAGACCCCTGAAATGGCCCTGCTTCACCAAAAAAAAAAAACCCCTTCGAACAAAAAAGAAGGTTGTTAAATTTTTTAGTGTTTTTTAAAATTGCTCTTATATAGAAAGAGGGAAAACAGCTGTTTACTGCTTTAAAGGCTTGTTTTTTACCCTTAGAAGTCACATTGCTTTTGGAATTTAAAGATACAGAGAAAGGCTAAATGCAACCTAGAAAACTGCCCAATATTTCAAAGCGCCCAGCTGCCTCCGTCTGAGCGAACTCCGGGTCCCTGGCTGAGCAGCACGGGCTCAGCTTTAAGCATATGCTTAATGTCCCCATCGAAGCTGCACTTTGAAGTGCTTTGCTGAGCCGGAGCCAGGGGATGCTCCCGTATCTCTGCCTCCACAAGCACCCGGAGCTCGGGGGCGACTACGCTTCTTGGAGACCACAGCGGGGTTCATCCCCAAGTCCCTCTCCATCATTTCCAACTGCAGTGCCCGTGGGGAGGTGCCCTCCTGGGAAGCAGGCAGGGGAAGAAGACTTGCCGGCGCTCTCGCTGGGTCGGCTGGATGCTCTGAGAGGGTGATGCACCACGAGCCAGAAGCTCTCTGCAGCTCAGGAAGCCAGCCCAGTTCTCCCTAAAAACCCTCTCATCCATCCAACCTGCCTGTGTTTCCAAAGATTCGGAAAGCTGAGTATCAGCAGAAGTATTTAGCTCTCAGACCTGACTGTTATTTTCTCCTTTGCACTCTTTCTTGCATCCCTGGAGGAGGGATTCGAGTGTGCTGGGTCCCGTGGCAGGTGCTGTGCTCCAGATGAATAAGATAGGAATAGAATAGGAATAGAATGTTTTCAGTTGGAATCGACCTACAACAATCATCTATTCCAACTGCCCAACCACTTCAGGGCTGACCAAAAATTAAAACATGGTATTGAGGGCATTGTTAAGCACTGACAGGCTTGGGGACATCGCCCGCCTCTCCAGAAAGCCCGTTCCAGAGAGGTGGGGTGGGAGCTGCAGCCCAGGGAGACGGCGATGGACAAACAGGATCCAGCTGCCAGAGGAGCAAATCCTGGAGCCTCACAACTTTCCCATCCAGCCATGAAACAATCTGCTGATTTTTATTGAAACCAGATCGCCGGCTTCATCCCGCAGTCGCTGCTTTAGCCGGTTTGTCACGTCCAGCGGCCCTCGGGAGCTGCCCGGCGCTGCGAGGGGAGCAGGAGAAGATGACAGAAAAGATGCAGGCTGGCCGAGTTCCCCGGCGCAGCCTTGCCCGCACTCACAACACGTACACATATGTTTCCCCCCCAAAAAAAGGTGGATCGAGGCATTGCCAAGATCTGGAGGGGTTGGCTTAGAGCCCGCACGGCTCCCATGAAGTCCTGACCACCCCACTTTTACCCTCTGGCTTGTCCTTCTCCCCGTAATATTCCAGCTAGTCTCTAACCTCTCCAGCTGCCTTTTTTTTGCAGAGAATGGGGCTGGCATCTCCTTTCCTGGTGGTGCAGGGAAAAGCCAGCGTGCCCAGGGCTCAGCCACAGCTCGATGCCCACATGCTGGCAGGCACTAGTCTGGCTCCCCTGACCCAGAGGGGAGGAAAAGCTTCAGCCTCAAAGTCCTGATCTGCCCCAAGTGCAGGCTTTCCTTGCAGCTGGGGTTCCTGTAACCAGAAACAGCTGAGGGTCGCAGAAAATGAGCCAAAATCCTCACCATCATAGCACGGCCACAGCCTGTGTCCTCCATGGAAGCCCAAGTTTATCCGGAAGGCCACGAGTGAAATGGGTCTGATGCGACTTCATGAAGAAAAATAACCAAACCTGCTGTATTAAGGCCTGGAAGTACTTGTCTCCGTTGTGGTGGCACCAGGGGATGCGGTTGGCACCGGAGCAACCCTGGGCTGAGAGAGCACAAAGAGGCAGAAAGGGATTTCTACCAGTGATGCTGCTGCAAAGCCAGAGATTTTTGGACCCTTTGAAATCAGTCAAGTGACTAAGCGCTAGCGAGCTAACGAGGGAGGTTAGTGGTTCATCACGGAGGCTTAATGACTTTCATGAGATCGCATATGTTGCAGCACGCTTGGTGGTGTTGCAGGAGAGCCTTAATGGAAAAGACAGGATTTGTTCTCCAGTTTCACAAATCTGGCCTTGGGACTGAGCCTTGAGGGGTGACAATGTCCTGAGGGCTCTGCTGGGGTCCCCGAGGTGGCTCCTCTGTCTCCAGGGATGGAGGAAGGTGGAAAACTGGGAAAAAATATTCAGTAATGACAGACTCTCATTTAAGGTCCTGCACAGTGCACAGAGCAGACTTTGGTGGAGAGCAAGTTCTTCTTTGCTTTGATTTTGACTGACTTTAGTAGAGGGGGGAGTTGGACAATAAAAATGATAAAGTCAGCTGGCCTCGAGTCACTGTCCTAAAGGGGAGAAGAGCGAAACCCCAACCCTCTGAGACGGCAGAACATATATGCATTCATTTCAAAACATTACTTAAAAGGTGGTGCTTTTGTTTATAGTACTACTTGAAGGGTGTTAAATTATACAAAGGCAGTATGTAGTTTTGTATGAACCCTCTGAAGTTCAGAGTTGCACCAAGACAAGTGTGGCCTGTCCTTCATAATCTCAGTGATTCCTTTAATTGGCTCAAATCACAGTCCTTCACTGATAGTCTTTTCCTGCTCTGCTGTGGTATAAAAAACACTAAGCCGCTTTAGGGGTCTGCTGAGCTGCCCTCCCTTGCTCTGCAGCTGATCCAAAGAAATATGAAAAGCAGCAACTATGGCTTTGACTGATTTATAAAATTTAAATAAATAAATGCAAGAAATAAAGCACATCCCTGCCTGGTTGTCCTTGCTGCGGAGAGGCCAAGCGTGGATGTAGCAGGAGGAGAAGGAAATAAGGATCGGTGGGGACTGCAGTGGGACTGCCATTCCTGGGGGGGACCCACCATGGACACCCCACCGTGGCAGAGCAGGAACTGCCCCTCTCGCCTGCCTGATAGAAACGCGGGGCTTTATTTGCAGCCTGCACTTCGGGGGAATGGAAAGCATCAGCCCGTGAGGGTTGCTAAGGAACTCCAGCGAGCACCCAACTTCCCCAAACCAAACAAGCCGGCGACTGGTACTTGAAAATCAACGGTGCCTTCAAACATCGCTCTCCTTCCTCTGCAGTGAAATGTTGGGGAGAGGCTGTGGGGATGCAGGGGGGGACCCATGGGGGCTGCTGGGGCTGGGACCCCAGCCCGCTCCCCACCCTCCCTCCCCACCCAGTGCCTCGGGCAGGTTTCACTGGGAAGGCACCTTCTCTTCGCTAACCAGAGAAACCTCAGCAGAGGTTTGCTCTCTTGGGATGGTTTATTTATTTATTTCTCCTCGGCAGCTTCGGGGCAGGGCGAGGGACCCCACTGCTGCCGGACACACGGATCATCTCGTGTCCGTGCGAAGAATTATCCAAGGTATATTGTAATAACACTCCCCATGGGATAAGGTCTTAATCCTGGCTGCTTCTTGCCAACCAGGAAAATATCCCCAATGTTTTAACAAGGCAAAGTGTACCCGCCTCCCCTCTCCCTTCCCCCCTCTCGGCTCAGAGAAACCATTCCCAAATTATCACGGGGATATAAGTGAAGTAATAACCCGGGATGACAGGCTAAACTCAAGGACCATTTGGCTGCAGCTAGTTAAATATCTATTTTTGGCACTTTTTTCTTCCCCAAAGCCTGGTGGTTTTTTCTTGAAACAGAGAAAATTAACAAAACCCGGAGCTAGCTGATTTCAACAAAGTGTTTTGATGAATAATGCTCCATAATGGGCCAAAACAAGATGGGGAGTTTATCTCATCCCTCTGAACATCACATTTCATGCTCACATCCGCTTGTTTCCAGCCTTCCTGCCTGGGCTGTGATTGGAGAGTCTATTTTCTTTCATAAACTGCTTTGAACTGCTCCAAAATGGGACATTTCAAGGGTTCTAGAGAAAAGGGTTGTTGTTTTTTTTTTTCTTCTTCCATCAGTGCCATTCTGTCAAGAGACTTCTGCAGGAAGTTGAGGACAATCCACTCGTGAAGTTGGGAAATTTTCTCAAAATGCAAATGTCATCCTTCCGTCATCCCGAGTTTGAATCCCAGCACGGTGCAGGTCACAAAGGTGAAGAGGCAAACAGAGCCCCATGTATCTACGTCTTCCCAAACACCTGAGCTGTTTTGGAACAGACTGGTCATTTGGTTACCTATTTATTAAGAACATCTCTCCTCAGCATATTGAGTAGATAAACAAGTGCAGATTGAATGAATGACTGAGCATTTAAACCATGTGCCTATTTACCTTTGGGTTTACATTTTTATAGATGAAAAAACTCCACAGGCCCTTAAAACCATCTTCTCTCTGATGCCTAGAAAAAATAATTAAAAAAAAAAAAAGGGGGAGGGAAACTTGCAGGTCTGTTTGTGGGACCAGTCCCCGCTTCCCAGTCGTGATCCAAAGCCGGAATGCTGGGACCTCCTGAGGATGCCCCAGCCTGGGATGCCTGGATCAGCTGCAGACCTCTACTCCCTCAGGTGGTGGTGCCATGTGTTTCCATTTAGAAATTAATTAGATTTCATATTAGAACCACTTGAGGGTTTTGTGCGCTGCTGCTTCCCGGGGGGAAGCTGTCCCGAGGCTCTGGCTGCTCAGAAACCTTCCAACTTCTGACCCTCATCGGTACAGGAGTGTGTGTAGGGAAAGAAACCTGGTTGAGACCTGGAGTCAACGCTGGCCTTTAGCTATTACATCCTTTTGGTGATCGGATTAAGAGAAGGAGTTAATTGAAGGCTACCTGGAGTGTGAGATACGAAGCACAGCCCCGCTCCAAACCTGTGTTTTCCGTGTCTTGCCGAGCACGGGGCTCTCCTTAGGGCAGCCTGGGTTAGGCAGTGCCTGGCTTCAGCCGCTGCCAGACAAAGCTGCTGCAGACCTTGACCTTTTTTTTCATTCTGCTCAATAACATCCTCATCCAGTGGGCTACAAACCGGCTTCTCCAGGGCAACAGCACGAGCCACCGGCGGGGAGCAGACAGCTCGTGCTGGCACTAGTGAGCACAAGGCTGGCAGCCCTGGCAGGGATGGGCAAGGTGGCCAGAGGAGCTCTGTCCTACCCACACGGTGGTGTGGAAGGTGCTTCTGCCCTTCTGGGGCTCCCCCAGCACTCCGCAGTGGCAGGGAGCAGAGCCAGTTTGCTGGCATGAATTATTTATCGGCCGTGCAATGGGTTTTGCTGAGGGGTTGGGTTACAAGCACGGTGTGGAGTGGCCCCTTGGGTAAAGCAGTGATGGAAGATGCTGCAGTGCTTGTCAGGCTGATGGACCACTGAGAGCTTGGGGAAAAGCTCCTCCACTCCAGCCTCCCAAGAAAAATGCAGTCGGCTACCAGGTCCTGGCTGGACACCAGGACTCAGGGTAGCCTGGCCTCAGAGCACACTCCAGCACGTAGCTCTTGTGCTGCCATGTTGTTTGGGCAGTGCCAACGTTCATTATAAAATAGTGGTGGGCAGGAGGGTGGTGCTGGGGAAGGCTGCTCTGCGCTGTGCTTCAGCTCAGCTGGAATATGAGAATGATGTGAGGGGTGTGAAGGATCTGCTACCCTTCCAGGAGAGTCTAACAGACGTTTTTTCTGGGGACAAAACACAGTGCTAGACTGGTTTTTGCTTGCACGTCTCCTCCTGGGAGCTAGGGGGTGATAAGGGAGGTGGAAATGAGAAGGTGAAATGGGATGCTCTGATTTGAGAAACCTGTAAGGCACACAGTGCAGGTGCTGGATGCTCAGCACCTAGCTGTGCCTCTCCAAAAAGAGTGGAGGGAAAAAAAAGAAGAAAATAAAATCCCAAATCAATTAAACAGCCAGACACATTTGCTCCAGGAGCATTTGTTCCAAAGCCATAAGTAATGTACTTCCCTTGACTTTAATGATCAATGCTACTTACCCACATGCACTCCAATTAATAAAACCTTTGTTCGCTTGGCCCTGGTCCACGCTGGCTTTTTAGCTTTGTACATCCTCTGGAGCAGCCCAGGCTGTTCCCCAGAAACCTCTGCCAGAGCAGCCAGGATGCTTTGCAGGTCCTCATTGGGATCAGAAGGGATGGGAAGAGCCTTTCTCCTGCCCCTTGCTTGGCCCCAGGAAAACCCACATGTCCAGACATGGGGTGCTGAGGAGATGCCTGATGCAAGAGCACCCAAAAAAGCTGCTTGGCCAAGCCTGGAGGGGGTTAATGGAACTGGCTTCTCCACCATGGGGACAAAGCTCAGGGTGTTGGCTTTGGGATGGGGAGGCACAAGCAGCCCACATCCGCGTCCCAAGGGAGCCTAAGCTGGGCGCTCAGTGTGGATAGGTCCCCATGGGTGCCCCCTCGGGTGAGGGAGGCTGCGGTCCTAGTGTGACAGTGTGGGAAGGCTGGTGGAGGCTGGTTTGTGTCCCTGGTCTGGGTGGTGAGACCCCCATGATGGGCCAGTCCTTCAGAGAGCTTACCATGTCCGAACCGGGATGGGCTTTCCCTGCCTCTGCGCAGCATCCCACATGTGCTTCTTGAAACAGATGTTTTGCTCAAAATGCTTTTATTCGTGGAAATGCCTGTACGTGTGCAAACGTGGGTGCATTTCCACGTGGAAAAGTGCCATGCGTAAATGACTCTCAAAGAGAGAAATATCTCCCAGCCTCTTTGCATACGCAGGCAATTACCCTGCAAGAGAGCAAACGGGATGTACCACCTCATAGACAGTGAACATGCCTGATTCCCCTCCTCCTTTGGGAAGAGAACCAGGTGCTTTTAAGTCTGGGGATCTGAGACTCTAGTGTCATTTCTACTTGTTTTCCTTTGTGCAGCCTTTAGAGCCCAGAGGCTTATTTCATCTCGCTGCCAGGATCGCTCCCCTGCTGACGAAGGATGGCCCGAACCACCAGCTCCTTCTCCGTGTGGGCATCTTCCCAGCATCTTCCCAGAAGCAGCATCCTCATCCCCAGCCACACTGCACCAATGCCTAGAGCTTGAAGGCCACCCACGGCAAAGCTTGCCAGCCCTGGGACTTTTTTGAATGGCTGCAGAGCGAGTCACACGCTGGCAAAAAACTGCCATGGGGCCACAAGCAATTTGCCAATAGGATGGGACCAAGGGATAATTCACAGCTGGAGTGGTGGCCGAGGGGTGAGGAGGTCTTAATCTCCCTCCTAGTGTCTGGAGCCACGCTGTTGCCCATTTCTCTAATCTACGGCCAAAGAATCAGAAGCAGCAGCATTGCCCAGGGAATAAGCGAGATTTATTTTGGGCTAACACGAGTGCTGTTTTGCAGCACTGGGATGTTTAACCTTGGCCAGGAGGAATGATCTTTCTATTGTACAGCAGATAATTAATTGTTGCAAAACCCCCGAGAGATGAGATGAACGGAGGGCAGTTCCGAGGCAAATTCCCAGATTTACACAGTGCCTTGAGCCACTTCCACCGTCCTCGGTCCAGCTCCTGGCGTTCGGCGGGCGTGGGGCTGGGTGCTGAGTGGGCAATTTAAAGCAAATTGCAGAGGCCAAGGGCCAGTTCCAAACCACTAAATCAGAAATGGCTGAGTGGGTTATCGCGCGATACGCCCTGAAGTGGAGTTTCAAGTCTCAGCTTTCCCCCTCCTCTGCTGAGCTCTCTCCTGTCCCCAGTAACTGCATCGGGGTATGTTGTCTTGTGTCCTGTGGCTTTCCACGGGGCAGAGACCTGCACCCTCACCCCAGGGATGGTGGTGGGTCCCCAGGTGGGCATCTCTGCTGGGCGATGGTGCAGTCGGCCCCGGTCTGCAGCTGCAGGGCAGCAGTGGGATGCAGCACCCGCCGTGCCGGCGGCTCGCTCCCTCATTTACCACATTGCCGGCTGTCGTGGGACAAATCAGCCTTTTGTGTAAATCCGTCTGTGGCAAGACGTCAGCAAGTTTCCCTAAGTGCGTTTTTTCGTGTATTTTTAATAAAGGTCACTCTGTGTTTACTGGCAAAGGCAATCAATATTGGTTTATTATTTATAAAGGATCCCACTGGTCTGTAACGGCCTGCGGTTGGAGCACGCAGCAAGTTTCATTCGCTGCCTCTTCCATCCCTTGGAGGGTCCAGCTGCCTTTTGCCTCTGCCCAGCCTGAGGGTAGTTGGATTTTAAGCCATTTCCTCCTCCCTTGTGCCCCAAGATGGGGCTGGCAGGAGCCCACGGCTTTGCTGAGGGATCAAACTGCCCACAACATGCCAGACACCGCCTCTTGCCCCTTCCCCACAGCCGCCCGAGGGCACCCAACCCTTTTCCATCCATCCCCTTGCCCGCAGGTCGGTCCTTGGCTGTGCTGCAGTTAGTGGTCCTGCTACAAAGGCTTCAGCCATCCCCACTTCTCCATGCCCATTCCTGCTCCCTCCTGCCCTTCTGCTGGTTTTAGCCAGGGCCACCTGACACTTGTGTTCATTTATCTGAAGCCGTGCCCACATGCAGGGCATCCTCCCAGCCAATTCCCAGTGGCTCTCAGCCATCAGCCGGGTGGTATTGCTCTTCCCAAGGGCTGAGCTGCCCTTCCTTGCCATCCCACTGGGATCCCACCAGGCCAAGGCTGGGGAATTATTGGGGGGTAGGCTGGGCATGGAACTCCCCCTCCTTGGGCAGACATCCTGTTGGGCACCGTGTGGGCACCAGTGATGAGGCTGGGTTTTCCCATGGCCGAGGGTGCTCTTGGGGGACAGTGGTTGCCCCTGGCTCCAGCCACAACCCCGTTCCCCTGACATTCCCCCCTTGCTCTCTGCTCAGAGCAAAGCAGCAGCCATGGCTGTGTGAAAACCTGCGCTTGCCGTGATGAGGGGAGAGAGGAGGAAAGAGAGAGAAGGAAACTAATGCCTTAATAAATTTGATTTCAGAGCCAACGAGGTGGCTGCTGTTCCACGGTGCAGCTATGTTAACCTGGTTTTACATTACCAGCCCAAATGGGAAGCACGGCTATTTTTAGGGTCTTAATACCAGCTGAAGAAAAGAAAAGGAAAGAAAGCCCCAAGTGGGATTGGGGTGTGCTGTGAGAGCACATTGGGACCTGCTCTCCTGGGTGAACCCCCATCTGAGGACCAGTCATGGGGGTCCGGGTGCCCCAGGTCTCAGGCCTCTTACAGGGGACATGTTTCAGGGCTGGATGGGGACACCGGAGCGATAGGAGGTCTCAAACCCCTGAGAGTCCACGTGAGGGTCACGCAGGGGTTCGAGCTCAGGCATTACCTGGTGGCTTGTCCTGCTGCAGTGTCACCATTCCTGTTGGACACAGAAGATGTGCAGGTGCCACGTTCTGCCCATCCTTTGCTGTCCTCCCATTGTGCTGGTCCCATCTCACATCCCACAGGTGGGCTATCCCACTCCTCCATCCCTCCTGGTCCTGGTCCTCACCTCCAAGGCAAACGAGCTGCTGTCACAGAGGGGAGCCCCAGGGATGGAGGTGGACACAACTCAGGAAGGACAAGGGATGTCCAGAGAGGCAAAGCCTTGCAGCAAGCTCCCGATGTAGCACCATTCACCAGAGAAACCTCCCTGCCTTTGCCCTCGTGTTAATGAGCCGGAGATAATTAGAGCAGATTCACATCTGGCCGCAGTGTGTGGTTTCCTCCTGCTTGAACAGCCCCTGCGATGGCAGGTCCCAGCCCAGGTGCTCCCCTCTGGAGCTGGAAAAGAGTCTGAAGGGGAGATTTTTTCACTTATACCAAGGCTTTTAATACTGGGGAGGGTTTGTCCCTGCTTTTGGCCGGGCAGACCTGTCCCTGGCACTGGTGAACCATGGAGACCCACGAGCAACTCTCTACTGGCTGAGGCTGGCCCAGGTTTTGGGGTGCCCAGAGAGCCATCCCCTCCTGCTACCCCTGCTGCTGCTGCGGCTTGGTGGCCTGTTTCCCTGCTGCAATTAGTGCCTCGCAGCCTGGGTCTTCTCCAAGCAGCTAATGAAGGGGGAAGCGACTGAGGAGGAGTTTTTGTCATGATTTGTGTCATGTGTTTTTTGGGCACAACCGGCACATTGTTCCCACAGCAGGTGAGAAGTTCCTTCTGAATTTTATTATTATTGTTGTAATTTGAACAATAAAATAAAATAGAGGGGGTGTGGGGTGTGAAACGCATGCCCATTTCAAGTGGAAAAAAATGAATTGATTGTCTTAAAAACACGGGGAAAGAGTGTTTCATCTCCTCCTCTTTCCCATGAAGAACAAGGAAAAGCCAACAGACATGTCAAGGTTGCCGAACTGACGTTTTCCTGGGGATAAACTTGTGCAAAGAAGGGGAGGAGGTGAGCTGCAGTGGAGCAGAGCGGGGTGCAGGGGCTGTGCTCGCCGGCGCTGCGGGTCGGGGGGGCTGCTGGGCGCCTGTGGCCAATTTACTTCGAGTTCAGTGACCTGAAATTGGGAATCCGAAAGGAAGAGAAATTTTAAATAAATGTTCCAGCAAGCTTAATTTGTACCGTGGGGAGCCGCATGAGATCGCGGAGGGTAGGGATAAACCACCCCGTGATGTCAAAGCTCTAAACATGAGCCCGTCCTGCTGATGGGGTTTGAGATCACGGAGCGAGGAGGGGGCTGGCTGGAGTTACTGTCTGTGGGAAGGAGCTTGGCTGATGACCCTGAACATCAATTTGAAATAATCAACTCTCTTCCCCTTCAGAAAACAAAGTCCTGGGAGGTTTGCAACAGAGAGACGGATTAATAGCCCAGAACTACGTGTCGGGCCAAGCTTGCGGCTGTGTCTGAAGAAAAGGCCAAGCTCACATGAAGCGATCGAGGCTGGGTTTCCTTAAGAGCCCTCAGCTCTGCTGGAGATGCTCAGGGGTGGATTTTGGGTCCCTACAAGTGCCGCAAACAGCTGGGACTGCAGCACAGCCAGACCACCCAGCATTCCCCACCGGGAGAGGGAACGCTCTTGGCCCCTCCGGACCCCACAGGTCACTTCCATCAGTCTGAGTTTTTTTTCCAGTTGGGTTTTTGCAGAATGACCACAGGTACAAGCCTAGGAATTGCTGCTGGTGCGTGGCATTGGGGTCCAAGGGTTGGACATCAGCAGAGGGCTAGAAGGCAAAAGCCGTAGGATATCCCCAGCCATGCAGGTCATACAGAAATAGACAATTTCTGATAAAATATTCAGCCCAAGCTGCCTTTGAACCTGCTGTTAATTCCTCCTCGGCCAAGGCTGTGATTGCATTTCCCAAATACCAATGTAAGAATGTATTTGCACAGCATAAACCTGATCTGTATCAACATTTTCCCCTTTGCACTTTGGTCCCATTTCCCCAGGACTCGAGGTTTGATAAGTTCACACTTGTGATGGATTTGTCACCACGCTAGGCAGAATCTCCATCATTTTCTGCCGGTCCTCACCCTTAGCAAAGGGAGTCTCCAGCCTGCCCTCTCCTCAGTGAGACCCTCTCCCTCTCCAGCCTCTTCCTTCGAGCGAGAGATTTTTACAAAGGCATGAACAAGATTTTTATGTCTCTATTACACGCTGATTTTTTCCACTGCAAAACTCTCCTCTAGGCCCAGGTCCATCAGATATCGCTTCCCTCTTCACTGTTGGGCTGCGAGAGACCAGCCAGTTCCAGGAACGCCTGGAATTCTTCTTTCTCCCTCGCTCCTGCTTGTCTATCCCAAGCCTGCTTTTATTAATTGGGAGTGAAAACCAGCAATAATTAAAAACTGTTTTTCATCAAAACGTGCTCTCTTTCTCTTGTCCTTCTCATCTCTTGGCACTCCATCTAATTACTCTGTTCTGCCTGAAGAGCCCCTCCTGTGTCCCCCCAGCTGGGTCCTCTCCCCACAGCAGAGCAACAGGGCACATCGAGGACTTGTCCGGCTCTGAACACTGTCACCAAAATCAGGCGAAAGGAGGGCCAGGCATGATGGGGACATGCCCAGGAAACAGAGCCCTTTGGGGGATCTGAGATTGGCTTTGCTGAGTGCTGACACTGGTTGTTCTGGTCCCGATTTAACACCAAAATCCCGTGCCCTTAGTGCCGCAATGCGACCTGTCTGTTCTTGGCTGGAGAGTAAAACCCTTCCTAGAAAGATAAGTTGGAAGGATGGCAATAGAAGAAACAAGAAAAGGATGTACGGCCATCACCTGTGCCTTGGAAACTGTCCAAGCTGGGAAGAGGCAGCTTCAGAAGCTCCCAAAATGCTGAGAGACTCCTGAGAGTTGGCACTGCTGAGACCTTTCCCAGCTCCTGCTGGTACCGCGCTGCCTTCGGCCACTCTTCATTTGAGAGGAATGAATGCAGCTCTTGCTAGGGACGCTCACCCCTGAGACTGTGTTTCTAATCAATATTATTATTAATAATAATGATCATAATGATAATAATAATAATAGGAAAAGGAATAATAGGAATAATACAATGGAGCTTCCCTAATTTACACTAAATGACTGGGAGACCTGTTGTGACTTAATGAAATCTACGGCTTAGCAACCGACAGAGCAAATACTGTTTTGCATAGCAGGGGTAATTCATCACCAGATGCACTTTATTCGCCCATTTTGACAATTGCAGTTTATTTTTAATTATTGATGCTATTGCGTAATGTCCCAGTAAATATATGGAAGTGAGTTTTGGAGAAGCAATGATGAGGTCTCTGTAACCTGAGGCTGGAGAAGTGCTCTAAAGGCTTTGTGGCAGGCTGCTCGCCCAGCAGGGACACACAGACCAGACTAGGGACACAGAGACCAGTGGAGCCCGGGACACTGCCATCCATGAAACGCTGTGGAAGTGGAGGCAGTGCCTGACCCCCTCCGAGCCCGCTGCTTGTGCTGGGCACAGGGCACCCCAGAGGTCCCAGTGACGGGGCTGGGATGTGCCGAGCAGAAGCTTCTAGCTGCCCTTATATCCCTCTGCAATATTGAGCAGGTCTTTTGTGAACAAAACCAGGCAGAAATTACCTCTGTCCTCTCCCCACCCTCCCTCTCTGTGGGTTCCTCCTGTCCACCCTGCACCCGGGGTCCCTCCGACCTCCCTCCCCTGCTCCCCAGCCACAGGTATTTTGCAAACACAAATGCATTAACAAGCTGGCAAGAGCCCCTATGAATATTTCATGTTTAACATGCCCTCGTTTCCTTCTGTTTAATGGATGCTCTCCCCATTATGTCTCCGCTTGTTTGAGCAGGATACCTTTTCAGGGGAACATAAAAGCCGCTCCCTGGTGAGGTGGAGAGGAAACCACTTAGCTCTGCCAGTCAACAGCCCCAGACACAGACGGGTCCAGCCGCCCGCCCTGGTGTGGTCGGCACATTGGGTTTCCTTTAACAGCTCCTCTTTCCCTCTCTCAGGCCTTTTTTTTTTTTTTTATTTCACACTGAATTTTGCTGGCACGTGTGTCCAGAAAGCCCTGTGCCTCCCCCAGCTGCTTTCAGGTGGTGGTTTGCTGCAGGACAGCAGATGAGACCAGAAACCATCCTGATGGGCAGCGAGAAACGCTCCAGGTGATGCGGGGAGGAGGGAAGGTGCCAGGTGGTGGTACCCCAATCTCTGCTGGATCCCTTGGCACCGAGTGTGTAACAGGAACTTTGGGGCTGTCCCCTGTCCTGCCAGGGCACAAAGGGAGAGGAATGGGGCACAATCAGCTTTCTTTCAGCGGGCTGTTGCAGAGAGACCTGCAGCTCCAGCCAGGAGGTGTTAACAGCCCTGGGACCAGTGGGATCTCATACATGGAAAAGTGATGGGGACCGCAGACAGGAACAGGAGTGAGGGGGTCTGTAAGATGAAAACGATGAATTTAGTGACTTGGGTGATGGAGGAGAAAGGCTGGTTCTCTAATTAAAGATGCTGCCCTGCAGGTTTGGGGGACCATCGTTCCCTTGGCCCCTCTTTAACCAGCGATCATCTCCTTTGGCTCAGGTCTCACTGGGGAAGCTGAGGGTCAGAAGGTGCCACCATCAATGAGAGTCACTGCTGACCAGTTTGGATGTGACATCGGTGTGGCAGCCAACGGGTGTTGCCAGTGTAATCCCAGGCTCTGCAAAATTGATGAGAGAAGGTGCCTTAGCTGCAGTAAAGGCCAAGAAGCGAGACAAAACATGAATTAATGTGACAAGAGGTTGATAACTTTAAACACAGGCCACCTGTGCGGGGAGTGGGAGGCAGGTCAGCAGGTCCCAGCTCCTCCCAAATCTGCGCCAGCATCATCATCATCCCGGCACTGAGCTGCTGTGGTGACTCTGGCTGCATGTCGATGCCCGACTCACCCGGAGACAGGGAGTGGGTGCAGCAGCTCCAGGAGGGTTGCAGAGCTCCTTTCCCCCAGCAGAGATCTTGCGTGCGGTCCCACAGCATCGCTCCGGGGACTGCAGAGCCAAACCTGCCCACTGCTCCGCTTGGACCAGCGCAGGAGATGCTGGTGGTGGACCAGGAACCCCCGTTGAAGGGTCCCACCTCGATCACATGAGCACAGAGCTGTGATTTTAGCGTGCAACTTCATGTCTCAACAGCAAACCTAGATGTTCGAGGTTTGGCTTCCCGGCACGTATCCAGGCTTTTGCCTAGGAAGCCATGTTCTCTGAGATGCCAAATACCTTTTGTTCCCTGGAGCTTCCCCAGGCTGGGATGTTTCAGGCAGAGAGGAGGGACCTCAGTGCGAGCAGCCGCTGGAAAAGGCTCAGCCTTACGGAATCAAAAAGCGAGAAAGGAATTGATCCAGGTTTAATGAAATGTTACATTTCACTTGCAGGGAAATATTTGTTTTGTTCTGAAGCATTAGTTTTTAAAAACAGGATTGAAGAACATTTTAAAAGCAAAGGATTTTGAAGAGAAAAATCGACGCATTTCATTGTTGAAATGTCAAAGGGAGGTTCTGAATCTGGAAAAAAGAAAATTGAATTTCAAGGTCTCAGTGTGACCAAAACAAATGCAGAATGTGCAGAACTGGTGTAAGCTGGCTGAGAAAAACTTTTACTCAAACAGAATAATTTCCCGTCTCAGAGGCTTCATTAGCAGCTCAAGTGCTGTGTGACCCCCCAGCTCCCAGTGTGCATCCGACCCTGGAGGGCAGGAGAGACCGGAGACCCCCCGGCTCTGTCCTGGCTGTGATGCTCTCTCCCAGACCCTGGCACGGGACGAGCCCTCCTGCATCCCGATGCTGCTGGGGACGGGGATGTGCGTCGGGAAGGCACAGAGCAGGACCGCAACAGCAATTAGTTCTTCGGTTTTGATACAATTATAAATTACATGGAGTAGTAATGAAAACAAAGTCCCGGCCAACAGCATGTTCCTGCCAAGCCGCCATCGAGGGACTCTGGCTCGAATTAGATTTCCTCCGGTGACGGGGTGTTGATAGACCCCATTTGTGTGTGTACACGATGGGAGGGCTGCGGACAACCTGCGCGAGCCAGGGCCGCTGTGGGATTGCGCCGGGGTCTCCTCAGCTCAGCCACAACATCCCAGGCACAAGGCTCCGGTAGCGCTGGCGAGTCCCAGGATGCACATTTGTGTCAGAGAGCTCGACCCAAACACCAGCAGCAGCTGCCGCTGGGAGAGAGCATCACCCTGCCAGCGGACACCATTCTCCCATTTCACTGGCAGACGAGCCCCCCTCCAGCTCCCACCCCCCTCCCCAACCCTCCGAACTTCATGGGCATCCGGTGTCCTGAAACGTGGTGCCATGGCATGTACCTGGTGCTGCCTACTGGCCGGGATGGGGGATGTCCTGGCTGTACTCACAGCAGCTCCATCATCTGTGGGAAACCTCTGATAAAATGCCTGGGAGGGCTCTGGAAGCAATCAGGCGTGCAGAATCAAGCCCTTCATGCAGTGACCCACACATGGGACATTTCCAGGCTGGGGACAATTCAGGGAGCCACGCAAAGGGAGCACACACTTGCCGTGGGCGCATTTTTTGGTGTGGGTCGATGCTCCCCACCTATGTGGGGGGTCCTGGTGGAGGAGCTGGGCAGAGCCTGGGAGAGGACACCCATGTCCTGCCGACCTTAGGGGCATTGCAGTGGGGTGGTGACACCCGTCTGTGGGTCTTGGTGACTGATGTTACATGTGTTTCCCCACACCCAGAGCAGTGGTGACATCGCAGTGTCACCTGTCCCCAGCCCAAAATAAGCCCTTTCTCTGCAAGAGGTGTGTNGGGGTGAGGAGGAAGCAGGCTCTTCCGACCCTGGGTCCTGATCTGGAGCAGCTCTTGGATGGTGGGTGGTGCAGCTGGGGGGTCCCAGCTCAACCTTGGTCTTTGGGGACTGGGGAGAGAAGGGTGTCCCCCATCTCACTCCATAGCCAGTCACCTCCCGACTCAGCCTGCTAACAGCCAGGCTTTGGGGCCCTTTTTTGCCCCCTCTCCTCCTCCCCCCGGTTCCCCTCCATGCCGGTTCCCACCCTCCCCCAACCCTTTCTTTTTTTACATCCAGGATTTTAATCTAATTTTCTCAATGCAAATCTTAACAGGGAAAAACCTTGAAATCGAATCTACAGAAGTCTCCTTTCACAGTTCAGAGATTTGATTAAATTGCAAGCTTTGTTAATATTTGGTGCGACGGGGGGGAGAGAGAGAGAGGAGGTGGGGAGGAAAGAGGGGAGAGGAGCGAGTGGATCTGTCGGAGGGGCGGCCGGGGCCTTTTCAAATAATCTGTTTACCCCTGCAGCTAAGGAGCCCATTAGCAAGCGTTCTCGTTTCTAATTTCCCATCGTGCCGTGTCCCGCAGACCTCGCTGTGTTTATTTGGAGAAGCAGAACAAAATTGTTTGTATAATTAGATCTGCTACAAGGGCTGCCCTTGAAGGGTCCCCAGCAGGAAGCTTTCGATTGCAAAGACAACCCCCCCCCCTCCCCCTCCGTGGCCCCCATCCCTGCCCCCAGCCACCACGGACCCCCAGCCCCAGCCTGCGGCACGGCCGGAGCGGCCAACAACAACAGCATCCCACCGGGATGGGCTGTGGGGCCTCTGTGGGGCACATAGGGGTTCCCTGCCTGCTGCCTGCCCAAGGATGTATAGACAGACCCTCATTGTTCTGGGTTGCCCCCCGGCAAGCGATGGTAGCCACGGATGCTCTCGCTCCTTCCCCGGGCGCTGGCTCCGGCAGATCAGCCACGAGAGAGAATCACCGTGATGAGTTCCCGGCAGCAAAGGGATGCCTGGCAGATTCCTCACGTTCCTCCCGTGATCCCATCCCAAGCTTGAAAAAAAAAAAAAGGTTATTTTTGTAGGAGGACAAGCGGCGAGGAGTGAGTAGGTAAATCAGGCCTGAAGGAGGCCCGGGCATCCCAAGCAGGGACCTAAGAGCTACTTACATTTCTTTATTCAAAAAGTATTTTACTGAAAAAGAGTTTTTTTTTTTTTTTGGTTTG
>QJSC01020919.1:1300333-1340303 GCA_003697955.1 Calidris pygmaea
GTAACAGCTCAGCCCAGGCTGCTCTCCCAGGGCTGCTGTAAACCTTCCTGTGCTGCTGGGATGGAGCCAGCTGGGACTGGGGTGCCCCACTGCTGCCCCCCACTTCTGCAAAGCGGGGATGGGAATGCTGCAAACGCAGGAGAGGAGAAATCTGGGCAGGATTTCCCCCCAAGTAACTTGTCTTCTCTTCCTCTGGAAACATCGCCAAGTGCCCCGCTATAGGTTTAGCTAGTGAAAAAAGAGGCTTTTGTAAATATTGCCGCAGAAATGCAAAATATTGTTCTTGGGATGCAACCCTTTACAATCCTTTGCCTGTGTATTTCCAACAAGGTTTTCTCAGTGATTAACCCCAACAGGGAGCCGCAACGGACGGGCACAGAAGAAAAGGCAGTGGAGGTACTCGGGAGATGCTCTGCCTGCGTTTGGCACGTTTAACCACGTCGCCTCAGCTCGCCTGACTTCAAATACTTCCTAAATAACCCAAATAAATCAAAAGGATCACTGGGCTGAGCACGGGTGATTAATCGTGATATTATCACTGCTCAAACCATGCTATTTCCAATGTGAGTTCCTCCCCTGCCATGGCAGGGAGTGACTCCCAAATTCTGCTGTGCTCACCCCAGGAGCTGCTGGGCTCTTGGTGGATGCAGGTTCTACCTCTCAGAGCTGATCCCACCTGATTGCTCAGAAAAGCATCATGTCTGGGAATCGCCATCCTTGCTGTTCAGGGATGTCCCTGGGCGCTGCTGGAGCTGCCCAGGACCCCCGGAGCAACGAGCACCTTGAGGGCAGGAGATGCAATGGGGGTAGAAAGAGCCCTTCCAGAGCAAACCTCCTCTCCCATTTTCTCTCGTCTCCCTTGAGGTGGGTGGAAAGCAGAGGCCACGTGAGCAATTTAATGGAGCAGAACTTGGCTTTAATCTGCTCCCATAAATGTTTACGATCGCCTAATTATTAACATTTAATGCCATATTAATTCATTGATGGGCTTTCGTTTTTGTTTTTAATGGCTCAGCAATTTCTGCTCTCCCCCTTCGCTCTTTTGTTCTAGAAAGGAAGAAGAAGAGGCGGCAGCACTCGGGGGGGTGTGACGGGACGGGATGGCTCTGCTTCCTCAGCTCCTCTTCCAGGGATGAAGGCCCCAGGGAACCACAGCCAGTCTTCCTCGTACCAAGAAGGAGGTCTGGGAGAGGGGAGGGACCCCAAAGCCATGGCAAGGGCCCCCCTGACCTGGGACCCCCCTAGTTAAGGGGGTAAAACGGGACTGGAAATGCTTGTAAGCTTCGGACCAAGCTGGAGACATGGTGGGAACTGCAGAGGGGGAATCTCGGAGGAAAACCCCTGGGACAGAGCGCACACATGTTTTTTTAAACGCTGTTTATTTGAAGTGTCCTGCTGAAATGCTTCCAGCATTGCCCAGCTCACACATGTCCCTCCTGCTGTCCTCTGCCCGTTGCTCCGCTGGCTAAGATGTTTATTTAAGTGTCCTGAAAACTTTATCTGGAAATCAGTTCCCTTCTCTTCCCCTTGTCCGCCTTTCCACTTTCTTTTCCTCCCATTCATCACTTTGAAAAATGACCTGTTTTTTCACCCTCGCTGGATGCCTCCTCCTCCTCTCCCCGCTGCCCATGGCAGGCAGCTCCCTGACAGCGAGGGCTGCCCGCTAATTAATGGTGCTTCTCCGGGGAAGTCACAACTACATCCCCAGGGAAGGTGGTGGTGACAGATGGTCCTGCTCACACTGGAACATCCTGTATTCCCTGGGGTATCGCTGCGGTGCCAGCAGAGCGGGGCAGTTGAGGATGGCAGAGGGACTTGCCCCGTCCTGCCCATCCCATGGGGACCACGGCGATGGAGGAGAAATGAGAGATGGGCTTGCAGAAGAACCTGACGTGGGGTTTCTCCCATCCTGGGCTGAGGTGTTGGTCTTCACTGAGCAGCCTCTCACCTGGCTGGCTGCTCCAGCTTCCCACACTGTCAGAATTTGCCAGGAAAAAAAGAAAAATCAAAATCCTAAAACCAAACCCTGAAACAATTATTTGTCCACTTCCCAAACTCATTTGGGAAACATAAAAACACACACTTATTTCAGGCTGACGTGCGAATGCACATGCTGTCTGCGTTTCCATGACTAATTTCATCTGCACACAGAAGCCCCCCTCCCCTTTACCCTTTCCCACCTACATCTGTTCCCCACACTCGGGGCCTGGCCAGCGAAAGCAGGGAAAAACAGCAAAAAAAAGAAAGGAGAGAAGAGATGGGAAAATACAGAAAAGCTGTGGAAAAAATGTGTGGCAGGAGTTGGAAATTTCATTTTCTATCTAGGGCTCTGTCACCTCGGTGGGTAGACTCAGCTCTGTAAAGCTGGGATTAACAGCTCTGGTGTGCTGGAGCTGCCCCTGAGCCTTGCTGGATTGTGCCTGGCCATCCTTCTCCCTGCCCGCTGGCCATCCTGGCACCTTCTTCCCGACACGAATCCACTTGAAAATTCAATCCTTTGCTCTGAACGCCAAGTGATGCGATAGCACATGGGGCATCCCCTTCCTGCTGTGTTCCCTGCTGACATTTGCCCGGAAAAAAGGGCTGTAAAACCTGACAAAGTCTGTGCCAGGGCTGGTGCCTTGCTCCACGCCGTGGGAGCTGCAGTCACCAGTGTGGGCTGTCCCTGCACCACCTTCCAGATGAGTTTTCCATGCCCTGATCAGAAAATTCTGTGTGAGTCTATGATCGTGCCTTGGTCCTGAGGGATGATGGAGGACAGGGAAGCCCCGGCAGCCCTCTGTACCCAGCCAAATCTTCACCCACTTTTCTTTGTGGTTGGCCCCAACAGCCAGGAGGCTGCCTGCTCATATCTCTTCTCCTCCACAAAGAGCCCAGGTATTAATTTTCACAGTGGAGAGTCAGCATCCTTGACCCCAGCCTTCACAGTGCTCTTCTCCCTGTGCTCCCTGGGCTAATCCTGAGAGCCATCCATCTGCACTTCTCCCTTAAACTTCTCTTCCAGGCACGTATCGATCCTGAGAGTAGCTATAACCACGTCCTGCCAGCATCGGCTGGATGGTGCAGTGCCTGGGGAGGATGGGTACTGAGGCTGTTTCATTCCCATGGTTAGGCTCCTAAATTGCATAAAACAATAGAGTCTAAAGGAATTATTCTTAAAAAGCTGTGAAAATTGCCCTGTGAATTGCTTTTGCACTGGAGAGGCAGCAGAGATGGAGCATGGGGCTGTGGGCTGCCGAGGTTCTGCAGGAGGAGAAGCCCAGATGAGTGCTCTGGGGTTGGGGACCAGGACGAGGGACCGGAGCGAGGTGGGGGGACAGACAGCAGCTCGTGGGAATGGGCAAAAGAACGCTCAAGTGCAGTCGTGCCCCAGCCCAGGCTCAGCGGCTGGGTGAGCTTTCCTCTCCCCCCTCCCTGCCCTCCGGCAGCTTCCCATCCATCAGCGGTCATTTCTGGAAAACGGCCTCCCCCAGGCCGGCTTCTCCTGGGACTTTCGGTAAATAGAGGCGAAGGCAGAGCCTTCAGGATGAGGGACAGTGTCAGATCCCTGCCAAAGATACCCCGTGTTTGGAAAGGGTTTCCTTTCCCTTGATCGTACTTTGATTCTTTAACTGCGCTTTTCCTGCAGTTTTTCTTTATGTCAGCAATTAATCTGTGGCTCCCAATAAGGGAGAGTGAATTTCCTTGGGAAGAAAGTCAATGGGTTGTGTTAAATGCAAACTGGGCAGGAGCCACGTGGGATGCCAGGGGCTGGTGGCCCGGAGGCTTTCCTGGGCACGGGGGGAAGATCCCCCCCACGAGCACAGAAAGTGCTTGCGGGCTGGATGTGCCCGCTTGGAATTATTATGTGGCAGGTTCTTAGGGACACAAATAGCTACCCACACAGTTGCGCATCTATCAGTGCCACTATATTAATGTATTTCTGTGGGTATTTATTAAACAGGCCCCTGGAGACAGAAAAGCTTTAGGGACCGCTGGCAGCCACTCTCCCCCCTGTGTGGACAATGCTTGCAGAAGAACACCCCGGCAGGGAGGGCTGTTGTGACATCTGGGCCTCTCCAGCTGTTTTCTTTACAGTTTAAAAAAAAAAAATAGTTTTAATTGCTGTTAGGCAAAATTTTATGCGGGGCAGAGGGGAACACTTTGTTTTATCTGATCCATCCCTGCTGCTCCCAGCCCGGCAGTCGGTCAGAGGGCAGCCAGAGATATGGGAGGAACAGATCTCTCAACCCATGCACCCCAGAGATGCTCAGCCATTCCCCATCCAGCCCTTTATCATCTAACAGATGTAGCTCTGCTTGTGCCGTCCTCAATTCTTTTCCTTTCTAGTCTTGGCTACTGTTATCTCTGGCAGGTTTTGTCTACCTTGGGACACCTTGGTTTTCCAGCTCAGACTTGCCTATGGACTCCTCTATCCGGTGTGGAGGTACGGTAAAGAGGGGGCAGAGCCATGGCTAGTTTGCAGAGCTGTGATCTGAGACCCTGCTGGCAGAGAAGGACTTCTCCTGCCTCCCTCCTGAGGGCTTCTGGAGAGGTAGATGTGTCCAGCGCAGCTCTGAGAGCCTAACCTGGGATGAACTCTGCATTGCCTCTGCCGAAGGCTGCAAGAGGAAAGTAAAGCTCAGTCTGTGGTAGGACACGAAGGACAGCTCGGCCAAGGGGAGCATGGTGCTCAGAGGCTCAGTGCATGATGAAAACAAGCTCAGTTATAGAGAAGCTCCGGAAAACAGAGCTCAGCCTCTACTGAGGTAGCGAACAGAAAAATTCCCATCACCGGGATCCTAGAATCATAGAATCATAGAATCATCTAGGTTGGAAGAGACCCTTGGGATCATCGAGTCCAACCATCTACCCTACTCTACAAAGTCCTCCCCTACACCATATCCCTCAGCACCGCATCTAAACGTCCCTTAAACACATCCAGGGATGGTGACTCAACCACCTCCCTGGGCAGCCTATTCCAATGCCCGACCACTCTCTCTGTGAAAAATCCTCACAAAGGTGCCCCAGTAAAAGAAACCCATCTGCCCCACGCTGGGGAAAGTCACCAGGCATGTGGTGGGGGATGCCAGTCTTACTCATCCTCCCTCCCTGGAGAGGGATCAGGTTAGAAGAGAAGACTCTGAGGAGACTTTATAGTAGCCTTCCCATACCTAAAAGGGGTCTACAGGAGAGATGGGGAGGGACTCTTTATCAGGGAGTGGAGCGATAGGACGAGGGGTAACAGTTTTAAACTGGAAGAGGGGAGATTTAGATTAGGTATTAGGAAGAAATTCTTTACTGTGAGGGTGGTGACACTGGCACAGATTGCCAGGAGAAGCTGTGGCTGCCCCATCCCTGGAGAAGTTCAAGACCAGGCTGGATGGGGCTTGGAGCAACCTGGTCTGGTGGGAGGTGTCCCTGCCCAGGGCAGGGGGGTTTGAACTGGATGATCTTCAGGGTCTTTTCCAGCTCCAACCATTCTGTGATTCTACATTTCCGAGGTCTCAAGAAGGGCTCGAGCAGCAAGAGAGTGGAACGAGGAGAGCGAGCGCTGGTGGGCTGGCGTCGGGCTCTCCTGCCAGCTCCCTGGTGTCCCTGCCAGCCCGGGCAGCGCCGACAATGCCCGTCTGTGAGGCACAGATGTAGCCACTCGACGCCTGACGCCCAGCTCCTTCAGCCCCCGCGCAAGCCCTCAGCTGAAAAATGCTGATACCAAGTTTGATACCAACTCAGCTTTAATGGGAAGATTATTCGCAAGTCTTTTTCCTGGCAGCGACAACAGCAGCAGCAGGAGCAACAACAACAACAACAACAGTCTCTCTGCAAAGAGCTGAAAAGCAGCCAGGCAGATTTTTCAAGTGAAAAGATGGCACTAAAAGGAACTTCGCCATCGCGCAGCCCCCTCCGCATCTCCCCCAGCAGCTGCAGCAAATCCCGGCGCTTTTGTTTTTTATCTTTGCAGAGCTCTGGGCCCGTTTCTTGCATCCTGGGTCCACCACCTCTTAATTATCTTTCAAAGCCGTGGCAGCGGGGAGGGCTGGCAGCTGGGATGCTTTCTCTGAGGCGCGCTGCAGCACGTGGCTGGGGAGCAGGATCGGAGGCGCGCGAGAGTCCCTCGGAATGGAGCATTTTGGAGGAAAACCCACCCACCGCGAGGCTTGGACCCCTTTTTCTGGAGGCAGGAAAAAGCTCTGCCTTTGCTCCGTTGTCAGAGCAAACACGTCCCCGTCTCTCCAGCACCCTGCTTTCATCCAGCGCTGAGGTCCTCGCAATAATTAAATGGTGAAAACTAACAAGCCCTCCCACTAAAGTAACAGGCCAGTGGTTAATAAATTAGATGTGCTTAAGAGCAGCGGGCTGGAGAGAAATATGATTTTACCTGTATCTCTTACGGGGAGACTAATGGGAAAGCAGAAGGATGCTGTCTGCTCTGGCAGATGGCACGAGGAGGCACGCTGAGGCGTCCTCTGGGGAGGGAGGAATGGGAATGGAAAGGACCTTTCCAGGTGCCAATCAGTCCCTTCCTTTCCTTGGGACTGAGTTTTTTTCCCAGCAAAACCCACAAAGAGACAAGTTTACTTGCCTAACTACGCAATGAGGCCCCCTGTGCTTTGCTGGGACACTGATGCCACACACCAGTGGAAGAGGGCAGCTGGGGGATTTCCTCTGGTTTTCGGGAGAACGTGTATCTGCCTGAAGTGCCCCTTTTCACTGCACTTGGGTTTGAGCTGAGCCACCCTCCGGGGCTTTGGTTCTTACCCGGCAAGACCCATTCCTCCGGGGCTGTTTACAACCCCCCCACGGGTGTGCTCGGTGAGGGGGAACAGGGCACAGGCACACCACGTCCAGGGTGCTTTAGAAAATATAAATATTTAAATTAGCTGTACCTGTCCCTATCTTTTCTTGTGATGTAAAAACAAGGAAAAGGTGCCAAGGGAGCATTTAAGAGGATGAAAGACATAAGTGCTAACAGAAAAAGCTTCCTATATAGGACAGAATTAACATGAAGAACTCGGTGAGCGAGTGTGATGGGGAGCACAGCGGGAGGTGCAGGGGAATTAGCAGTTTGCAGGGGGGAGGGAGCACCCATTGCCCGGCAGAGAAGAGGCACTGATGTTCTGAGCACGAAGAAGGGGAAACCTGCATTTCCCTGGTGGGGAAACTCCATTGTTTTGGCTTCTTTACTTTTTTTTTTTTTTCCCAATCTTGAATATACTGTGCTGGAAAATTGCTTTTCAGAAACGTTAAAGCATCGGTGAGAACCTGATGCATTTCAACGTTCCCTTAGCACGAAGCTTTAGCTTGTTTAGCTTCGCCTCGACCATTTGGCCACCGTTGCCCCGTGGTGGGCAACTTCTCCACTGCTCCTTGTGGGGATGCCCCTTGGGGATGCCCACAAGGTGATGCTCAGCAAAGACCTGAGCCTTTGATATGGAATTCGCGATGCTCTTGCTGAGGCACCTGACAACTGGGTGCTGCAAAAGACTGACCCCACTCTCTGTTCGTAGAGTAGCTGGATTTTGACGCTGGTGGGGGTCCCCAGACCTCTGCCCTAAGTTATTCTCTGGGAAATGGTACCCATTTCTCTGCTGCAGCATCGCACTGCTGCTACCAGCAGCGGGAGAACTGAGCAGCTCCTTCCCGTGAGGCTGGGCTGCTTTTCAGGCAGATCCCCTGGTATGCTGGTTAGGATCCCCAGGCTGAAATCGGGGTGAATCTATAAAGGACAGAGAGTGAACCTGGCTCGAATGAAAACACTTATGGCCGTGAACCTGGCAAACAGCATTTGGAGCTCTGTAGCAAAAACAGAACAGACCCAGACGGCACATATTTTCTTTCCTTTGAAAGGGAAAACACAAAGTTAAAGGATTTAAACCTCTTTTTTTTTTTTTTTTTTTTTTTTCAGAGGAATTAAAACAAAAATTCACATCTGGAATGACAACTCCTAACCCTACCCCATACCCCCCAAATTAATCAGGCCCTGTAATGGAAATGCTGACAGACTCATAACTCCAACCTTTCAAACACAGATCTGGTATTAAACTGCCCCTGCAGCCCTCTGAGGAGCGATGCTCGAGCGACAGCATTTTGCAAGCACTAAAGGAGATGCAGAGATGCAGGCAGAGCAGCGTGGCAGCTGGTGAGGGGGGTCGTGTCCCCCCTGCCCATCCAGGGTCACTGCCTGCTCCTTCAACACGGGGCTGCTGCTTTCCCTGCTCCAGGCATCTTTTTTCCCTGGGATGCAGGCAGCAGGCACTGTCCGTTCCCTCCATGCTCTGCCTGGTCGTTCTGGCTGTCCCCAGTCCCCACACTGGGCCACCAGTTCTCCCTGGGACCTCACCCCACTGCACCACCACCCCACCACGAGCTTGTCTGCTGGGGCTTTCAGTAAATCCCCCCCGTGCGGGGCCCAGCACACGCTGGCTGCACTAAACCTGACATGTTCTTTCCCTTCAAAGCTGCTGGTCCCTTGTAATTGTTTAAACTTTGGTAGCATTAACGTACAAGCTGTAAAAATAGAGCCCGATGCCAAGAGACCCATCTAACACGTCTTTGAACTTTATGTCCGCCCTGCCGGCAGCTGCAGGTCTCTCCCTCCGTTGCCTCCGTTGGGGCAGCTCAATCCTCGGGTGACCCAGCTGGCGTGGGGAATGGGGGGTGCTCAGTGCCCGGGTGGGAGGTGTCAGGGTTGGGGACATGGATTCGGTGATTTGCAGCCTGTGGTACATCTCAAGGGGGAGGTGGGGTGGAGATGAGCACGGCCCAGGGCACCCTGCCCACCTCCAGGAGCGGGCTGAAGGCTGGATTTGGGGCAGGAGGGAAGGGAAGATGTCTGGGAAAGGACAGAACGAGAGGGAACGGCTTCAAGCTCCAACAGGGTAGGTTTAGACTGAACGTTAGGAAGGAATTTTTCACAGAAAGAGTGGTCAGACACTGGAATAGGCTGCCCAGGGAGGTGGTTGAGTCACCGTCCCTGGATGTGTTTAAGGGACGTTTAGATGCGGTGCTGAGGGATATGGTGTAGGGGAGGACTTTGTAGAGTAGGGTAGATGGTTGGACTCGATGATCCCAAGGGTCTCTTCCAACCTAGATGATTCTATGATTCTATATTAGAAGAGGGAGGACTGAACAGAATCTCGTTGAAGGGCAAGTTGCAGAGAGTTGGTTGCATGGCTGCCCCAGCAAACGGTTTAGCTCTCACCGTGCCAAGGGAACCCCTCACCCCTGGGGCAGCTTTTCTGAGCTGCTGGCCCTGTCATAGATGGGAACTTCTGCCAAGGGAGGGGAAGATGCCATAGGTGGGGGCTCGGGTTTTACCTCTCTCCCTAGAACACACTGTGATGACAGCACTTACAATTTGTGATGGTGACTCGAGCGTGAGTGTCCAGATAGTGGCTTGGAGGGAAGGGCTGGGTGGAAATATGGGTACCCGGCCTGGGGACAAGTGCAGAGAAATGGGACATCACAGTGTGGGAAGTGCTTTGACAGTGGGGGCTGTCATCAACCATCCCACCCCATGCACCCCATACCCTTGGATAAACCAGCCCGACCTCCCAGCAGGCTGCCATGGGGACTGGGATGTGGTGTGCGGTGCTTACATACTCCCTAATAATGGGGGGGGCTGTGCCAAAATGGTCCTTGCCACTGGAGCCAGCACGGTAACATCATCGCCTGGGGCTGCTCCGGGGATCCCTGCATGCGTGGAGTGGCCCGTAGCCCACTGGGCAAGTGGCCCGGCCGGCGAGAGGGGCTGGAAATAGAAAGCTCTATTGTTTTCCCACCTGTCCGAGTTACAAAAGGCCAAATGGATTTTCATGAAATGTTATTAAAAAATGAAAAGGGTTTGGCTTCCGGGCCGAGGCCCTGTTTGCCAAGTCAGCCCCAGGCAACGTTTTATGACTAAGTATGTAATAAAACCCTTTGAAAGAGGGGCTTATAACCGAAGTCTCCACAGGCTCTCTCCACTCCAGGGCAGCACGTGGTGGATTGCAATGCGTTCATATCCTGCTCGGTCCTCTTCTGAAGGCATTTTTCCATGACAGGGACTAAATTGCCCTCTAGGCAGAGGTGCTGCTCCCTGCAGCGTGACAGCTCTCTGCCTGCACTGGGTGTTGTGGTGGGCTCCCAGGCAGGCAAGGACCCTTCCTCTCCGGGGGGACATGCCTGGGGTGAGCAGTGATGGACCGGGGAAAAAGGGGAGAAGAGCTCCAGACACATGCCAGGACACATGCAAGGCTCCAGAGGGCTGAACAAACATCTCCAAAGGGTTTTTCTCAGGGCTGGAAGGGTGTAAGCACCAAAGAGTTTGAGAAGGTCCTTGGGGAGTGGAGTTGAGCAGGGCCAGCTGGATAGCACATCCATCTCGGTGTCACATATATTGTCCGTGGCACACACGTGCTCCCCACAAACCCGCACGGAATTTTTTGTGTGCAAATCTTCGCTTCGAATAATTTCTCATTATTTAAATAACGTTCTCATTATTTTGCTAGCTCTAATCAGGAGAAAGGGGGAAGAAATTAAGTATTTAGGCTAGCTCCTAGGGAAACCTTCATAGAGCGGAACAACTCCGTAGACTTCAGCAGAGTATCCTAAGGGGAGTGATGGAAATCCTGAGCCATTTAAATTTAGACTGGAGGAAGCCCTAGAGGTTAATGCACAGGCCTGTATTGGCCCATGGAGGGTAGGTGAGAAGATAAAAAAGCCTTTTTCATTTCTCTGCGTGGCATTGCAGTGAAGGACTACAGGGCAGACTGCAGATTTCTCTTCCCTGCAATATATCGCTCCTCAGGCTGGAATCTTGGGCTCCACTCTTTTGTGATCAGGGTTTAAATTGGCGTTTAACAAGATCACTGCAGCAGAGTAATGAGACATCACTTTAGTGCTGCAAATACCAATCTGCAGTTAAAAACTGTATGTGTCAATTGATGGCTTTGTTTCCACAGTTGTCTTGTTAGATGTCAATCACATGGCCAAGCAAGCCTTTCAAGCAGATAGATATAAGTGTGAGGGATGTAAGTGTAAGTGAGTGGGTTATATATGTTATTTGAAGTTAATTACAGCGGGAGAATGACAGGAGCTGGTGTTGGACAACGTGTCTTGGAGCGAAGCCTGCAGGAGATGTCGGCACCTGAAGGGACAGGGTTTGTGCAAACCTCCCTGCCAAAGGCTGGTGGGGACGGGGGCTGCAATGCAGGGACTCTGCCCCGAGCCCCCACGGGGCTCCTTGGGGGGCTGCCTGGGCTCAGCCAAGCCACAGTTCTCTCCTCTGTGCTGGCCAGATAGACCATGTGGGGTTTGGCTTTAGCGTGATGTCTAATGAATGAATCCTCCAGCTTCACTCGCCTTCTCCCTCGCCCGCAGAAGTAATAGGATACTGGGTGGCAAAAATAGCCGTGAAGGAACAAAAACTCCATGCCCAGCAGAAAATGGGCTCTGAGAGGGGAACCAGAGCAAACCCCAGGGTGATACCGGGCAGAGGGAGAGGAGCAATGCTACAATGCTGACACACTGGCTGTTGGCAGAGCTTTGACCTTGCCAGGCGGGTGGAAAGGCTGGTGATATGCTGACATACGGGTTTACCTTTCTGGTCCAAGCCACATTTCAACAGACGTCCTTCTAGCGCAGTGTCGTATCACGGCTGAGTGCTAAGGGTGCTGGAGGCACTGGGGATGGATGAAGAGGGATGGTGAGTAAGGCAGGAACGCAATGTGGGGGGCTGCAGCTCCCCATTCACCTTCTCTGCGGTGTAGACAGTGTGGTCAGGGACTGGGGGTCCTGGGCTGGGACCCCCAGAGGGTGCTGTGGGCTGGTGGAGAGGCAACCATCAGCATCTCAGAGTGGGCAAAGGTCTTTCCCCCCGAGGTTCATTGCTGTGCGAAGCCCCCTGGGGCAGAGCTGCACCCTACAGGCGTGGGGTGCTGGGGTTCTCCATACACCCCCTTAAAAGCAAATCTGTGTCTCTCTAAAGCAGTAAACCAACCCCAGCCCTGCAAGACAGGCAGCCCTCTGCAGGAGAACCCGTATGGTGAGAGGGTAGTGCTGCCCACTGAGCACTCCCCCCCCACACTATCTGCCTGGAAACCCCCTAATCCCCTTATTCTAAGGTCAGAGCTCCGCTGCTGGTCATAAATATGTTTCATTTTTAATTTTCTCACCCACAGCCCCAGATGAGCCCCAGCTCTCCGCAGATGGGTTCTCCCCAGCACGGCCAGGTGCTGGGGTCCCACAGCTATGGGTGGGGGAAGCTGGGCAGGGGGGGGACGGTGAGGGGAGGAAGGGGTGAGGAGGGATTTTTTAATTCAGCCAGAAAAATTGTGTATGGGAGGAAAGGCAGTGGAGCCTGCAATGGGGAACGGGTGGGGAGTGTAGGAAGCACCACACTGGGGGAGCACAGGGGGGCTTGGGGGTGCCCTGCACCAGCCTTCCCCCTGGAAAAGGGTGAAGCTAAGCCTGGCCCCAAAATGGAAATGCTTTCCCAAGAAAAACACTCGGCTTTTGTAATAACAGAACACATTCCTGAAACCGAGTGAAACGTCATGGGTTTCCTCGACATTCCCCGTCGCTCAGTGACTTAGACGTACCGGATAATCTATAATGGACACACACGTCATGGCTGGGCTGCGGGGAGCTGCCGGCATGTGGCATTTATTTAGTTATTGTAAGGGAAGACAGAGAATTTAAGGTTTGCTGCTAACAATTCACCACGCATGAATGCCTGGGAAAAAAAAAAAAGATCCAGCCCAACTTCCCGTTCCGAAATCTGGAAAACGTAGTCCAAGAGCCAGGTCCTGAGCTCAGCTGGGAGAGCCCCTCAGAGCAACGCGGGCAAGACCCCCAGCACGTCTCAAGGGTTTTGAATCGCAGCTCTTTGGGCTGGTCAGTGAAACGTAAACTCCCAAAGCCCTCCAGTATTTATAAAAACATAAAAAATCTCCCATAAATGCCCCTACTTCTGCACTTTGTCTCCTGCAGTAGCTGTCACAACTTTGTTTGTGCTGCAGGTCTTGACAGACTTCTGGGTAGATGCATGTGGGAAAAGAGGGGGTCAAAGAAGGTGGCACCTCCTTTTCCTTTTCCTTTTCCTTTTCCTTTTCCTTTTCCTTTTCCTTTTCCTTTTCCTTTTCCTTTTCCTTTTCCTTTTCCTTTTCCTTTTCCTTTTCCTTTTCCTTTTCCTTTTCCTTTTCCTTTTCCTTTTTTCCTTTTCCTTTTCCTTTTTTCCTTTTCCTTTTCCTTTTTTCCTTTTCCTTTTCCTTTTCCTTTTCTTTTCCTTTTTTCCTTTTCCTTTTCCTTTTCCTTTTTTCCTTTTCCTTTTCCTTTTCCTTTTCCTTTTCCTTTTCCTTTTCCTTTTCCTTTTCCTTTTCCTTTTCCTTTTCCTTTTCCTTNCCTTTTCTTTTCCTTTTTTCCTTTTCCTTTTCCTTTTCCTTTTTTCCTTTTCCTTTTCCTTTTCCTTTTCCTTTTCCTTTTCCTTTTCCTTTTCCTTTTCCTTTTCCTTTTCCCTTTTTTCCTTCTCCTTCTCCTTCTCCTTCTCCTTCTCCTTCTCCTTCTCCTTCTCCTTCTCCTTTTTCCTTTTCCCCTGGTACAGTTCCAGGCTGGCACAGCCATTTGTCAGGGCTGGGAAAGATTCCTTGTTAATTCTGCAGAGACATCACCGCACAGTCCCAGGAATAAGAGGAGGGGAATTTCAGCAAACCTGTTTGCAAGAAAAACACCAAAAAAGCCCAAACCCCCTTGATAAACAATAAGTGTATTTTTTAAAAGCCACTGATTGATTTGGTAGGATTCTTGGAGGAATTTTGGGCCTGCTTGAGAAATCCATTGTGCAGTCTGAAGGAGATGTTCCCCTCCTCGGGGACCTCAGGCTCCTTGAATAACCCCTCAGCGCTTCCCACCCATGCTGTGGACCCGTGAAAACATTTTGAGAAGCAGCAGCAGAAGAGGCTTCATCTCTCTAACCTGAAAAATGCATGGAAAGAAATTATTGTGTTACAATCAAACTGGCAGGGGATGGCAATTCTGCTTCTTGACAATTTCAAGAGCTTGAAATTGATCGTTGTTTTTTTGTTTTTTTGTTTTTTTTTTCTGCTGGAAACAAAATCTGGCCTCCTGTAAGGCCTTGCAAAATGGGCTGGTGTTGAAACATCCATTTCCAAATCAGAAGAATTGCGGTTTTGATTCGTGACCATCTGCCTCCCTCTCTCCGTTCGGAGGTGACCGCAGAGTCCTTGACCTAACCTTTTGAAAATGGCATCGAAATCAATGCGCCTCCACGGGGGCTCTCGCTTCTGATGAAATCCTGTATTCAGACAAAAAAACCAGACTTGCTCAAGAAATGCTCCCACCAGTTTACCCCAGCTTCCCCAGCACCGGAGAGGCGACTGACAGGCTGCGGTGGAGCAAGGATGCGACGTCCCATCCTCAAAGGTGAAGGGATGATTTTGGTTTCCTTGTGCTAGGGCGGGTGGGAAGGGCAGGTCTCTGCCCCCCTGGGGGTCCTGTTCACCAGCCAGGCTGTTGATGGGGTGAGCACGGATATGGGGCTCACATGTGGAGATGGTGGGCAAGCTGGTGTGAACGGTCCCTGGGAGGTATCGTTGTCCCACTGGACTGAGTTGAAGAAGACTTTAACCTCCTTGGAGACCTCAGGGTCCTTGAGAAACCACTCAGCACTTCTCACCAGAGATGTGTACCCGTGAAAATGTGCTGTTTTCCCACACAGATGTTCAGATGCAGGTCCCAAGTGGTGAGAGAATGAGTGGCAGAATGAGAAGAAAACTCCCACGGACCCGAGCGGGTGACTGCTATGACCGTGTGACATCCCTGCTGTGCAAACAGCCAGGCAGCTCGGAGGTCAGCATCCTCGAAACGCCTGTGCCAGCTTGTGTATCCCCTTGCTGACAACACTTTGTGCTCCCCAGGGAACCAGCTGTGACGAAGACAGCTGGGCAAAAAAAAAAATCATGGTCAAATGTCCCCCTTGGCACTCGCTGAGGTGACCCCACACTCGTTCCTTTGCCAGGGGAGTTGGACTAGATGATCTCTAGAAGGTCCCTTCCATCTCCAGCAATTCCGTGATGTGGCACAAGTGAGTCGGGGCCCAACGGCTCGGCCAGGGACGGGTGGATGGTGTGAAGCTGGTGACACTGATGGAGTTGGACGGAGTCAGGGCAACCAGTGCTGGCCAAGGCACGGGGACAGCCTTGGCCAAGGTGTGGGGACTTGCTTTGAAGGGAACGTGCTCCATGCAGGGGACTTGGGCTACAAGCAACCGGCACCCCTGGCAGTCCATGCAGTGGGAGAGGGGCAAGTCCGAAGGAGGGATGGGTAATTCCCCCACTTCTCATGCCCCTGAGGAGGGGTGCAGGCAGGAGCACATGGGGCTGGCCATGCTGGGGGGGGGCAGCTCTGCTCCGTGAGCCGCGGGAGAAGGGAAGCGAGTGTTTGGAATTGTTTGGCGCAGAAGGGAATGAGCTGAAGACAATGTCAAGCTCTGTAAATATTTATCAGATGAATGAGAGCAGGGGTTTGAAACGTTAGACAGCTGAGAAATGGCTGTTTTAATAATTCTCCTGATAAATTAAAACTTAGGGCGGGAGGGGGTGGGGAGCGGGTCAGGGGAGGAGGGGAGTTGTTTAGAGATTCAGGGCTTGAGAAGCTGTCCTGGGCTGAGATGGGGCCGCAGCTGGTGAGCTCAGGCCTTCACCCCTGGGGACGAGGATGAGGAGCAGAGCGCCTGTTGCCTACCGGGATGCTGAGATAACCCTGCAGGACATGGGCATTGGGAAGCCACAGCTCTCTTCTGTTTCTCATGGTCACAGTGCGTGCAGGGCTATATTTTAGGGAGGACACATGAGAGGAAGAGGCAGAACAGGGCTGTTTGATGGAAGCCACCAGAGTAGTGGTAGGACAAGGGCAAAATCATGAGCTGACTGGTGACTGCAGACCAGCTGGCTGATCCCCCTCCTGCCTTGGCCACTTCTCTTCAGACTTAGGGATGCACAATGGAAAAAGGACCCCATTGTCATTGTCTGGGGACCTAAAATTCATCCTGCACTCAAGCACAGCCGCAGCCTGCGAGGAGGGCTCTGATTATGCCACTCCCAACGGTCGGCTCTTTCCACTTTCCCAATTAAGCATCTAAAGCTCGGTGCTGAAGGAATGCAGGACCAGACTAGCCCCCGCCTTGCGATTCTCCCTCTGCATCTACTTGGAGCCTTGCCTGGGCCAGGACACGGGTCTGACTCACTGCTTTCGGTGAGGCACAATCAGCTTCTGGCAGGGAATACCCAAAATCGTAACCCTGGGTCTTGGCAGGTGAGCGTGGGGAGACGCTAAACTTCAAGTAGTTCGCTTTCAAATGCGTTCACAAGTTTGGAGCCAGCACGTAGAGTTGATTAATTGCTGGGGATCTTGGAAGGGTTGTTTTTTTCAATTTTTTTTTTTTTTTTTTAAATAGTGTTATTTTAAACAAAACTTTGCAGTTCCCCTTTAAAGGAGACATCTGGGCCCAATGTGGCAGGCGGGGAAGAGGCAGGGAGAGCAGAGCTGATCACAGGGAGAAGTATGCACAGGAAAAATACCATCAGTATGGGGAATTCACGAGGCAGCTCTCCTCTTTGCCAAGGCAGCCTCTGTCTGCAAGGCTCAGACCCGGGCAGAGGCCATGCCCACCCTCCTGGCCACTGCTGTGCCCAGGTTGTCTGTCTGCATCACCAGAGGGGGGCTTGGTGGGACGGGGGTTCCTTTGGGATGGGTGACCTGCTGTAGATCTTGGCCCCTGTTTTGCTGCAGGGAGGTGAGCTGAGGTGAGATCCTGCTTCTCTGCATCTTCCAGACGAGAATGCTTCAGAAATAAAAACCCATAACGGCGCTTATGAATAGTTGTGCTATGGATTCACCAGGAACGCTCGTATCACTGCAGGGCAGGCAAACAGGAGAAAAATATGGGGGAGATAAACCTTCCCGCCTCAGCTCCTAAAGCATCCTCTGACTCCCTGGAGCTGGGTAGAAATAGCTCGTCTCTGCAGCTTGCCCCATCAGTGTTCTTTATGGGACATCTCAGGCCTTTCCTGCAGCATCTGCTAGCGGGTGCTGGGAGGGATATGAGTTTAGACCAAATGGAGCTCCAGTTTGGCCCTTTAAGGCAGTTCTTGGGCTTGCATATTATCTGGGCTTTGAGGCAAGTTGAAGCACAGCTGAGACAGAGGAACAAAGCAAGGCTTTTTTATTTATTTGTCTTTTAATGCTCTGCCATATTCACCTTTTCAGGAAATTCCCGTCTGCCTCCGAGTGGCCAGCTTCTTCCTTGGGCTCTGCACACCGGCTCCACATGGTTTCATTTTCCTCCCCAGCAATAATAAATCTGTTAGTGAAAGCGTCTGCTGGAGGTGCCTGCTCTCCGATAGAAAAGCCTCCATCGCCTACGCAGGATGTCCGTGTCAACAGCTTACAAATCCTGCTCCTGGGCTGGCCCGGGAGGCGAGGGGCTGGGCTCGGGGGCCCCCAGGACAAGGCTGCCTTCCCTGATGGATGCATGGGCAGAGGGTTTCTTTCAGGGGAGAGAAACTCCTCCAATTAACTTCATTAATGTCCTGGTCCCCTCTGCCCAGGCTTACTGGGAGCCCTTCCTGCAGCAACTGAGGGCTGGCGCTGCCTGAACCGGGGGACAGTGATGCCCTTGGTTGGGTACCACAGGAACAAGCACGAACCCCCACCCAGAACAGCATCCAAAAGCTTTCTTGGAAATTTAAACAAATTGCCTAACTTTGTACCATCAGCTGCAAGGTCTCCAAAGCCAGCCTCCCCCCAAACAGGGGCCTGGGAAGGAGGAAACATTCCCAGGTTCTCCTCATTTTCGGCTAACTTCTCAGCTCTGACAGCAAGAAATGTGTATTTTTAGTTAATTGAAAGCTGAGATTTAACTCATGACCCCACGACTCTGGGAGATGGCACTTTAATAAAGCTGATAAATAAAAGAAGCTTTCTGATAAAAATCACTTTGTTTTTAAATGCAGCACTATTGTTTTCCCTCCCTTGCCCCAGCCCCCCCAGGCTGAGGTGTAGCCTGAGAGTGCCTAAGGGCAAAGATAGGTAATGAAACAAGGAAGGTTGTTGGTTTTTTTCCCCAGCAGAAATTGCCTGTGGTTTGCTCTGAGGCTGGCAGGTGCTCTGCACTGAGGCTCCAGCTTTAAAAGAAGACTCCTTGGATTTGAAGAAAACGCTGTTATACTTTATTCATGTAGATCTCGTTGATATCTCATGAAAATGATTTTGGCTGTACTCATGCTTAAGCCTGGAAGTACTGAGATATGAGGTTAAACGCTTTTCTCATGCCAAGGAAATACTGGAAATCTTTGGGCTGCCAAAACCCCCTCTTTTTGCTCTCCCTCCTCCCCAGCCTCCAGCAAAGGCAGGGCAGGGGTTTGCTGGGCTGGAATTGCATTTTCTGCATCAGCATCCCCAGCCAGAAGGTTTTGCCTGGCTGGAAGGGTGGACCCTCACGGCCCCCCACTCCTGGTGATGGGGGTCCTGGCTGCGGTGTTCCACGTTAAAACCAGCTCTGTGGGTGTGTTTCTCTGGGGATGGCAGGATGGTGATGGCCGAGCAGCAGTGCCATGGCTCTCCCATGGGAACAGGGCACAGCTTCCTCCCTGCTGCAGATCAAGCCCTGTGCCTTCATCCCCTCCTCTTCCTCCTTCCAGCTGCCTGGTGCTTTCTTCCCAACCAGCTCTCTTTTCTGCAGGCTCTCCCAAATGTCTCCTTTTCCGAATCTACACCCGTGTTACAGCTGAACTGCTGCTGGGATGCTCACGGAAGGCTGACTGCACAAACCAGCCCGTGGCATTACCCTCCCCTCTGTTCCAGGTTCTGCTGATCCATCTTGTATAACCAGAGAGCTCTTCTGGGGAAAGGAGCTATGCTATTTTTATTTCACTTCTTATACTAACCTGAGAGCATTTCTGCTGGCACAAAACAAATTCCACGTGGAAGATAATTAACGTGGCACAAGAGCTGTGCCAGGAATTAGACAGATACACCAAAGGAACGAGGCCATTGCCCCGAAGATGCCTTGGAGAAGGAACATGTTCACTGACAAGAAAAACCATCATCAGCAGTTTATAAAGACGTTTGTCCTGCCTTGTGGCAGGAGAGCGGAGGAAAGAAGCAATACTTTGGGGGACTATTTTAACCATCCCTCCAGATACACACCATCACAGCCGTGATTCAGCAGCCCAGCTCCATACAGATGAACCCAATACATAAGTTAAGGTCTCCTAAGACCCTTGGCTTTGTGGCCCTCCAGTGCTGCTGGAGGGGCGGTGGGGATGAGCTGAATGGCTGTTCCCGGGGACTATGAAACCTGCTGTCCGTGTCCCCACTGCTGCCCCAGCAGAAAGATAAGCAGCAGATAGGAGAAGTCATTTTCTAACAGCACAAATCAATATTTATTACAATGAAAAAGAGAGATTGATATCAGGAAGGGTGATAATAATAAAAAAAAAAACCAAGTCTAAACTTATTGTTTGTATGTATGGTCCAGGAGGAAAAAAAAATCCCCAAACACAGCCTTTGTTGATTTCTTTTGCTTTGTAGAAACAGATTCCTCTGATATTCTCGCTTAGATTTTCCCAGGCACCCTGCTGAGGTTTTGATGTTCGACTTGCATCAAGAATATTGAGTATGAAATCTAAACATTACTTCTGCTGACAGCTGATGGAGGGACAGAGCGAGGGATAATGGGGGCATAGAGGGGGACCATACTGTACCCTGGGGGGAACAGGAGCACCTAGATGAAGCATAGTGGCATGGGGACCAGGGAGACACAGAGCTGTGGGTCTCTCAGGCAGGGCAAAAGATCAACCAGCTCCACATTTCAAACTATCTTGGAGGTTGTCTTTTTAACATTAGTGTTGCAAATAACAGAGGCCCAAGTCCTGGGGTTTGCTACTGGCTTTGCTGTTGACCCACCAGACGGGACTGTGTCCTGTGGAGGCATGAGCCCATCAATTAGAGGATGGTAGGAGTGAGGAGTGGAGTAGCTTCTTTCCCCAGCCTGCACCTGCTGTCCCTTCCTTGGGGCAGGGTGGCTGGGAATAAAATTTGGCTGTCAAAGCAGTAATAACGGAAATAACTGTTTTCCTGTCAAGACTCACAAGAACCAGACCTGGGGTTCTTCTGCTGTGGGCTAGTCTGATGATTTGTGCTCAGGTCATTAATATGTGAACAGTGGACAACTTCATCCAGCCGTTATGTTGCGTGGTCACTTCCCAGACCCAGCTTGAGCAGAGTGCTCTCCTGAAACCAGACCTAGTGGAGGAAGGAGGATTGCTGGTGGACAACAGCTTTGGAGAGTGGTTCCCAGCCTGTGGAAAGAGCCTCCCCGAAATCTAAGTGACCATCACAAGCCTGAGCACCTTCTCACCAGTGGTGGCTTCTTAGAGTGCAACTTCTCTATCTACATCCTCAGAACACAATTTTAAAGCACAATCACGTGAAATCGAGTGCTTTGGTTACACGTGAATCTTCTTGTAGGGTGAAGAAGAGGGAGCATGTGTAGAGCTTTGCTTAATGAATGGTTGGAAGGCTCCTAGATGTGAGGGTGAAGGCAAGACCCTATGTGAGACCAGGCAATGCTCTAAAGGAGACCACTACATAGGAGGCAGCAATTTTCTGGGTAATCCATTGGGGAGGATGGGCAAACTCAGAGACAGAAGGAACAAGGCAGCCCTTGGGACAATGTTGTGGGAATGGGACTGGGAGGATGCTTGGGTAATTCCCTGTCACTGAGCTGGTTCCCTCATCTCCTCCTCCCTAAATTTCTGCTCTTTGCATCAGTTGACAGAGAGGGAGAGCAGGGACCAGTCAGGAAGGAGATGCCTGCTTAAAAAGGCAAGCATTAGTGAGAGTGGAAAGCTTTCTGGTTAATCAATAAGTTAGATTACTGTTCATTAAATCTCCACAATTCTTGTCTGTCTGTAATGGCAGCCATTAACTAATTGATTCTTCTGAGTACTGTACCTGGGGTCCCTTCTGGTGTTGTTTACAGTGACACATTTGCTATCTCCTGTTTCCAGTCTTGTATGGACTCATTTAGCCTTGTCCAGCCTCTCCACCAGCACTTCTGAAAATAAACAGTATTTTGGTATCAGGAACCTCACAGTTAATCAAGGCTGGGATTTGGGTCTGGCTCCTGGAACATGCTGATAAATAGCACTTTTGGATGATTCTATTAGCCTCCCCCTGCCACCAAGTCATTACCATGCCTTCCCATCACTACGCTCCTTCACTGGGTTCCTTCACTCCAGGGTATTGGAGGGGAGGGGGACAATGGGGTTCCCCACCATCTCCTCTCCAGATTTCCCAAACCTACTGCCTGTAACTGCACTTCGCAGCAGCATTTCTTTCTTTGCATATTTCATCCCCGTTCAATTTACTCTTCTGAAATGCTTTACAGCTCCAAAGTTTGCTCCTCCAAAGAACTTGAAGCTTTCCTCCCTTCCTCAAAGATTAATTAGAGCTTCAAACACCTGCAGTAACTTTCTTCAATGACTGTACTCCTGCTCAGTAACTTCTTGAGCATTCAAAGTTCCCCTGCTTTTTTTTGCTTGACAATATCTTGCATTGAGCCAGGCCTCACTCCACCGGCAGTTGCAGCTGAAAGCTTCATAAAGTCAGATTAACCTGATTAAAAACCTGCGGTGTGAAGAGAAGGAGCATTTTATTGTCTCACAAGGATCCTCACCCATGTAGAGTTTACAAGCGGAAAGGGTTATTTTCCTGCAGTCTCCAAGTGGATCTGAAAGTCAAATGCTTTATTCCTACTCACACATCATCACGTAAGTGCCAATTTTTGCTCTTCATCTCATAAGTCACAGCTTCCCTGGGCTGGGCAGGATTGCAGGAGGAGGGAAATGGTTCAAGACTGTGAGACTCAAACCAGGGGTTCCTGCGCCAGAAGCTGGTAGGGGAAGGTGTGCAGCATATCAACATCACAGCACCATTTCCCCCAGATGCTCTTCAGGCAAGAGTTGGCATTTATGTTTATTACAAAAGACGATGCCACTGATCTATAAGAGGCACAGTTCTACTGATTTAGAAATTGTTATGTGGACCTTTTTTGGTATCATTGCATGTATCACTGAAATGTCCCTCCAGGCTGACTGCAAGTCCCACGGCACCCAGCTCCGCAGCGAGCCCGAGCAGAGCTTTTAAAATCCAACATTTCCCAAACCAGTTGTTTGTTTCCCCAGTAACAGAAGTGGCTACCAAGCCCTGCCTTGGGGAGAGAAACTGTAGATAAAGTGAACCACCAGAGCCAGACTCATGGCTTACTGCAGGGGGACACCCTGTGTGGCACTGGGGGGCTTCTGTGGTGGCCAGAGGAAGGACTGGCTTTGGAGCAAGCTGGTCTGGCAAGAGATGGAAAAAAAGAATGAAGAAGAGATGGAACAAGTGATGAAAAAGACTGGTTATGGGAATGAAATCCAAAGGGCCAGAGCAGATAGACTTGGAGTACCTGGAGCAAGACAGGACTGCTGCTTGTCCCCCTGTTTCATCAGGTGTGCACAGACCTGGAGGGTCACCCACGTGGGTCAAAGTCTTCCCAATGGTGTACTTCAAGAAGGTGAATAGGACAACATCATGACAAGGCCAGGGTCTCGGTACCTGCCCAGCAGGGTCTCCAGGGTGGGACCAGCCCCTCTCTCAGTCAGCTCTGGCAGAGACAGAGAGACAATAACATTGGCTGACAAAATGTTGTTTCCCTCTCTCTCCTTTTTTCTTTTTTTTTTAATTTCCTCAAAGTTAATACAGCATTCAGTGAACTTTCCCCGGAGGATGAACCACTGAGTCATCTGAGTTGGTTTGTTTGGGCTATGTGGCCCAGCACACAATCTCTGCTGCGAAGATGGACCCCCAAGCTGTTTCTGGTGAAGGGAGGATGAAATTTATATCATCCCAATGAACCGATTCTCTTATCTGCTTTGTCTGCTCAGCATCTAATGAACTAATGAAATATGCAACAATCCAGCTATAGAACAGACCTCACTTTTAAATTAGCACTAATTAGAGATAATTATCTTGGCTGGTTTGATGTTTCTATGTAATGAGCCCGGGTTTTCTTTTGTTAAGAATTGGTGTGGTCAAATATATGAAACAGCACACTGAATTTCCACAAGTGCCTTTTATTCCTGACTTATTTTAACATCTCCAAGAGGTCTGCTCTCTCTTTTGATGCCCTATCGCTTGGCTGTCTTGTTGATGCCCCCTTCTCGGTGGTGGGGTGGGATGTAACGTAGCAGCCAGGCAAAAGCAATGCAACCCCTGCAGCTCCTGCCCTCCCATCCCCTGTTCTTACTCCCCCAAATATGCAAAATTAGGGAAGACCAACGCACGGCTCCTGCTGGCAGTTGGTGCTTGAGCATCAACGAACCATGGCATGGGCGGTCAAAGCCTTCCTGCTTTCCTAAGCCTTCCTAAGCAGAAGGACCGAGGACAACCTGAGCAGCTTGGCAGAGTGGGATGCAGCAACCAGCAGAGCTTGCTGTGTGAGTCACGCTCCAAACACAAACGTGCTGAGGACTCCCGGAGCTCCCCTTAAACGCTATCAGCTCCCGTCTGTCGTCTCGCCTTGTCTCATAGGTGATGAAGCCTCTCCATCCGGCCGTCTGCCGTGGCTCAGATGCACCGTGCTCTGTCTGTCTGTCTGTCTGTCTGCTGTCTCTACCCCCATCACCACGTGCCGGTGCTGCTGTCTGCCGTCTGTACGGTCAGTACGGCACGGGCGCTATCCCTACATCTCTCGCCGGGGTTTTCTAGAGCGCTGAACGCTGCAGTATCAAAGCGATCAATCACACGTAGCCAGATTACCTCTCCTATCCTATAATCAGTAATTTGCCATGGATCCCTCATTTTTCAAGGGAGTTTTAACAGCCCGGCTGGTGACAAGCTGCCAGGGCAAAATGCTGTAATGTGTGATAAAATTATACATCCCTCTCTCGCAGAGCGAGGCATCCTTTCTTCCCGCTCCCCCACCCCGCGCTCCCGTAACTGGGGGAACTGGGGGGCTGCGGGAGCCATGTGGGACAAGGGGAGAACCTGGCATCACGGGGCCACCTAGTCAGCTCCCAGGCTGCTGCCAGCACCCTGCCAAATAATTACATCAGCCCCTCTTTTATGGGCCCAAAACGGGAAAAAGTGAAAGGCGCTCTTTGCGTTTCATTAGGGGGGGGAATAGGCACGAGTCGTTACACGAGCAAAACATCATGTCACCCCCCTCCCAGGTCCCTCTCTCCCCATGGCACGGCCAAGCCAGGGCTCGGCCGGGGCTGTGTTTCCCTCCCCATCTCAGCAACGGGGAGCGCAGCGAGCGCCGCACGCTTTCCCATCGCTTAATTGGAGCGATGCCGTGCGGTCCCCTGGCACCCGACGTCGGGCCGGTGGTGGCAGGCAGCCAAGGTAATTATGGCTGAACGGTCCTCTCCGAGTCCCCAAAGAGTCTTTACGAATCATCGGGTAACGGCTGCAGTTCAAGAGAGCGGGGTCTTCGGGGAGCTGGTGTAATTACGGAGATGCTTAAGCCCTCTCTGGCAGTGCTTGGTCATGCTTTCCCTCTCCACCGCGTGGACAGGGAGAGCTGGCAGATCTCTGCTCCTGTGTGCTGCCCACACCGTGATGGGCACCACGCACCCACCACCGCTGCTCCAGCCCCCAGTATAACGGGAGGCATCAGTGGGGTAGAGGGTCAAATGCGGGCTGGGGGCTGCTGCCCCCCCAAGAGCCACAAAAGCAGCAGTGGGGCAGCCCCCATGGCTTTGGGGTGGGAAGGGAGTGGAAAGGAGGAGGAGGCTCAACCACAGGGTTCAGCCACTCACCGACACAACACCACCTCCCTCCTTTATTACCAGCAATTATTTCCCTTTCCCATTTATTATGATTAACACTTGGAGGTTGTGCTGGATCAAATACTGGCTTCTGCTAAACATTTTTATAAACACACACCCACACAGATACATAAAGGTCATATATAGAGATTTTTCCCTGCCACACACACACTTCCCAAACTTTTTTTCTGGCCCAGCGTGGGCCCAAAACAGCGGGGACCCACACATTGCTCACTTGTGGCCAGTGGAAAGAGCGTGAAGCTGAGGGGCTGTTTTTTCTGCTGGTAAAACGGAGCCAGTGGAGCTGATGGTAATTTATATCTGCTGGCCCTTCCTCTTGCGTTAGCTTGGCCCTGGGCTCCCCAAGGCAGGAAAAGGTCTCATAAATTCCTAAAGCTGACAGAGGGCTGTTTGGCTTCGTTGGATCCTGCAGAAACTAAATGTGCCATCTAAGGTAGTACCACCTACCCCGCGGCTACAGAAAAATGATCCCGGCTGGGTTTTCCACTAAACCACTCAGCGAGTGAGAGTGAGTGATTTGGGGCCGGCCGGTGTCGATCCCGGGGCGCTGGGAGGCAGTCGGGGCTCTGCAGAGCGGGTCTGCAACGGCTTGTAAAGGGGAAAAAGAGCATTTTGCAGCCTCTCACACTACACAAAGCAAAGAGAGCTGGGGTTTGGGTGGGTGGGGGGCTGCAGTAACCCCTGAGACACACTCCTTTGCAGCAGCGAGGGCAAGATGGAGCTTATTGCCGCGTTATCTCGAGCCAAGACCTCGCTGCTCTCATTCAGGAGACCACGGCAACATGAGCCGTGAGAACATCCAAGCCCTGAGGCCAGGAGGCACCTTATGAGAAGTACATGAGCTTACAAGAGGAACAAGACCCCGCAGGGTAAAGAAGAGCAGAGCAGAAAGTCTGAGGCTGTTCGGAGGCTGCGCACAAACCCCCTCATTCCCCTGCCCCCTTTACTCTTCTCAGCAAAACAGCAAAGATGCAGAACTCGGAGCAGCCTGACCTGCTCTTCCTCAGGCACGGGTGGGACGAAGGGCAATGGCCTAATAGAGAAACAGGTTTCAGGCAGGCAAAAAAGCAAAGACATCAGAAGCATCATCCAAAGCAGCAGAAATCTCAGGCTGTGCAGCAGCTTCTTTCTGCTCCGCTTCCCAGACGGGTGCCTTCTCCCACCACGGCCCTGACAGTCCCACCGGTCACCTCCGTGTCCCCTGTCACACAGAGCAGGATTTGCAAAAGCAGGTTTCTGAAAGCACCAAGGGGGCCCCCAGGGATTTACTTCACGGAAGGGCACCCTTCTCTCTGACTATCTCCTCTCTTTGAGAACTCCATTAACCGAAGGACTGTTCCAGGGGAATTCATTCTTCATGAAAGAGATTGCAATAGCGGACTGGATATTAGGAAAAACTTTTACACTGAAAGGGCTATTAAACTTTGGAATGGGCTGCCCAGGGAAGTGGCTGAGGCACCATCCCTGGCGGTATTTAAAAGTTGGGTAGACGTAGCACTTAGTGACATGGTTTAGTAATAGTTTTTGTCGGCGTTAGGTTGACGGTTGGACTCTATGATCTGAAAGGTCCCTTCCACCCTGGACAATTCTATGATTCTATGATCCAGGGCAGGCCCCAAGAGAGCATCTAAAGTGAAGGCCAAGGAGGTACAGACATTGTGTCCAAGCTGGAGACTATCACAGGCTGTTTTGGGTGGTTCTATAGTCTCTCTGTCCCACGATGTCAGGGACCTGGGCTGCACCTTCCTCCTCACCAAGCAGCCTGCCTCCCACCTGGGCAGGGCAGGCAGCAAAGCCATGCTCCTTCCCTTTCTTGCTTGTGAGATGTGTTTGCTGCCGTCACCAGATGCGTAAGGATAAGTGAGAAGCCACACTGATCTCCTGGGAACGGTCAAGCTTGTCTGTCATCGTTGTTTTTGAAGCTGTTCGGAGAATAGCTTGTTCCCATCAGGAGCAAAGTCAACACTGCTGCTATCTTTGGGATCTCTGGCTCTAGAGGAAGGAATTTTGCTTTTCAAAGTGCAAAACAAAGCAGCGTTTTCACGGGCACCGCAACTGCTTCTGATGCCATCTGAGCTGTGGGTAAGATGGGAAGAGATTTAAGGCACCTTTTGGAGTCCCCCACCTTCACATGAGATTCCTTTTGTCCCCTCTCCACCATCCGGCCCCACTTGTAGCATCTCCCCACCACAGCCCCCTCCCAGTGAAAGCTCATGGGCTTTTGGCCCCCCCAGCCAGTGTTAGACACCAGTGGTTGATCCTCTCCCTGCCCGACCCCAGGCAGGAGCAGGCTGGGGCATACCTACTGCTGTCCCTGGCACCATGGGCATCTCTGGGGTGCTCTCCTTCTCCAGCCCTCGGCATCTCCAGATGAAGAGGGGAGATGCCTTTGCTCACCTTAGAGGTGGGGAGGAGACACCCCCAGTGAAGGGTTGAACACCGCTGGCATGAACACGTCCCAGCCACCCACCTTCAGAAGAGGCTTCTCTCTTCAGCTGGTTTTTCAGGAAGGACACATCTCAAAGGCTAAAGTAAAAACACTTTGCTCAAAAGAAGGTAGCTAAAACCTTGTGCAGTTGTAAAATGACTCTGGTAATGAGACCAGCTGGGGACAGGACACCAATCCTCCATTTCTTTCAGAGCATGAGTTTTACATCACAGTGAGGTCCCCAAAGAGTGGCTGTTTTCCATAGACATGTTCTCCCCAATTTTTCATGGTCTCTGCCAGCTCTTCCCTGCCACCCAAGCAGCCCCTCGCCACCTCGTTGGGGTGGTTGCCTGCACAGAACAGGGCTCCAGGAGCCACCTGCCTGCTTTTCCCTCCTCAGATCAAAGACACAAGCATCACCTGCAGCCGTAACCAGTAGCAAATCTGTGCTGGTTTGTGTACAGAACGGCTGTCGTGTACCAGCAGATGCTACTGCTGCTGCTGTCAGTGCCGGCGGGCCCCGTGTAAGGATTTGCATTTCAGAAGGAGCCCGCAGCCGGGTGCGATGTTGCACATCTCCTCCGCTCCTCACATTTACATACAGCTCACAGCCAGGAGCATCATCCCCATCCCGGTCGCGTTGGGCTTGTTTGTCCCTTAGCATACCACGTCAGTGCCTTGCCCATCCCTCACCCCACTCCCCGGCTCTGCCCATGCTATCGAGCAGGAAGGGGAGCAAAGTGACCCCTCCACGGCTTTAGGGAAAATTGCAGGAATTTAACCTGCTGGGTCCGTCCTCGATAGCGGGCGATAGGAACTGAAGGTGACACAGTGACTCCCATCGCATCACCTGTGGGTCTCATTTCAAGGCTGGCAAAGCAAAAACCGATGCTGAGCAATGAAAATCCATCCCAGATTTTTAGCGATGGAAAAGAATCACAGAGCAAATTTAGGGACGTGGCTTTTCTTGTCCTGTTGCTTCTTCTGCAAGGGAAGGTTTCTAGAAGCTTTAGTGTCCCCAGAAAAGGTCCCTCCTGCCCACCCACCCCAGCAGCTCCTTCTCTGGGCAGGAGCATCCCACCCGGCACTGGGTACCCACCCCGCATGGCCTCGATGGTGCCAGGGCAGCAGCTGCAGAGCACGGGTTCGAGGATCCCTCTCCCGGCATTAGGGCTCTGTAAACAAGCCTGCACTCGGAGAAGAAAAATTGGCAGGTCTCCTGCTTTGAGTAAACAAGCTGTCAGCTCACCGCATCCCCCCACCACACACGCTTCTGGCCGCATCCGTCTTCCTTGATCGCTTGGCACATTTTCTCCCAACCAAGGGGCGATTTGATTTTGTGGAAGGAGAGGGAACAGTTTTCTCAGGTGATTGTACCTCGAATAGAAACCTTCCCTTTGAGCCAGGCCATCCAGGAGAACAATCTTACTCCCCCAGCCCTGCCTTGAGCAGCACAGCAATGTTATCCAGCAATTCCCTTTGGCATCAAAGCTGAAAGCAGGCACGTCAGCCAGAGTTAACAACATCACAGCAGCATGGATATTCACCTCTCGCAGAGTGATAGGAAGTGGAATTGATTGCAAGAGATCAGACACCGAGACTCTCATTAACTTCTGCTAACACCTGAACAGCTGACAGACACTTGCCTTTTTGGATTATCTCCTGCACATTTCCAGCCAGTGACCCTGGGTCCTCTCCAGCCCCTTTTTACTTAATAACACACAGCGTTACCGGAGCAGAAGCTCAGACCCACCTGCACCAGGCTCCCACCGGAGCATCCAACCTCTGGAGCGTACCTGAGCCGCACTGCAGATCCGCTCTGTGTCTCCCCCCAGACCCCGCTGCCGTAACACGGGGGGGAAGTGGATGCTCTCTACCTCCCTCAGGAAACATTTCCCTCCGAGCAGCTGGAAAAACCACGGCAGAGGCTGCCTGAGCCCAGCTGTCCTAATGATGTCAGGTTGAATTTGCACACAGCTGGTGGAGGATCTCCAAGGCATGACATTTCTGGACACGCCGGAGCATCTGATCTGATGAAGTAACGGGTAAAACGCCCACGGACACGGGCATACGTGGGCAGCCGTGTCTTCTGCACAGACTACAGAGCAAGCCTACCAAGCGGTGCAATACACAGCCAAGAGGAAGGGTGGCAAGGAGGGGCTCCCGGCTGCCACACCAGCTTCCCACATCTGGAGCCAGGTCCCATGGCAATTTATAGTGTCCAAACCCACCGATTTCTCTGTGCAGGATCCCCCAGGCTTGCTGTGAGCTGGTGCATCCTTTCAAGCCCACCCCACGGGCTGCAAGGCCAGAGCTCAGGGCTCCAAAACCCAAATGAGAGGGAACTTTAAAGCATGGAGGAGGAGGAGGGACGAGCAGAGCAGGACGTGGGGAACACAGGCCTGGCTTGCACAAAAGCATCACGGGGGTTGGAGGGAAGGGCAGAGGCAGAGCATCACTGCTTCAGCCCCAGCACGTGGCCGGCAAGGGAGGCTATTTCCAGCTCCACCACACAGCTCCCTCCTGCCTTGCCTCCCAGAGCAGTAACACAACCTTTGGGGAACGTGGCAGGTGCTCTTTAATCTCATCCACTGACAGTTTTGCTGACAGGAAGCTTTTTTTTTTTTCTTCCCTCAAAACCTTTTGTCTTTTCTTTTGTTCCGGCAGGGTTTGATATCCCTCTCCCCGTTGTCACAGCTGCTCCAGGCTCCTCTCCCCCTGCCCTGTCACAGCCTCCTTTAAGAGGAGCAGCAGCAGCACGTTAACCTCGTTAAGAGCCTCACTCCTCCCTCCTCTCTCCAGCTCTGTCCTCTTCTGAAGCCAGGTTATGATTACAGGGCACCCTTGAAAGGTGAACTAATACAGCCTGTGAAGGGAAGATGCTCTGTGCAGCCAGCGCATCCCCCCGGGCATGAATCTCCCAAAGCTGCTGCTGCTGCAAAAGACAGAGCATCCTCACCCCTGATGAGGATCCTTCCCCCCATCCTTCCTCTGACTGCACCAGAGGAAAAAGCTTGGAAAGAGGAGAATTGCCCCACTTTTCATTGCTTCCCCCCCCCCCCCCTTTCATCCCCTACACATGCTGCTGTTACTAACTCAGCAAAGGAACAAACCTCCCCCAGGAGCTGCACCCTCCTGCCCATAAGCAAAAACAAAGCCAAAGTGCAAAGCTTTGCTGGCAATAGAGCTGGTGACAAATGCTCTGTGTCACCTGGAGTGTCCACAGAGGACAGCAAGCAATAAGGGAGGCAGAGCCAGGCACAGCAGAGGAGCTGAGGCTGTGGGAGCCGGCACCGTGCCCACCCGTGCCGGTGGCCCCATGGGTCATGAGCAGGCCCCACTGGAAGAGGAAGAAAGCAAGAAAAGGAGGTGCTGGAATACCATAAGAGGGAAGTGGGTTTTCATTATCCTAACCCAGAGGTGACTGCTTTTAAGAAAAAAGCATCAAATTAGTATCTTTTAAACAACAGCAGAGAGGAGACACAGCAAGTAGGTTCCTCTTCCCTCGTTCACAACATCTGTCTCAGATCGTCCTGCTAATTTCAAGTTACTACAAACTCCTTTAATATCCTGCCAGAGGTTTAAAAAAAATTTTGTTTTAAACCACAGGCTAGCCAGCTCCACAGCCTTAAATTAAACATGCAAGTGAGCAATGAGAACAGAAATAAAAAGAAAAAAAAAGAAAAAGAAAGGTCAGGCTGTGTTTCACAATGCACACAAGCTACTGCCCAGCAGGAAGGAAGATGAGGAGACAGTCCCCCTCCATGGAAGCACTCCTCTGTACCTGCCCAAACCTCTGGGGCTCCAGGGGGAAGGGACATAGGAAATAAATGGTGAAAATCCCACCTTCCCCCCAGCAGAGCACCTGCTGGCCATGAGCTGGAGGTTGGATGGTGGTGAGGGAACAGTCCTGGTGCTCTGCAGCACCCCCCACACAACAGCTCAGGGTCAAAGATGTGCTGGTCCTGCCCAGGCTGGCTTAGCCAAACCTTCCCAGCATCTGCCTGGGTCTTCCCTTTCCCAGGGACCCACTCTGCACCCACTCAATCATAAGTAGTCCCAGCTGGTCCCAGACACGTCTCAGCAGGAGGTTTTAATCTCTTAATTGGCACATCCCAGTGGAAAAGCATTTAGAAAGATACTGGTGCTCTCAGGAGGTTCTTCTCCCCTGAAACAGCTCATGGTGGTGCATGGTGGGCTGTGTCTGTGCTACCCTGTGTAGTGCACATCAGACTGTCTTCACCCATCCCAATGAGGCTGGTCCAGGGGAGAAGCAGAGCCTGCATCCCTGGGGAGAAGAGGATGCGAGAGGCACGAGGGCTTTGAGGGGCAGAGTGATGGTAAGCAGGGCAAAAAAGATTCTAATTTTATCTGCAGGTAGCACAAAGCTGCAGCAATGTTAAGGACAGTGCTCAGCAGGACAGGAACTGAGGTGGGGGTAGCATCTGGTGGAGTCTGGGTTCCAGAAGTTCTCCAGGTCTCATGGTCCACCAGGGTGGCTGAGAAGCAGGACGCAAAACAGTGAAACGTCCAAACTTTGGCAGCAAATGCACCTGCAGAGACATTCCCCCAGCTCCTGCACTTTCTCATCCATCAGGGAGCAGAAGTAAAGCTAGAAAAATACAGGGGGGTTCAAAGCTCCTGTAAATCAGCATTGTTGACTAGAGTAAATTTCCACTGATTTACTCCTGTGAAAGACCTGCCTGGAGAGGAAAAGCTGTGCTTTTTGTTTCTGGATGGGAACAAATTGAAGAAAACTACAACCAGAAAAGCTAGGGTAGAACAATCAATTCTGCAAAGAACCCCCCTGTGTCCTCCTCATCCTGCTCTGAACATGGAGCCCCTCAGAAGAGCCTCCCCACAGCAGCAGACGCTTGGGGTCCTGCAAGCAAAGTGCTCCCTCTTCTTTGCAGACCCTGCTTCTCTTCCTATATCTAGGATCTGGGGGCTTAAATAAATATGTGACTATGTAAATAAATACTAAGTGTGTAGCTTGAGAGGCAGGTTAATGGCTGGGTTAGCCAGGCTTGACCTCGGTGACATTTCAAATTAGTTCTGCTGCACTGGGCTGGTGCTTTGAAGGGGTTTGTGCTTGGGCTGGATGTGGAAAGAAATGTTAAAATTCATCATGTGAAGAGGCTCTCCGGAGCTTCCTTCCTCCTGGGGAGAGACCTCCGCCTCCTCTGGCATCCTGTGGCAAACAGCCGAGCTGAGGAGGTGCTGGGAAAGATGGGCAGCTCGGGGGTGGGCACGCAGGAGGAGATCCTGGAGAAGGTGGGCAGCTTGAAGGTGGGCACACACATCACTCTTACCCTAACCTAGCTCCCAGGGATGTGGGGACACATAAGCTAGGAGCTGGCATGGAGCATCACTCCTGGTACAGCAGCCACGTGGGGGCCACCAAGATGGGCCAGCTGGATCCTCTCCTGCTTCAGGTCACTCAGGTGTTGGGGCGAGTGTGTAATATATCCACACACTTATGTTATATTGAGATACACTCGCTTGTGCATAATCTATATACATACACATGCATGCACAGAGATAAAATTCATTTGAAGGGGGCAGAGAATATATTACTAGTGCTTAACACATGGACTGAAAGGCAAGTAGATGGCAGAAAAGAATACATGACAAGAACAAAAGGAGTCATTTGTACAGGTCTAACTCGGCCCTCTTGTGAGCGTGTGTCATGATACAGGTTTTAATTACCCGAACCCATGCTGCCCTTCCCGCAGGATCGCAGCTCTGACACCGGAGCAGCCTTCTGCCACGGCAGCCTTCAGCTCTCAAGCGTGAGGCATGTTAATTCCTCGGTGAACTGATATGACAAATTATAATGTGGAAGAAAAAAAAAAAAAAGTTTCCTGCTCAACCTGGGGTACGGCTAGACTATTTTGGCTGAAATTTTCTTATGGAAGCTCAGCCTGGGGCAAGCAGCATACAGAGGGGGTCTCAGCCCAGGCAGGAGAGGTTGGTACGTTTGTGAGCCTCCGGCGTGGAACTGCTGGCCAGGCTGGCTGTCTTGCTTCCCAGCTGGATGCTCGCAGTGACAAGGACACCCTGTGGAGATGGTGGGACCCCTGCGAAGGGATGCTCTGCACGCCTGGCCATGGCTGCTGGCTTTGCCTGGGAGAGCAGGGCACGGCTGTCCCCTCCAGAGCCTGGCCCTGACAGGTACCCGCTGTGCTAACGAGGATGCCGTAATGAGCATGAAGCCAGATGGCATCACCGAGATCACCCAGTGAGTGCTGGCCCCAGGCAAACCAACCTATTTTTAGCAGCCACAGACTGGCCATTGCCGGCTGGCCCCGCTCTCCTTCAAAACCTTCCCTTCCTTGAGCCTTGAAGTATTTGTTTTCCTTCCTCATTAAGAAGCTCTCACCAGGGCCTGGTGAATGGAGAAACGCTGGCAGGGTTTGTTTCTCTGGCACTGTCCCGATGCAGTCGCCCCTCCAGCCGGCAGCAGTGACTGTGCTTGGCAGAATTGGATGGGGACCGGGTCCCCTCCCTGCCACCACCTGCCCTGGGGCTGCTGGGGACGGGGACATATGACAGCAATTTCCCAGCCCTGTTCATCTGCCTCCATGGCTCCGGAAAGGAGGGGACCTGCAGACCCGGAGATGGCTCTGTCCCTTCTGGTTGGCTTTCGGGGTGAGCAAGGATGCAGGAGCCGGCGCTGGTTGTGAAGAGGGTTTGGACTCATCCCACCTGCAGGGATTTCTTTGGGCATCACTGCTCCTGCGTGCCCTGTGCCACTGATTGTCACCATGCTGGGTGGTGGCAGTGGTAGCACGCAACGAAGGAGGGTGGGAAAGAGGAGAGAGGAGGCTCTTCGCCCCCTTTTCACAGGAGGAAAACTTTCTGCCTGTTTTGAACAGTCATGCAGGAAGATGCCCCAGGACCTCAGGGTGTGCAGGGGATTGGGCTTCCAAGTTTCTCAGCCTCCGCAGAGGACTGGGAAAACATATTGGGGTAATTTTGGCAGTTGGAGTGACTCAGCCTCCTGACAGCCCTCCAAGACCTTTGCCACTCCACCTAAACAGGGATTATTTCCTCCTCTCAGAATGGCTTAAGCACTAATAAAAGGCATTAAAAATTAATTTTCCGCGCTGTCTGTTGGCGTTTCTTCCATCCCTGGAACGCGCTCAACAAGCAGAACTGATAAGCAAAACCCAGACAACGTCCTCCATGCTCATGCCCCCCGCGCAGGCGCGCTCCCCCCGGCCCGGCGTTCATCATTAGGGGGCGGCTGTGCAATTATTAACATCCCATCTTTCTCCCTTTCTTTAGGAAAAAAAAAAAAAAAAAAGAAAGAAAAGGAAAGATTTTGTTGTCAGCTTGGTGATTTGCTACGGGTGTCAGGCCTGCTTCTCTCTCTCCTCATGTCAAATAATGTATGCAAAGGAAATTTATACACATGCACACAGGCATCGCTGTATACAACGGTCCCCTGCCATCTGACAAGACTCTCTTCCATCTCCCGGTGGCCAGGGGGGAGGTTTCTGGGCTGGGAGCTGTGGGAGAATGGGGAAGCCAAAGGAATGGGAGTAGAAGCAGCAGAGGATCAGACTGGGGCTGCAACCCAGCCAGGCTCAGCAGGTCAGCTTGGCCTGCCTGGGGTTTTATTAGGGCTGATGGCAACTCCTCCTTAGGGTCAGAAACTGTCCAGAAAGGACATTTTAATCCCTTCTGTTCGTTGATAGGGTTTTGCCTGCTGCCTTTACCAGTGTGTGGGCAGCCATCATCAGCCAGGATGAAGAGCTGGAGTGTGGGGGTGCCTGGAGCTGGGGACAGCGAGACCCCCCAGACTCTCCAGCAGCTGCAAAGAGGCAGAGAAGGCTGCACAAATACCTGCTGCTGCCAGGGCATGGGGATGGAGAGAGGCTTGAGGCTCTGTGCCCAAGATCTTGCAGAGGAAACAGGGCAAGCGCTGAAATCCTCCCTTGCAGCCAGAAACCCCCTGCCAAAACTTTGCTGAGTCCTGGTGTGAAGCATCCTTGCCAGGCTCAGCTCTGTCTCCGGCAAGAGGCAATGGGACGAGCTGGCCAGGGTGTCCTCCTCCTGCTCAGTGGCCAGAAAGGGCTCTCCAGAGCCACACCGTCAAGGCTGTGGAGGTGTGGGACATGCACGTTGGATGCTAAGCAGGATTTCTCCCCAGCCAGGGATGAATGAGCCCTGGCTGAGACTAGGAGTCTCCTCCAGCATTTGGGATCCTCCTGTCCAGCCCAGGACAAGGTATGATGGATGGATATGGGGCAGAGGGACCATAAAAGACAATGCGTGGACCCCAAAGTGACCTTGCAAACCAGTGCCGTGGTCCTGTCTTGCTGCACAGGTAACTGGTCCAGTGAAACGCTGGGGCTGGTGGGTCTGCTGTCCCCGCAGAGACTGGGACACCAGTCCGGGAAAGGCAGTGGTGCCCCATTCCCAGCCAGCACCGCGGCTGTGCCTGCCTCATTCGCCTCGGATCCACCCAATTACAGCTAATTAGCTCTTCTGCCATAAAACCCTAAGGAGACAATGGAGAAAAGCCTCCTGCCTTTGACAGTAATGAAGTTAAATAGATATTTATTTATCCTTTTATTAGACAAACCAATTATAATTTTACGCTTGAAATAGCTAATTTTTAAATGTGATGTCGAAGCATATGTATATAGCAACGTAATATATAGCCAGACCTGGCCTATAACAGTCCTGCCTCATTAACAGCATGGCTAAGTTAGTATTTAAATATACTCTAATGCACCCATTCATAAAATGATAATTAAAAATACGCTGAAATGCAGCTATTAAGACAGAGATCCTGATTATTTATAGGCTCTGTTTTTAGTTTCGAATGATAAAATCCTGATTAATTGCTTGGACTGGTGAAGTTTTGCTTCCCCCAGAGCTCTGACCTGCTGTGGCTGGGAAAGTAGAGCCTGGCATTTCCCAGCGAGGCTGCCATCCATCCGGGCAACCACGGGAAGGCTGAGGACGGACCCATGCTGGGGACAGGCCAGCGAAGTCCCCTGTGTCCCCGTGGCAGAGGAGACAGCCTGGGCACGTCACCAGTGTGGACACACGCTTTCCCTCCCCCTGCAAGATGAGCAATGTCCATCTGGCATCTCCAGAAAGTTTATGACAAACAGGAGGAAGAGGAGAAAAGCTGCTGGGGATTGCAAAGCAAACACCCGGGGGGGGAGGAGGTTCCTAAAGAAAACACGGGAGAGGAGCCTGTGGATGCACGACGTGCCGACCAGGTGCCTGTGCCTCGGAAAGAAGAGAAATTATAATTAAGCCACCCTGGTCCCAAGTATTTGCAAATGCCTAATTGCAGGCTGGAGGCAATTGGTAATGAGGGGTTTGGATTTCTTTTAAGAGCACACTGCTAGTGTTTTCCCGGCCATGGGAGCTCGCCCACGGCTGCTCTCGCTGGCCCCGTGGGTCCCTGTGTGCTGCAGCATCCCTCATCCGGCAGCATCTGCCTCCCTGCCGGGTCAGCAGGCAGTACCTTGGCTTGGGCAACACCTTGGCTTGGGCAGCAAAATGCCAAATCTCAAATTTCCTGCTCCAGCCAGGTTTTTGCTGTCCATTCTTGCCACGGAGGGCAACGTGATGGGGATGGGAGCTCACGAGGAGGCTCAGCAGGTTCTCGGAAGGGCTTGTGCAGGAGCCAGGTTAAATTCACAGGGCGCTGCAGGCAGGCTGGGATATCCAGCCCAGGCTGATACCATTTCTTGATGGACCTTTTTCTGATCCCCTGCCTGCTCTCACACCCTTGGGACAAGGAGCAGCGTGGTGTCAACCAGCCCCTTCCCAACGAGCGCCTTCACCTGCACCCGGCTCTCCCATGGTGTTTTGTATGAAATGAGTTTGCTGGGGCTCAGCCCGGCCTGCAGCTCCCTGGGCTCCCTGCTTTTATTTGCCCTGTGGGAAATCGGAGGTAATGAGGGCTGTAGCTGATGCACCAGGTTTTACTGCCCTGCCCGGTCCAGCTGCCCACCCAGGCTCCTATTCAAGCCCACTCCCTGTGCTCTACCCCTGCTTCAGCGCTCTTCCTCCTCCTCCTCCTCACTTCTCTCCTGCCCACCCCAGCATGGTGCTGCTCTCCTGTGCAAAAGCCACTCCTGATGTGCTCAGTGGCTCTCTGCTGCCAGACTGGAGCAAAGAGGGGATTTATTAGTTTCCAGAGAGCTAGAAAGCAAAGGAGCCAAGCAGCAGGTCAGGCTCTGGGCTGTCCAAGCTGTTTGCCCTCAAAGCAGTTTAGATCCGTCCGCTCTTGTCCTGCTCCTCTCGTGCTCTTGCGTGGATTCCCAGCAGACACCGGTAATCACGGTGGTCTCATCACTCCTGTCCTCCCCGGCTGGAGCAGGCTCTGGTTTCCCCCTGCCTTTCCCTGCCATCTGGACGTGGGTCGGATGGCTGGAGACCATCTGACTTCTCAGCCAAATGCTAGATACTGGAGATCATAGAGAGACTTTTAAAAAATTAATTTCTCTGGCTATAAAGCTCCGGAGAGTGCGATTCAGTGCTCAGCTCAGCTGGCCGTTTCGGCTCCGGGCAGGATCTACCACAGCGTGGTGTGACCCCGCGGCGTTTGGAGCCATCTGGCCCAGCAGCCCAAGCCCCACAGCCCCGGCCCCAGCCCAGCACAGGGGTCCCAGTGCTGCTGATCCCTCCTGGTCCTCTGGCTCTTCAACAGCTCCCCTCTTCCCAGAAGACGGGGGGGCCTCCTGCACACATTGCTAGAGGCAGGCAAGAGTGATTTGGGAAATGAGAAATTTGCTTTAAAATGTGATTTCAGCTGTCTCACACCTAGTCCGGATTTTCAGCTAATTTTGCTGAATACTTCGAGTTGGAGAAGTTTTTGCTTCAGGGTTAAAGGCAAAGAACAACCCATGAGAAGTTGGCAGCTTTACATTCTGTGGCCCAAGGCTTGGGGCACAGGGGATTGTTCCCAAGGATGTAGGAGATGCTTTTCCAGCCCGTCCTCTATGTCTTACGGGAGTGGAGCTCTGTCAGATGATAGCTGAGCTTTGGTGGGACGCGGCCAAACTTTTGCAAGCCCTAGTAGTTAAATGCTTTATGCCACCTCGTTGGGTCTATCCCCTCCCTCTGCCAGGCCTCTTGTTCGTATTTTTCCTGCCACCACCTCCGTGCAGGCAGACTCTCAAAGAGCAAGTCCCTTAGCTCAGCCCTCTGAGCATTGATCTGGGCATCGATCTGCGTGCTCGGCCACACGTGGGACTCATGGGACCAGGGGACGCTGGGGGCAGCGGTGGCTGCAGCATCCCCTGCAGCTCTTTCTCAGTGGACACTGCCACTTTGCCAGCCCCAGGGTGGGTTCCTCACTGATCCTGTGGCCCTGGTACCTCCGTGGCCCCCGGCTCTCGGGGCTGCAGGGTGTCCCTCCACGCAGACGGAGGACCAGGGGGCTCGGTGCTCTCAGATGTACAGGATGTTTTACATCTCCCATCTGCTTTTCCGCCACTGCTGCCATCTGGCTCTTTCCCAGCCTGGATACTTTCTTCCTAACCCCTCACTTCTCCACCGGGTTCAAGCAGCTTCACCTCGTGCAGAGCCCTGGCTTCTGCTGCCATTGCCAAATTTCCAGTTGCCAAAGGCTCGTCTCCGTACCTCTGCTTGGCCAGCACTCGTGGCTGCCCTTTGCAAGAGGCGAGTGCTGTTTTCTACCCCCTCACTGCTTTCTGCCCAAAATACTTTCACAGCATCTTCCCACTCCCGGGAAACGCATGGACCTCCTGCTTTCAGCTTTACTCCTTGTTACTTCACCTTTGTTATTCTGAGCTCTTCTGGGTCATTCCCCACGGAGCAGAAGTGAAGATGGCCTTTAGGACCTCAAAAAAGAGCAAGACCTCCAAAGGAGCTGACAGGGTTGGGAGGTGACGGGTGTCACAGCATGACCACACTGTGCCACCTCTCATCTCCTTCAGTCCTGTCCGGTCCAGTGAGGCTGCGGTGCTGAGGATGGGCAGGTTTGTCCATGACAGATGTGAGTCCGAGGGAGGGAAAGGGTTTCTGGGGCTTCCAGGGCTGGGTGTGGATTAGACCATCTCTGAAGCTGATTTTCAGTCACTTGCTGGAAGCACGTGCCACAACGAACTGATGAGGAACAGGCCAGAACCCATTAAATCCTCCTCTAAATGCATTCAGCTAAGGATGAGCCCTGCCTGCATCTTGCCAGCAGCAAAGTCTCCGGGTCCACAAAACCCCGAGCTCCTTTCCTCCCTGGAGAGCAGGGTCTCTCCCCAGTGCCCCCCACCCAGCTGCGTCCCTCCTGTCCCTGCCGTGCCCTCTGCTTGGCTGTGTCCCCAAGGTCCCTGCTGGCAGTGGGCTCCGCTGCATGGCAGAGGGAGGGGGACACCTTCCCCGTGTCACACAGGGTGTGGGTCTCTTTCATCCTGCGATGATGGGGGGGGGGATGTCTTTCCACATCCTCCTGGAGCACCCTTGCTGCTGGCTGCCTCCCGGGGCAGCCCTGACACCCCGGTGATGGCTCCAGTACCTTTTTGAGGACACTCCAGTACCTTTTGGAGGCTGGTGGGGGTTTGCTTTCTGGCCTCTTGGTTTAGCTGGGTTCTGCGGGGTCACTCTAGGACCGCATTCTCCGGGGTCTGGGGGTCACCCTAGAGACAGAGGTGGGTGGTGCTCACCTCCC
>QJSC01020919.1:1340357-1363747 GCA_003697955.1 Calidris pygmaea
AGTTTGGGGGGAGCACCGGGAAAGCTGCCGGCAGCACCGTGGCTCAGCCGGACCCGCCGCAACTCGGTTGTCCCCAGCTCAGCATCGTCCCCATGGCCACTGTTTCCTCCCATGGGTGCCGGGGTCTCCAACCAGCTGGATTCCACCCCCCCCCACACACACCCCCGCTCCGAGAAGCACCGGTCCCCCCACACCTACTGAACTCGGTGGGAATTACACCACATCATTTATTAAAGGGTTGCTGTCAAGGTTGACAAGCCCCCAAATTAAGTAGCTTAAAAATTCCATTAGCTGAGGTCTTTCTGGTGCCATGTCCTATCTCACTTTTGTTTATCAACCTTCACGGCTCTGAATATCTAGTAGCTGTTCAGCTGTGTCCGTATGGTGGAGAGATGTGGCGGGGGGGGAGGATGGGAGAGCCGGGGGAAGGGAAAAGTTCACCAACGCGCAGCACGTACAAGGATCTCTCTATAAACGCACTCTGGAAGCCGGTCACACCAGCCTGTAAACAAGTGGGGCCCGGGTTCACGTGTATTTAACATTCCAGCAGTGTGAGAGCAAAAACTTCACGGGGAGTAGGAGAGTGGAAGGGACTGGCTTGGGTTTTAGGTCTCTGAGGCTCTGAAGACTGTGGTCCAGACCCCCTGCCATCCTTGCCAGGGTAAGGTGTCCTGTGCCCCTCCGCTCGCAGGCTTGGGCTGCTGCTCCGGAGGTGATGTGGGCAGGAAAAAATTCTGCATTTGGGTCAAGGGAGATGTGCCCAGGAGGTACCAGTGTGGGCTTAGCAAGGGGACATGGACCCTTTGTTTTACTTCAGGTGATACCCGGGCACCAGCTTGGAAAGATGCTGTGCCACTGCAGAGCTCCTCCCAGCACTGCCAGCTCCATCCCTCCGTCCCCTCTGGGACACAGCAGGACCTCAGAGCTTCCAGAAAAAGGGGACAGGCACATCTACAGACCAGGCTTCCCATCACCTCTGGCTGAGGAGAGGGCATTTGCACTGCTAGGAAGAACGTACTGCTCTAAAACAGAAGCTGGGGCAACAAATGTCAGAGCAGCTCTGGCAGCGACTGCGAGGTGCAGCCAGCGAGAGGGTTACAGAGTCTGGCACATGCCGCTTCCAGTTACTGGGATGGCGTTGCATGTGGGTCCTCACAAGGGCTTCCATCAACACGTCCTTCCCCATCTCTTGTCTTGCTGCAGCTGCGGGGCTGGCGAGCAGGGGGTGTGTGACACGGGGACACAACTGGGGATGGGCCAGGCTGCAAAGCTGGCGAGCAGGGGGTGTTTGCGACACGGGGACACAACTGGGGATGTGCCAGGCTGCAAAGCAGCCACGACAGCAGAGCGGGTTTGCTCCCACTTTCGCGGTGCACAAGTGAAAACGGTGCTAATTTGGCACCCGACCGTGTGGTACCAACTGCCCCTTCACCCTGTGCGCTGCAGGAAAGCTGCTTCCCAGACTGCAAACTCCTCCGCTGCCTTCACCGACGTTTTCTGGTGAGATGGTCCCATAAACGCTGCTGCAGGAGGCAAGGAGCCGCATGCCATCTGCCCCGGGAATGCAGGATGGAGTAACTGCTGCTGCTCCTCGCCCACCCCAGCAGCCTCTGCCTGGAGGCAGGAGGTGAGGCAGGGAAGGGGGTCTCTCTGAGGATGCGGCTGCTGGAGACAGCTCTGCTCCCCTGCCCGAGCTCAGGTGTGTCCGCTCCTCCCTATTCCGTGAGTGCCCCCAGCACTTGCACAGGAGCAGGAAAAGGAGATTTTATGTCCCTTACTCTGTCCCTCTGGGCAAGATCACCAGGGCTGGCTCTGGCAGCCGTCAGCGGTCTCTCCAAGAGAGGAGAGAAAGCAGAGAAATCGCATCCCACTTTGTTCAACCAACCAGCCTGGCCTGCAGCTCCGAGCCTCAATCTGTCTGCAAAGCCCATGCTCCTTCCAGGGCTGAGCAATTAGGGCGACTGCTGTCCCCGAGGCTGTGTGGTGCAGCCGTGCAAGCTATCTAATGGGCGGGGGGAGAAGCCCACCCCTCCACGGCTGGGAGATGCTCCACTGTGCCTCAAATAATCAGCAAAGGTCCTCGACCCGAAGCGCTGCAGCTGCGGCAGCCAAGAGCTTGTCCCCTCTCCTTCTCGGTGACAGCAGTGAGGAACACTCAGAGAAGGATAACGATACAGAAGACTCCTGGAAATACCTGAAATGTCAGTTGAAAACTTATTCTCCTGAAATCCCATCCTGATTTGCAAGTCAAGGAGAATGGGATAGATCAGGAAAGCCAGCCAAACTTCGGGAGACACCACCAAAACTCCATTTATTATTAATAACTGAGTGTTGCACCTTTCTCTGCTCTATGAAGATGGAGCGGTGTGTCCCATTAACTGTGCCAGCCCGTTGGGTTTGCTCACAGCAGGGTTACTCACAGGGGGGCAAATTTATTAAAGAAGGGGACTGAGACCCACTGAGACCACGTGCTGAATGCCCCGCCAGACGGGAGCAACTCCATGAACTGAACTGAGTGAAGATGGCAAACATCTACATGCCAAAACCTGCTGCCTTGGTAGTCGCATCCACGCACTGTTGGCACATGTGTGGTGGCATCGGCATGGAGGGCACACTAGTGCTTGACATCCCTGCGTGTGCAGGGACGGGCAAATCCACACACGAGACCCTCCCCTCGCCCTTCTGTCTCCAGCAGCAATTACTGGGTGTGAGGGGAAGGAGAAATCTGCGCCATAAATCTAGAAAAAGCAAACTGCTCCACTCTGCCAGGAAGGAACCCAGCTATTTTTAAGTTCAGGGACGATGCACGCAGCCAGATAAAATATTCAGCCTTGTGCGAAAGAAAACAAGAGGGTTGAGAAACACTCTGTCTGTCTGTCCCTTGCAGCCCTCTCCCTGCCCGCTCCTTGGGTGCACGAGGGCTCCCCGAGACCCCACTGCAGCCCCGTGACATCCTCCTGGAGCTGGGAGGATGCAGAAAGCCGGGCACGGGGCCGGGCGGCCGGTCCCCACACCCCACGCCAAATGCTAAAGATGTGCCAGGCCACCTCGAGGAGATGCTCGCGAAACCCACTGACCCAAATACTTCCCCCCACCCCCACCCCCACCCCCCAGAGCACATCCCTGGCTGAGCGGGAGCGATAATGAGATGAAGCAGCAGATGAATGGTTGGCAGCCACCCCACCGGTAGAAGCGATGCCGCCGGCCAAGGGGGCGAGCAAAGGGTGTGATTTGCCCCCCCCTTGAGCGGTAAGAAGCGGGGGGGAGCATCCTGCATCCACCCAGCGCCTCACTTCGCCATCCCCCCCCACCCCGGGTCCCTGTCACCCTTGAGGATGGTGGGGGGGGGGGGGGGGGGGGGGGGGGTTGAGGGGGCTCCTGGCCCTTGGCTCGGAAGCGATGGCTCCTGACAAGCGCGCGGCGGGAGCGGAGCAGCGCGAAAGCGACCTCATCGCCGCCGATCATGTCAGCGTGGGGAGCGGGACCCCCGGCACTGACCTACTTACTGCTTAAAGGAGCAGCCCGGCACCGCGCAGAGAGGGGCTGTGAGAGGGGTCCGGGGGGAGCTCTGTGTCCCCAAGGTCTGGGGACCGGCCCAGGATGCTGCAGAAAGGCACCACCGCAGCATCCCCACGGCGTGAGGGTAAAAACTCCCTGGATGTTGGCTCTCAAGTTGACTTTCTCACCCCTCCGTCTCCAGACGACTATAAACGATGATGCCGAGCGCAGCAAAACAAATACACCCTCTTTGCATTTATTTGGCTTCCAATGATAACAACAACAACAACAACAACAGCAACTGTTGTTATTCATATTTACCCCAGCGCTGCTGCAGCCTCCCAGAAAGCAGCACCTTGTTCTGCCAGACAAGGGAAGGATGTCAAGGACTTTTTTAGGATCAAAGAGGTGTTCTGTGCTCTCGGCTACTTAAAGCCAGCACAAGAGGTGAACAAAAATACAGAATTATTTCCTTTGATAAAGATGGGACCAGGTGGAAACACCCTTGATGCTGGGAACCTGGGTTTTTTTTCTGGCAGAATGGCTCCCACGCTGCCTTCCCCTGTGCCTACAAACCGAACCATCTCTGGTTTAATTCCAGTCAAAAGGAATTGACTGGAAGCATTTTTGATATGAGGCCGTGTACAGTTATTACTCTTAGTGTATTTTTTTTCCTTTAATAATAAAAAAAATCAACCAACAAACCAGGAAACCAATAGTCCTGTTTCTTCCCGGAAATTTGATTGTATTAGAATTGAAATGAAGGATTTTGCTACAAATCTCCCCGTACAACAATTAAAATGCCTCAAAGAAATGGTTTCAGATGGTCAAACAAATGTTTGCTAAAGACCTGCTTTGCCCCAATGCTGGGAGTCCTGTGCCAGTCTCTGGAGAAGCCGTGGCCACGGTGCCCAGCGTGCCCTTGCAAAGAGAAACTGCGGAAAATTTTCCTTCTGTGTATGTTTTTTCATTGGAAATATTTGCCTTTTGTATAGAAACAATGCAGAGCTTGCTGCTCGCTACGCGTGTCAAGGCACGCTGCTGCTTCAGCATTTTCCCCCTGACGGGCTGGGGGTGCGCAGGCACCACCCGCTCTGCCCTGGAGATGGAAAAGTTCACTCTTGCTCTCTTGTATTGGAAAATTTGGGATATTTTTTGTTGTTTGCTTATAATTATTTACTCCTCCCCACTAGAGCGACTGTCCTTTGCGGTTCGTTTTGCACCGAGAGTGTTAAAACAAACAAACAAAAAAATTAAATAAAAGCGGGAAGGGAATAACTGAGGGTTTTCAAACAACTTGTCTGTCTCCTGCTTCCCTGGGAGAGCATTTGGAAAATTAAAGCATTTAAACTTTCTGAGATGATGCGATTGCCATGAAACGGATAGGAGAAATAAGAAACAGCGGCGCAAAAGCACTACCAAAAAATACCCGAGATTAAAAATGAGCTTTAATCTTAGTGTTTGTTTTGTTCCGAGCCTGAAAGGCTGCTGGGGGAATGTGCACAGCAATGAGATCGAAAAGTTCAAATTATCCGGAAAGCGCCTGGTGTTAAAGGTGACTAAAATATGGAGAAAGGCACGGAAGAAAATTATTGTGTCAATTATCCCCAAAAAACAGGGAAAAGTGAAAGGCCCTGGTGATAGCTCACAGACAGAGAATCACAGCATGCTATGGGGTTGGAAGGGACCTCTGGAGATCATCTTGTCCAACCCCCTGCCAAAGCAGGTCCACCCAGAGCAGGTTGCACATAAACGTGTCCAGGTGGGGTTCGAATGTCTCCAGAGACGGAGACTCCACCACCTCCCTGGGCAGCCTGTTCCAGGGCTCTGCCACCCTCAGAGTGAAGAAGTTCCTCCTCGTGTTTAGGTGGAACTTCCTGTGTTCAAGTTTGTGCCCATTTCCTCTTGTCCTGTCCCTGGGCACCACTGAAAAAAGACTGGCCCCATCCTCCTGACACCCACCCTTTAAGTATTTATAAGCATTGATCAGATCCCCCCTCAGTCTTCTCTTCTCCAGACTAAAAAGACCCAAGTCCCTCAGCCTCTCCTCATAGGAGAGATGCTCCAGGTCCTTAATCATCTTTGTAGCTCTCTGCTGTACCCTCTCCAGCAGCTCCCTGTCCTTCTTGAACTGGGGAGCCCAGAACTAGTCCCAGTGCTCCAGATGGGGCCTCCCCAGGGCAGAGCAGAGGGGGAGGATGACCTCCCTCGACCTGCTGGACACACTTTCTGCCACTCTCCATGGCCTTTCCAGCGACACCCTTGGGTGGATTTAGCTCCTCGCTCCTCCCAGGGTGGTGGAGATGATTATTCCTAGTGGATAAGAATAGTAAATATTTCAGACCTGCCCTCCCCTGCTGTGAAAGGGTGATCATCGTCAATGGCTCGTGGCTTCTTCCATGTTTCTTCCAGCAATGGCAAAACGTTTTGGTTCACTGGGCCAAAGTTTGACTGACTTGTCTAAATATTTGTAGACGTTGCTAGAAAATATTGGTGGCGACATACGAGCATCCTCCAGCCATGTGAAGTACGTTCCCGTGTACTTTAATGCTCAGTTGGTAGTTGTAAATACGTGGAATTTTAAATGAGGGCAACCAATAATATGCTCACAGCAAGTATCACGGTCATTTGTCATAAAATATGATGCCCTGACACTATGAAAGGGAAAAGGATTAGCTAAGTGATACTGGTGACTATTATCCAGGTGCTACCCGTGTTATCTAAACGTCCTGTTGCAAGGACTCCAGATGCAGAGATGGGACCGTCTGTCCCAGTAGAGGCGTAGGAGGGATGCTGGGACTGTGGTGCTCCCACCTAGGTGGATCCCAGCCCTGGCCCTGGCCAGGGTTGGCAGTTTGCAGCCCTCCGTGCCCGCTCCTCTGCCCTGCCCTCCTTTCTTCCCCACTTCCACGCATGCCTGCACAAGCTCCGCTCCGGGGAATGCCATCCTGGCCCTTTTCAGCATCAGGGCTTGTGCTCTGCCAGCCGACAGCGACCCCGGGACAGCCCCGCGCCGGTCATGTAAATCCTGACCTTTATGTGAGGCTTTCTCCTTTGCATCCCTTCTCTTTAGAGAAACATCTTACCGCTGGAGATGAAACGATATGATTATTTAGCTCAGCTACAAAGAAAGAGGCAGCAAAGTCAGCTAGCGATTAATTTAAGCGGGCTCCGATGCGCTGCCAAGTCCGTTTTGGCTTCCCTTAAAATCACGCTAACTTGGGTAGAAATTGTTCTTCTAGTTTTAATCGTGTTGCCATTATTACTCCTAACGTGCTCATCCCCCCGTGTTTACCTTCGTATTCCACCCACGCAATTAGCCTGCCTGTGCCCGTGCAGATTAAACAGCTTTCCGGGACGGTGCCCATCACCTTGGCTTCTGACTGGCAACTGCACAGGAAAATTTCCAAATGCCAGTGGGCCAGGGTGGGATGCTGGATGCGTGCCGGATGGGTGCGGGATGCATGATGGCATCTCACGCATGCACAGAAATACCCATGAGGGAGAAGCAGCGTCCGGACATCTCCCGGTGGAAAGTCTGGACATCTCCCAGTTGCTTTGGTGGAGCAACACGCACCTGTGCTGCACAGCTAAGAGGGGGGGTTCTTCTCTTTTTTCGGGTGATGCTAAGCCCCCTCCACCCCAATTCAGGGCTGGGAAGGCGAGCACCAGTGAAGCCAGGAAAGGCTTTGCTGGCTGCGTGCTGGGGAGCAGCTGACCGCCCCGCTCCTTTTGTCTCCCTTTCCCTTGACTCAGGGCGTTTCACATCCCTATTGACAACGTGTTTGGGACATTCAGACATTGAAGTGACAGTGGCATTTCCATGACCTGAAACCAGAGACTCTGTCGGTGTGGGCTTTGAAGACATTAGCTGTCCATAATCATGAGTTAGACTTTATCGGGCTTTTAAAGAGCACATGATGAGAACAGCTAGTGACAAAGTGTTTCTGCAGAGCGCGATCCGGCCTGGCAGGATTCATCTCCTCAAGCCCTTGGAATTTGCAATATTCATTAGGAGTTGGGAAAAAAACTGCTTCCTTTGGAACAATGCAAGTTGTGAAAGGAAACCTTTCTCACGCGTGTGCCCCGGAGCGCCGGCTCTGGCAGCGGGGGTGATGGGGAAGCAATTAAAACCCTTCCAGCCCATTAGTGGGTGCGTTCATTAGAGCTGCTGCTGCTGGGGAAGGGCGGGAGGCTGCGCGAAACCCTTCTTCGGGAAACAAAACGTCAGGGCCCATCGTCGTGTGCTCTTGGCACGCAAGAGAAAGGTCCTTGGCCACCGAGGTGGGCATGGAGATGTCTGTCAGCTCGCGTGGCTTTTTGCAGAGGGCTTGTCACAGGGATGGGCACTGGATGTGCGTGACAGTAGTGTGTGCAACGGCAGTCAGCCCTGCTGAGCCTCTGCTGCATCAGGGGGGGCTTTGGGACTGGCATCGAGCGGGGACCCCACAGCCCCAGAGCTGCTCCTGCTGCACCATGGCTTGGTTATGGCACCGTGACACACCATGCCATGCCACTCCATGGGCCACCACACCATGCCACGCCACACCATGTGGCATCACGGCGTGTGGGACCATGCCATGCCATGCCATGAGATGTCACGCCGTGTGGCACCACACCAGGTGGGACCATGCCATGCTGTGTGGCACCACACCACGCCACACCACACCATGTGGCACCTGCTCAAAGCACAGGGCACGTTGCTTCTGCTGGGATTTATTGCCCCTCATGCCAAGCGTCCCGGATGCAGGCACATCCCCGTAGCCATCACCTGGCTCCCAGGCCACGGGCAGGGCTGCTGGCCATGGGGACCAATGTCCTCCTGCTCCAGCCTGTGGTGACACTAGTGCCTGGCCAACTCTATGTGGACAGCCCTTCAGAGGAGCTGGTGGTACGGTCCAGGTTGTTCCCCCTCCAAGGTTTTCTTCCCTTCTCCATCCCCAAGGGTTTGGAGGTACATCAGGTGATGGTTACTGGAGACTTTGCAGGCAGGGATGACATCTGAAAGTCCCCCAGCGATGATGCAAGCAGTGTTTGACGGGGAGGGATGAGCTGGGGAGGTGTTTGGAGGACACCACCATCACCATGTGCTTCACCGCTCGCTTGTGGAGCTCTGAGCCCAGCAGCCTGGCCGGGAGCAGAGAGGCGGGGGCTCACTGGGAGCTCATAGAGGCTTTCTGGTTGCCTCTTGGAGATGCTGTATAAACAGTCACAGCCCAGGCCCATCTGTCAGGTTTAAGTGTAAACACCCCCGCCGTGGTAGCAGCGAGACCCTCTCCCGGGAGCAGGGCTCTGGGTGATTGCGGTGCTGCCTGGGACATCTGGGTTCTTTCCCCCCGTGCCCATAGGAGCTGCCTGCAAACACACGGACCGTCCTAACGAATTCCACTGCTGCAGCACACCCCGGGTGTGAGTCAGAGGGTGCAGCCTTTGGAGATGAGCATTACTCTCCATGGCTGTGCCCAGCCGGGAGCCTGGAGGGATGCTGAGGCAGGGGTACATTTCTCCCAGTGGGTGCTATTGCTCCACACAGCTCTCTTGGGGCAGGTAGTTGGTACAATCTGCTGTGGATAAGTCAATTAGGACCTTTCAGCCTCCTCACCACCTAGTTTCCTCTGCTCCATTAATTCAGGATTCCTCCACAATTAAATAGAATTTGGTTTTAATTGAAACATGCTCCATTGCTGCCCGCTGCCACCGTTTGGAGATGTAAGTAAGCACCCAGCCACGTGCAGGGCAAGGCTCAGCACCCTCTCGCTGCTCCTCTCCCACCAGCTCTTGGAGGAAAAAGGACAGAAAAGAATGAAGGGACCATATTGAGCGGCTGCAGAGATGAGGGTCGGATGGGTGCACACAGGGGTCTGTGGTGCTGGCTGCCCCGCATCTACATACCTCGAGCTCAGGGAATTAATGCCATAAGGACAAGGCAGAGCTGTTCTGATGCTGGACTGGAAATTGTCTACTTGACTTATTGCGAGATTTTGAAGTTTTTGTCCTGATGTGAAAAATAATAAGCCTGTTCGTAAAAGTGGGGGGGGGAAGTGCTGAGCACGAGCACAAAGGCACATGTACCCAGACCTGGGTGCAGGCAGCTCCCCTGCCCCTGCCCGGAGCCTCTTGAGGGGTGGCCACCTGGGAAAGGGTTAATTTAACCAGTTCTCATGGGGTTTTGGAAAGTTCCTTTTTTCCAGGAGGCTGCCTGACGCACACTGACAGGGGCCTTTCAGCTGAGCACAAAGGCAGTGTTCTCCCCTTGCCCTCTCCATCTCTCCCATCCGAGCCAGCAAGCAGCTATAATCTCACTAGCAGAGGCTTTTACTGCTGTCACTTCGAGCCTCCTTCGCCATGTGAGTCGCTCAGATCTCCAGCAATGTAAAAAAGCTAATGAACGAGTAATAAACAAGTGTAACCAAGCAGAAAGCCTGCACGCAATAACATCTGAGCCAACGCGGCTTTTAGGCAAAGCTTGGAGACACCACCAACAAACAGATATGTAATTAAAGAAAGTCTAATCTTCTTTGGTATCCAGAGATAAAAAAAAAAAAGGGGGGGGGGGGAACGGACATGCGTAAAGGTGACAGGGAGGAGATGTCATGGTGGAAACAGAAATAGAAGGAAAGAAAGAGGAAAGAGCAAAGAGGAGAAGGGAGGGCAGCTGGAGACTGCACTGCAGGAGCTGGAGGGAAGGAGTCCTGGGGCATGTGTCCCTGCCGGGTTTGCTCTCCCCCCTACTTGTCAGAGGAGGAGAAAAGCTGGAGGAGCATCCTCCTAGGTGGGCTCAGGTGTTCGGGGAGGTGTGGGAAGTTTTCCCGCTCGCTGCAAACACCCAGCGTCCATGGGGCACAGATCCCCAGCCCATCTGTCCTCCTTCCTGCTGGAGGTCCTCTCTCCCCAGCCCTTCCAGGGGGATGCTTGGCCGGTGGGTACCACTGTGCTTGCACAGCCTGCCCAGGGAGCAGGGACCTGGTTCTCTGGGCTCTGGCTCCTTGTCTTGCTGAATGATCACTGCTGGGGACCAGCTGCAAGGTGCCACAGCAATCATTCATAGTTTCCCCTGGCTCGTTAAAGGAAAGAAGGGAAGAAATGTTGCTTTTTTTGGTGAAGATAAATAAGGAAAAACAAAAGCCAAAGTCCCTTAAAGTCATCTTCCCCCTGGCTGTTAATCACAATTACTCATCAGAGCCTTCAGGGGTCAAGGACCATCACAGAAATGAGGGCTGTTGGTGTTAACTTGCCTTCATTGTCTGAGCTGGGCTGTCCCCATCCATCAGCTGTCCCCAAAATGCCAATTCCTATGACAGAGGAGGGACGGGCAGGAGCAGGGCAGCTTGGAGCATCCCGCTGGACCCTCCAGCCCTGCCGTGTATCAGGCTGCACCCTAAAACAGTGCGAGGAACCCCCAAATCCACCTGGAATACTCTAGTAATGCTGGATTAATGTTACTTAAAGTAGCAGTTCCAACCACTGGTAGTTACCCCATCATTTTCCTTAGCACTGATATTAAAATGCCTGGCCAGAACAGTGTGACAGACAAAGTGAAACTCCAGGAGACATTATGAGAAATGACAACCTAATACCTTTTGGTGAAGTCACAGGTCACCAATTTTTCCTCCTAATTTCCACAGTTTAAAAAAAAAAAAAAAAATCACACTCCTCTTGTTCCCTCTGGTTAAAAGTCATAAGAAAAGTAAATTAACGGCATCAAAGATTAAAAAAAAAAAAAAAAAAAAGAGCCCTACATAAAAGCCATTGGTCAATTTGAAGACCAGCTGAAAAGACTTGGGAAGAGAGCCAAGGTCCTGATTCAGCAGGGCTTGCCACTTTAAATATCTGGGTTGTTCCTTTGAAGAAAATCATTGAAGTCAATGGACTTACTTAAGTGTTTGAAATTAGACCGATGATTAAGCCCCTTGCTGAACAGAGGCCTCAAAAGTTAAATTACCTTTATAACCACGGCAGTAAAACAGTCGCCGGGACAAGGCAGAGTTTTCCCTTCTTCGCTGCAGAGGGCATCGCTCTGTAGTTTTTTGGGGGGGAGGGTGTTTGCCCCCCAGCCCCTCTGCCTGCTCCAGCCCAGACAGCCTTCAGCCTCCCTCGCTTTTCACCTCTTTTTGCCATTTGCTCCCTAATTGCCTATCCTTAGAACCAATTTTATTATCAGCTTCCTTAAGGCCCGCATTATCTTCATCAGGAGCAATTTGAAGATGAATTATCGTACCTAGAAGCGCAGCCACTCCCGTTCCGTGGCGGTGGACATCTGTATAACAGCTGCCAGAGCCGTGTCAGGGGGAAATTGGAAAGATGCATTGCAATGATTGTTTACTGAGTGGTTTAATAAAATCAGCTTAATGCGTAAGTAGGAGAGCAGGAGCAGAAGTATGTTCCTGCGAGCTCTGTTATTTGAACCTGGAAACATCTATCAGAGTCTCAAACAAAAGGAGACAAAGAATATATTGCATTTGGTATTTCTTCTCTGGATTGATTTATCATTGTCACGTCTGCTCCTTCCTTCCCTCTGCATTCCTGTCTCTTGGTAATACCGTAATATCTTTTATTATAGTACATTATATAATGGAGTCTATTGCTGTGAATATTGTTATTCCAAGACCAGACTTCTTTATTCAGACCCAATTCTGGCAACACTCTTTTTTGAATCAAGGAAGTCTCCTGCTTGAGTTTGCTTTGAGTCAGAACCGTGCAGAGACACCTGCATCTTGTCCACTGCAGTGATCTTAAGGAAAAAAAAACAACAAAAAAACTTGTAGTTTTAAAAGGTCCTAATCTGTGGATTAACACCCAGCCGAGAGGCCACATGTGTTCTGCAGGTACCTTCAAAAAACAACAGGAAATTTCTACTGAAAATGGATTTTCAGGGGCTACGTGGGGCTGATTCCTCGACACTTATCTGGAGTTTTGGTGGCTTATTTTCTGCTTTGTGTTGCTGCTGTTGGACATGGAGGAGTCCGCAGGGGCTGGAGGAGCCGATGATCCTCAGGGATGCTGTGCTCCCGTGGGAGCAGAGCCCAGCGCTCTGGTGTCACCGGCTGCTTAAAACCTGCCCCATCATCCCTGGGCTCTGCTCCGGAGTATATTTAGCACAAAATTAGACGCTCCAGCCTTTCAATTTACTGAGCAAAAATAGACTGGCCAACATTTCCTTGAAGTACTCACAGGGTGAGTGATGTGTCTGTCTGCAGCCATCACGCAGCCGGGCCTGGAGAGCGAGGAAAGCTTTCTGTGCCATGTTCAAATAAAAACACTGACATCCATTTAACGCCGTGTGATTCAGAGCCGAAGCCCTGAGAATTCAGGAAGTGAATCCGTTTGGATTCTCAGCGAATGTCTCACGCTAACATCAGCGAGTCACGCTGCACAGCCTGGACGTCTCACGGCCCGTCGCCGTACCGATGAGAGCTCAACTGGTAAAATACACCCTCCAAAGGAGGAAAACAAAGGAAAGAGGGTATTTAAAATCATAGTGTGAGCAGCAGGCTTCCAAGCTTGCGTTGGAGGTTTGGAACATCTATTGTTTTGAAATATCTACTTTTACTTCTTTTTACTTGACAAGCCCAAGCTGATGTTTGTGAGTACATTGTAGGACAGCTTCCTGGGAAAGTGATGCTTCCCCTGTGTAGCAGGACAATAACAGCAGAAGAATTACAAATTGTTTCTATGCTGGAGTCTGCAGACAGAGACCTCCTTCTCTGTTGCTTTGTTCCCAAATATTGTCTATAGCTTCCCCAGTGCCACAGCCGCTAAATACGGATACAATAGCTGGTGACTGGAGCGGTGGACGCACAAGGAAAAGAGTTTTGGGATTCTATTTAAAGTCTGCATACCCTTCTTCAGTCATCATGGATGGTAAAGGGCCAGGAAAACTGACACTGAGAAAGGACTGGACAGTCACATAGTAATTCATTGCCACAAAGTGGTGTAGTAGCCAAAGGTATTAAAAGGTTTCCAGAAGGGATTAGATGCCTTCTTTGAAGGCAGGTCCAACAGGGATTATTAAGCAACTGCAGAAGTATAAACCATGGCCTGGCAGAACGTGGGAGGATACACAAGGGATAACATCACTCTGTATATGACTTATTTCTTGTGCTCTTCCTTGAGAAACCACATCTGGCCGCAGCTGGCAACGCCACGCTGCTGGAGATGCACTTTGGTTGGGCCCCGTATTTTTGTGTAACAGCCCTAATATCAACACAGGGCCTTTTGCAGGGAGGGCAGGCTTGGGGGGGGAAGAGAAAGGAGTGGGCGAGCACCGTGCAACCCCCCAGTGACTTGGAGGAGGGAGGCAGCAAGAACAGGGCATCGCTGAGGAGAGAATGGGATGCTGCAGGCGGGAGAGGGTGGCTGAGATTTGTGCCGGCTGGGGACATGGCAGCAGCAGGTCTCCCCGCTCGCTGTACCCAGACCCAAAAAGCAGTGTGGCCACAACCACAGTGGCTCCTGGATGCTGCCTGCCAGGCATCTCATCCAGCTTTCCTGGTTTGACACTTGGAGGGCTCTGGTGTGCTGCTGTGAGACCCGGGGGGGGTTAACGTTTTATAGCAACATCAGGGAAGGGGGAATAGAGGAAAAAGGTTCTCGAATGTCAACAAAAAATTATCTTGTGCAAATAAACAGAATAGATGGATTATCCCGTGTTGTTTGTGCAGGGAATTGCTGGAATGCCTGCCCACTGGCCAGTGCTCCCCGAAGCTGTCGGGGGCCTGGGCTTGTTTTCCATGGGGGGCTGCCTCCAGCCCCCCCCAGCTGTTTGCCTTGGGCTTGCAGAGCAATCTGTCTCTAGGCTGTTTTTCGAGGCTGTGGCCTGTTTGCATGCACAAGGGCTACATTCTGAAGCAATTGGGCACGTTTCAGTTCTTCATGTCACGCATATATCCACAAGTATCTTCTCCTACCAGCTCTGTGGGTGAGCAGCACAACACAGACCTCCAGTCTACTCGCTTCCCTTACTCCTGACTTCAGCCTTCTCCGAATCCCTTCACTATGAATAAAGGATTAAATCAGAGCAAGATCTAGCCAGGATGAACAAAGACACTCAAAAGATAAAGAGCTAAATACAAATGTAATCCATATAGTCTCCCAGCAGAGGATCTCCAAGCGCTTTCCAGACAGCCATTTATCGCTGCAGTCATCAAGCAAGGTTTGATGGTCATGCCCATGGCTTTGCCAGGGGCCTCATCAGACCCCCAGAACTCAGGGAGGTCCAGACTTTGCATTTGAGGAGTGATGGTGGGATTCCCAAGGTGGTGGGGGGAAGCTGGAGCTCTGCATGTTGCGCCGGGGAGATCCCACACTGTGACTCCACCGCCTGCTCTCAGCCATCCCTTTCCTGGCTGGACCTTCCACCTCTCCTCTTTGCAGGAGGCATTTCACAGCATGTAGCCAGGTCCCCAGCAATAGAAACTTGCCTCTGCGCACATCGTCCTTCCTTCCCTTCATGGCCACTTTGTGCTGAGCGGGATGGAAAGTCTGTCCTTGAGCTTAAGGCTGGGTTTCAACCTGGGTTGGGCTCCAGGCTGGAACCTGCAGTCAGACCTGAGCTTTGGCTGGCGGAGGAGGAACACGTTTCCTCAGGTTCATCTCTGGCCGCAGCTGATGAGTGGTTTATGGGAAGGAGAAAGCACAGCCGGTCCCTGTTTCTGATGTGGGCCACCCAAAACCAGCCACGTACACATACCCGGAGACACCTGTGCACGCACACAAGCTAACAATTACCCAGGACACGTGTGCTGTAGAGGAGCCTGCGTGCAGGAGGGAAGAGCAGATCTCCTGGGGCCCTCTGCTTTAATATCCTCTGGATTTAATATCTCGAAACTACACGTTTATGGGAACCCAAACACACACACGCCTGCACACGTGGCAAATGAAGGGCAAGCAAATGCAGGTCCATGCTCCATCGACACGGCCAGTGAAGCACAGAGCAGAGCTGTGGTACCATCCAACTGGAGAGGACCAGGAAAGCGGCCCCGGTTCATTTGTTTTTCGTGACATCACGGCCTCCTCTGGCTTTTTTCACAGTTTCTCTCTGTTGTATTTAATAGACTTAATGGATCACACAGCACTATAACAACAACAGACCTTCAATGTTTTTATTAAAGCCATCTACAAAAATCCCTCTGTGCTATAGCTTTCCTGCAGGGTGACTTCTGCTGAGATGCTGTTTCCATTAAGGACAATTGCAGAGAATAAAGAAGAATGAACAAACAAATGGAAAAAGAAAAGGGCGGGGAGGGGGGAGCGATGGAGCGGAGTGTTTGAGCTGCTGGTGGAAAAGTGGTGAAGTGGCCCTGGCCCACACCTTCAGCCGTGTCCCCACCGCCCACGTTTGACGGGGACTCCTGTTACACAGCCCAGCACGCGGGGCAGCGCCAGGTCCTCCTCGCAGAGCAAAATTGATTTCATGAGCTGTGATGTCAGAACCACCAGCTCTGGCCTCCCAGTGAGATCACAGAGGGGAAATGCCATTTTTATACTTGTCGGGTGTGACTTATTTGCTATATCCATTAAAGCTGTAAGGGATGCAGGGGGAAGAAGCTTTTCGCTGCGCAGGGGAACAGTCTGGTGTGCGCCTCGCGGTTTGATGTATGTCACCACCCAGCCAGTGTTGTGTTATTGGTTATTAAACATTTATATCTGCAGCGCTGCAAAGCAGGTTGGTGAGCCGTTGTGCTGGGTACCACCCAAAAATAGCGGGAGCAAGAGCCTTTGTTCCGCAGGTAGCTGTTACCTCCTTTCCTTCACCTGCTGGGGTGGAGTGCGAGTGCCAGGAAAAGCTTTGTCCAGCCCTGAGAGATGCAGCATCAGCGTGGGACCTGCTACTTCTTCTGCATCAGTAGGGGGACAGTAGCAGGGGAATGTCTCAGCCGCTGAGATGCCGTCAAAAAACCCTCTTCTCTGCACTGACATGGAGCACCACCGGGGAGATCCCACCACCTACCAGGACGGGACAAGGGGAGTCACATCCAGCCCTAAATCCAGATCCCCTGATGCGTGCCTGGAAGAGGCTTTGAGCCCACGCGTGCTTGGTCCTTTCACACCAGCTCCTTTGTCACTCAGGTAGGAGACAGCTGGGGTTTATCCAGCACATCACAGCCCAGATCCCCAGCAGATACCCTCGAGCTGGTCCTTCTGCTGAGCTCGGAGGATGCTCTGAGGCTGAGCTGTGCAGGAGCTGTGGTCCACAGCAAGAGGTGTGCAAGCAGCTTTCTGGGCTTACGCTTGCCCTCTGCCTGGCAGTGCAAGCATCCGTTCTCCATTTGCTGAAAGGCTCTCAGCTTTCCTTCTGCTTCTTTGATCCTTTGTATTTCCCAAAACCGATACCTGGACATTTCATTTAGTGGGTGCTCGGAGTTTGAAAAGGTCTGGAAAAGCACTTCTGATTCTGCAGGACCTTGGGACTTCTAGTCTGGCTACAGCTGTCATCACTCCTGCATACTGTCCCAGCATTGACAAAACGGTCTCCTGCAGGCTTGAGATGGAGAAAGTAAGGGACAGATAGGAATTTCTTTGAAGGGGAGATTTCAGTTTTTAACCGTAGCTTTGAACTTTCCTCCCAAATCCCAGGGAACCTGACCCAACCGATCCCATCAGTCAGCACCCACAACTCCAGCTCTGAAGTTTACTCTTCCGTCCGTACCACCATCCCAAGTAGCACGATGATGGATTAAGTCTTTCAGTCTTGCAGGTATTTTGGTTTTGAGAGCAGCCTGGTCAACCAAGGTCCGTCATGGGACATGTCATGACCTCTGGTGTGGCAGAAGGGGATCTACGCGAACACTATGGGTAAATTAATGCCTAACAAACTGGTCTTTCACTTACTCTATTGGAGGCACCTACTACACTTGCATGTGAGATGAAAAAGGACATTAGCAGTGCTGAGCAGGAGAAGCTAGCTCATATTTGTGACATCCTGAGTGGCTGGGGGACTCCTTTCAGAGCCCAGGCTTGAAGAACATGTTGCAGGTTGGTGTCTAGATTTGTATTTTCCCAAGGACTCTCTTTCTGTCTCGTTACCTTGTGTCTGTGCTCCTCTTTGTGTGCGTGCTCTCAGATACCAAGGAGTTCTTCTCAAAGGCTTGACAGACCTGGGTAAAACTCTTTGATTTATGCCACTTTGACACTTGCTTGGCTAAAATACCTAGAGAAGACCATCCTACCTGCCCTGCCAGAGCTGTTCACTAAACCCTAAATCAAAAGAGACTGCTCCTTGCCTCCCCTTTTCCTATAACAAATCACAAACCATTTCCATTTGTCCATAGCCAGCACGCTGTTCCCCTTAATGCGCTAAGCTTCCCAACATGATGTTTAGCACATGTTCTTTCGCACTGCCCCCCTCTGCTCAAAGGCAGCCTTATAGTTTGCAAATGGGATGAAACCACTGTGCGGCCCCGCGTCTTGGCTCCGCTCCCGCCGTACCCTGCGGATGCCAGAACCTTTGCTGCACCTTCCAAGTCATTATGTATGTTCAAAAGCCTGCCAGAAAGGCTAGGAGGATAAAAGCAAGGAAAAAAAAAAAAACAACCAAAAAAAGAGAAAAAGAAAACCCAACCCAAAACCCCCCTAATGCACGTGAAGGAGAAGCAGAGTAACTGAGGCATATCTTCCATGGAGCGCTGCCCGCAGGGCTCTCGCCTGCGGCTCACCGTTGCACAGCCTGCACGAGGTGGGTCTCCTCCTACATTTGCCTTCTGGGGAACAAAAGGCAGTGCTTGCCTGGGGAGGAGAGCTCCATCCCCCCCGTGGGTTTGTCTGGGCCGGCTGCCACCATCAACATACCCAAATCGCTGGTGAGATGCTCAGAGGGATCTGTCAGGGCAGGATGGGAAACGTGGAGATGTGGGCTCGGCCCCTGCTCAGACACGGGGAAGCCTTATCTTGATGATCAGAAAATGCTTTAGAAGAGTTAATGAGTGCAGATACAAAGAGCTGTGGTTGTCTGTGTAAACAGGGAACCGCAGGCACGAGAAAGGATCAAAGATGGGATATTCACCCAAAGCCACAGACCTTTACCACTTGGGCTGAAGAAAAACTCCTGTGCTTGCATTGGGCTGTTAGTGAGCGCACAGGACAGTGCCTGGGGGGGGCGGAAGGAATGAACGTGTCCCATCACCTTCCCATCTCACGTCCCATCACCCTGCCATCTCCTCTCCATGGTTATTGAGATGGCAGCAGCCTGCTGCTGCCTCTGGGCATCAGAGTGGAGCTGCTTGGGTGGCAGAGCGGGGCACAAGGCAGAGAGGGTGGCCAGGAGTCTCCGCGTCTCTGCAGCCTGGTTCAGCCTCTTGGGGTATGAAAGAGAGAGGAGGGAGAAGTGAGGGAGAAGGAAGGTGAGACAGGCTGCAAGGAATAAGACAAGCGGAGAGAGGAGATCATCAGCAGACAAAGAGTGTCCACGCTTCTCCTGAGGTAACCAGCCCTCTGAAAATAACCGGTTGATGTTTTCCCGACTCCCGCCATCAGGAGAGGCTGTGTGCTCGTCAGGGAGCTCCTCTCCAGCTCTCACAGCCAAGGGAATGGAAGATATTTCTACCCACTCTGGTACTTCCCTCTCCTTCTGTTTCTCCATCCTTTCCACTACTTTCTGCAATGGACTCGGTCCTTAGCATTGTGAAGGGAAACCAGTTTCCAGCCTGAGCTTTTCTGCTAAAATCAGGAGCCCCGGCTGCACGGCATTGCCTGTGGCCGTGGGGTGGAGGAGCTGGACTGATGCTCCTGCTGTAGCTGTCGGATGCCAGCGATCCCCAGCCACCCCTTGCCTGAGATCTTGGACTTATCCCAGTGACCTGGAGCTGTTTGCCATGTTCCTGCAGAAGACCTAGATTTTAATGCCAACTGAGCAGCTGTATAAATGTTTCGTGACATTTCAGAGACAGAATAGATCACGCTGTTCAAACCTCTTCTTTCAGAGAGCATTCAAATAATACCTTTTCAGTTTAAGGGAACTTTATTTGCTTTAAAGATTTTATGATAATTTCCAACAGAGGCCATCAGACAGCCAATCTGCTTCAGTCTTCCCCATCCCAGGATATCCTGCAGGCCAGCACTCCCTTTTTCTCTGCAGGGTGTCCTCCATCATACCTACACTCCTCTGCATTCAGAGCTTCCCTGGGTCTTCAAAATCTTTCCAATATCGAAGCAGCTATTCTAGTTATGAACCAGCCTTTTCTAAATCCATACAGGCCTCCATGGTGTACGCCTGTCCCACTGTCTCTGGGCCACAAAAAAAAAAAAAAAAAAGAAAGAAAAGCTAAAAGCATCATTGAATTTGTTAATTGGCATGAACTGCAAAACTTCTCAGCTGAGATTACGCCATCTTATTTAACGAGACTATTCCCTTGGCCTCAAAGTTGAAGGGAGTAAGGGAGAGACCCCATACATCTAATGCGCTTCACAAAAGGCCTCCAAGTTAATACAACTGGGCTCAGCTATGTCGACTGGAAAAATTAACTTTTGAATCAAGTTTTCTGCAGTACAAAAATGTTTTGTGGCCTAGAGATGGTAGCACAGTCCCAGCACCCCAGGGAGAACCCACTGAGATTATAACCTTTGTGAAAGGGGTTATACTTCAACTACTGGAAGACTCCTGATGGAGATGGCCTCCTGGCTCCCACTGTTCCCCAGGGCAGCAGGAGCTATCAGGCTTCTAAAGAAGCCTGTAAAAATGTGACACTGAGAGGAGGAGAGGGGTTGAGCATTTCTGTCTTCAGATCCAGTAAAGTTCCTGCTGCCAGAGTATCTTGAAGGCAAGCAGGTCACCTCACCCAGCTCAAGCCCTTCCAAGGTTCCTCCCATTCCAGATACTGAGATGGCAGATTCTCCTTGTGTGTTGCAAGGCTTTTAATTCCTGCGACTTGTCTTCACATTAAAGGACTTTGCAGTCCATGCCCTGGAAACATCATCATCTTGCTGATGTCTGACTTGACAATCTCCCCTTTTGCTACAGAGACCAGTACCTGAAGTCGCCCACAGACACCTGAGTGCCTCCACCTTCCTCACCACTGTTCATCAGCATCACCTTCATTCTTCATGCATCATCTCAAAGCTCTTGCTGAGGAGGGGACACAGCAGTCCCCCCTCTTGCGTCCTGGCAAGGAGTAATTCTTCAAATGACCCTCTGAAGGTGCGTTGACCCTTCCCCTTTCCTAGTAGTTTAGAATTTTGTACAGTGACATTCCCAAGGCAGGGAGCTGGCTGAGGGTCTGGATTCATGCTCTGCCTCAGGCTATGACCATATTGCCTGTTGGGAACTAGATGCTTGTGTTGACAAGAGATGACTGCATCCTCTTTGACCATGACTCTTCACCTACAGTGAGTGTCTATAAATAAAACCCCATGGATGATCCTCTCCCCAGAAGCCAGCTGGTGGGACCCCATGTACCTGCCTCCCAGGGTGACGCTGGTGTGGGGACAAGGACCAAGTGTGGTGCTGGTGAAGCTGGGGTTGTGGAGAACTGGGACTGCCTTGAACCCCCAGCATCATGGGGATGTGCAACCAGCACTGGGACGGAACTGTCTCACACACCAGCAGCATCTGCAGGGATGAGCGTCAAGCATCCTCATTCCTGCTCTGCACTCCAGCTACCCATCCATCTCCGGAGGCAGCAGAGCTGCCTGAGGGCACGTGTGGTCCCAGGAATGAGAAGAAGGAGAGGAGTGACACTGAGGAGCCGCAGCCCTGCAGCTGCAAGGAGAGCAACGGCACAGGGGGACACCAGCACAGAAGCGGTTCAGCCCCCGGCACGCTCCCTCAGCCCCTACACGGTTACGGGGGCACATCAGCCCAGTGCCTCTCCCAAAGCCTACTTTTCTGCTTTTTCCTCCAAATATATTCAAATGCATTGTTATGAAGTACAATTATGAAAATGCATTCTCGCCCCAAAGCTCTGAAGCATGGAAAAGAGGCTGTTAAATGCTGAAATATTTACTTTGCTTTTTCAGATTAGGAGCCGGCAGTGAGTAGCATTTAGCTTTATTAAAATGAGAGCACTCTTACATATGGTCTCAGCTAAAAGGCAAACTCCCTTTCTGCTCTGTCCCACACAGTAAGTCCCAATTAGCGAGAAATATCACTCAAACACTAGCCTTTCTTTGTGTAAAAACAAACAATATATCACTGCTGATAAGTATTTAAAAACAAATAAACAGTGGTTGCTTTTTGCATAAGACCTACAAATTAAGTGCACTATGTGCAGTCGTAAAAGAGGCACAAATTGATCAAAATTTCCTCTCAGAGTGGTGCAGACATTAAGACTAATGTTGGCAAAGCAAAGGGCTGAATGAAGAGGGCTCTCTTAAAACCAGTGTGGGCTTTGCCTCTCTTTTGGCAGACTCTGGCTTGTTCTTTACCCTGAATCCTCACAGCTCATTTTTTAAACCTCTTGAGCAACTTATCTTTCAGTATCTCTCTTTGGAGACTCTCATACATCATGGCTAATTCTAGGTTGCCACCACCCAGAGAGGATTTTGCAGCTGAAGCCTGGTGTTACGGTCTGGTGAATGGCATGAAGAGAATGGCCAAGTCTTGGGTGGCATTTATCATATATACGAAGAGAGTTTGCTTTTTTTTTCCCCCCCCCTAAAAAAAAGGCCAAAAAAGAAGCAGGATTTGCATGGATGAAGCCCAGTCAAGGGCCCACAAGACAAGTCTACAAAATCCTACGAAGGGAAGGGAAACCAAATATTTTCTTTCTCACCCACAGACTAGGAAGCAGTGGGATTCCCCAGTGAGGAACATCGTAGGAGACACATGCTGTGCTGCAAACCTGCTCAGAGACAGCCCTGAACAGCAGACTTCTGCAGTCATGGGAAAAATTACGCAGAAGATGCACTAGAAAGATGAAGGCATCTTCTTCTGGTGGTACAGGCATCACACAGGTCTGAATCCTGCCATTAAACCCAGGAATGAGACCAGGCTGGGATAGAAGGAATGGGGGAGAGCAAGAGGGATCTGGAGTCAGAAGAACGATAGTAGCTGAAGCCCTGGACAGTCCCCAGGCTGCCTTGTGGTCTCCAGTGATTCCCTGACAGAAGCATGTAGGACCCTGGCGTTTTGGTTTTTTTTTTTCCCCTCCTCAGACTTGATGAACAAGGTTTTACATCATCTTCCCAACACCATTTCACTGGAAACAGGGTTTTCTACTGGAAAACATTATCTCCATTTAAGTTTTCTTTGGAAGATAGAAAGAAACATTTTAATAACCTGGCTGAAATGCAGTATGTTGAGTTTCAGGTTTTTTTATATTCCATGATGACTGTTAACTCCAAAATATTTTCCGAGCTGAATTTAGAATAGAGTAGGAAGCAAACTGCTTTGGATTCCCACCTGCCCATCAAAGCCACAAGGAAAAGCCCTCAGAATCCCTCCCACAGCTAGGACAAAGAAGATTTACCATTGCAGAGGAGGTGCTTTAGCCTTGCTCTTAAGGATTGCTCTATTCAGCTTGCTTTTCCATCACTGACTTCCTTTGGGGCCTTAGCCACATCCCTTCAGCCGTGCGTACCATCCAACCTCATCTCCACATCCACGGTTCCCGATGCTCGGCCACCCAGCCCAGGTTGTCTGCTCCATGCCCTAGCACAGGCGTTAGGATTCGTGGCACATCCGTAGAAATGAAGAGATTTCTCCCATCAGGTGTGGAGCACGTGTTGTCACTCCCAGACAGAGGCATCTCCTTTTCTCAGGTGGAGATGGATGGAGACGGAGGCGGGATGGAGCACTGCACCTGAGAACCACAGCCAGCTGATGCCTCTGAAATACCTAATGGCAATCCCAGCACGTCAGAGAGCACGAGGAGCAGCTGCGGAAGGGTGGGAAGGGGAGAGACCAAAACCATTGAGATAAATCGACCTGGAGGGGAAAAAAAAAAAAAAAAAAAAAAAAA
>QJSC01020919.1:1363847-1419494 GCA_003697955.1 Calidris pygmaea
AATGCATGAAAATCTCTTCTCCTCCTCTGACAAAGAGCATTTTCCACAACCTCAGTTCCAGCGCCTCATGCCTGCGCCTTCCCTCTCTTGTGGCCGGGGGGAGGGAGGCAGAGGGCAGGGCTGCAGGCATGCCAGCTATTGATGTCTTTTCCAAAGGCGCCACAAGCTTTCTTCCCTGCTTAAAACCCCAAATCAAATTTCAGAGGTTCGCCCAGCGCATCCTCACTCAAAGGGAAAACAAAAAACGGACCCCCCAGGAGGACCCAACCCTCAACCCCCCCCCGCAAGACCGGCACCTCCCCGGGGCTCCCTCCCGCTGGGGACATTCCTGGGTTGCCCACAGCAAGGTTTGGTCCTAGAGACAACTGAGGTTCTGCCCCATCAGGGGCCGTACCCACTCTCGTAGGTTGGCAGGGATGGGCAAAATTCCCACCGCTGCAGCCCCGCAACAGACAAGGGTGTCATTGTCAAACTTGCCCTCCCAGTGAGCAGCAGTTGCTCCTAGTAAGAAGACCAAAACTCTTCATTTCTATCTATTTTTTTCCATGTTTGAGGGCACTGGGCGACCGGTGCAATGTTTGGTGAGCTGCTGGGAGCAGGTGTAAGGCCAAACCGTGCTTGGTAAAAGGTTCCTGAACAGCCTGTTTTTCCCTGAGCCATCCATATATTCAAGGTGGTAAATAACTCTGCTCTTATGTTGAGCTGCCAGGACGGAGGAAGGATTTCTGAACTACTCTCTGGTTTTACTTCTTGTGAGGTGGGCCCTGGTGCCCTTGCCATTAACAGCCAGAGATGACCTCCACGTAAGCCCAGCTGAAGCATCTTTCAGGTTCCTTGGCAGGCTGGTGTTCCAGAGAACGATCTCAGTCATGTCCTCCAACTAGGGTATTTTTGCTTCGAAGTTTGAGGTTAAACAGATAAAGAGAACGTGGAGATTTTGGGGTCTGGAAGCTGAGAGATGTGTTGAGCTGGGGAAAGTCTCCTAATCTGATTTTGGAGTGAGCCACAGCTCAGCCAGCTCAGTCTGGGCACTGCAAGTGCATCTCCCAGTTGTTCTCAGGGTGAGCGAGTGCCATTGAGCAAATTTGAGGAAAATGAGACTGTTTATTATAGGTAACTGTTGCAAAAATTTTGAGACCTGCAAACACCAGCAGGTATCGACAGAGCATGCAATTTTAGGGATTAGCTCTCTAGGTGTAGCACCATCCCTAAAGCCAAACAGGTTTTTTTCTCCTGCTTGGTCTCCCCCTCTTACCTGTGCTTGTGATGGGGTCCCAACACCTACCTGGTTTTTCTGCACCTAATCGTGGTGCTTTTACCCCCATCTCGCCCCTGTGTAGGAAAACCCAGACTCCACAGCTCAAGGCAGATCATAACTTTATATGCCATTTTATTCCAAGCAGCACTATTGAGTTGGTAACAATCCTAATCCATCTCTTTGGTGCTTAACTTCCAGCATCTAACTCCCCTAAAATTCCCAAAAAGCCACTCACAAGCATGGGGCTGATGCCATCTTCCCATTGTCTGACCATAACAAAGACTTAAAAGCTGCTGTTCTTTAACATTTCAGCGAAAAAAAAAAAGAAAGAGTATTTTTAATATCAAGGTGATAAGGCTTGAAGGTTTCAAAGTCAGAACACATGAATGATTTCTTCAGATTGTATATTTATCCACATCTAATATGAATGTAATCATTGCCTTGAAATTACCACAAACAATTCCATCCACACACACTGAAACACCGCACAGTCGAACAAAGATTATTTTTTCCAGTTAACTGTAAGTAATTTTAAATTTAATTTATTTTTTTAAATTTAATTCTGAAGAATTAAACACAATGAAAATGCAATATTTCCTCCACAAGCAAGAGCTCCCTCTTAGCCAAAAGGAGGACAGAGAATGACATGTGCTCCAAATTAGCCACAAGTGATCAGACCTGCCAAAAGGCGGAACACTAACTTGTGCTTCTGAAAAAGGGTTCTCACTTAATCCTGTTGTATTTACAACAGCTCTGGAGGTTCTCCCACTGGAAGTGTGGGGAGATGGGCAATGTGGAGGCAGCACGATGCATTTTTGTTTACCAGAATGCAAAAGGAAAATACCAATTAGTAGAAGTCAGGAATTTCTAAAAGTCAACCTCTTGGCATAGGTTGGGAGGGGGAGCAGTGCTAATTATTAATGACTATTTTGAATTGCTGCTGCCTCTCCGTGCTTCTCTCAGAGGTGCTTGCAGGGAGGAGCTGCCCAGCAGGAATGTAGGAGCAGGAACCTTTCTCCCCAGGGCACCCTCAGGGCTGGCAGGGTTGCCCTGCGTGGTCCAGCTGGCTCCCACCTCCCAGCCTTCGGTCGCCTTTCTCTGCAGGATGCTTGCTCAGAGAGCCGGCCCACGTTACCTTCTTTGCATCACCACGGCTGAGCAGAAGCAGCCGAGATCTTATCTCCCCATCTCAGGAGCTGCTCCTTACGGAGATGCTGTCCAAGTGACTGTAAGGGAGACCAAACTCAGGTGCAGATGCCCGGTTTGGATGAACTGGGCAGAAACACAGAATTTCATGTCCGTTTGCAGACTGACATCAAGTGTTGTGCTAGCTGGTTGCCTGGTCTCAGTGATTCCTACCGGAATACAGCAAAAGTATGGTCCCATCTGGAGCACTGTGTCCACTTCTGGGCTCCCCGGTTCAAGAAGGACAGGGAACTGCTGGAGAGAGTGCAGCAGAGAGCTACAAAGATGATTAGGGGACTAGAACATCTCTCTTATGAGAAAAGGCTGAGGGACTTGGGTCTTTTAGTCTGGAGAAGAGAAGGCTGAGGGGCGATCTGATCAATGCTTAGAAATACTTAAAGGGGATGGGGCCGGTCTTTTTTCAGTGGTGCCCAGGGATAGGACAAGAGGAAATGGACACAAACTTGAATATAAGAAGTTCCATCTAAACACAAGGAGAAACTTCTTTCCTTTGAGGGTGGCAGAGCCCTGGAAGAGGCTGCCCAGAGAGGTGGTGGAGCCTCCATCTCTGGAGACATTCAAAACCCACCTGGACACGTTTCTGTGCAACCTGCTCTGGGTGGACCTGCTTTGGCAGGGGGGTAGGACTAGATGATCTCTGGAGGTCCCTTCCAACCCGAAATCATTCTGTGATTCTGTGATTCTGTAAAAGGCTGTTTCTGGGCAGGAACATCAGCACTGAGCATCCTCCAGAGAAGGGATGAGAAAGCAGGAGGTGTCAGACTGTGGGACCCGGCTGCCCCAAGGTGAATGCTCAGAGACACAAACACAGCCTAAGGACCTAGATGGAATAGGAGGCAAGATAAACTCCCTGACAGCCTTCAACATTTTGATTTGCACATCAAATAGGCAGCAACCACGAAGGGGAAGGTGCCTCAGTCCCCTCCCAGCAGCCGCTGCTTCAAGCTGCACTTTTCTGTCCACTTTGCTGAGCGAAGCCCCCGGAGAAGACCCCAGCGGATGGGACGGGTGATGCTGCAGAGCTCGGGTGGCTGGAGGAGGCAGGGACCACCACGCGGGGCTGCTCCACGTGCTGATGAGCCCACACACAGCACAGGCTGAACTGATAAGGACAAAACCTGTTGCCTGCGAGCCAGAGTTACATCTGCAGGCTGTGATGGATGTAAAACGTTTAAGTCAGAACACAGCAGCCGCAGAATACCAAGCCAGCCGAGCACTCTTCAATCCACTTTATTGATTTATTCCCTTCACTCCCGTCCCTAATGCTCCTCTCAGCTCTGCGTGGCTCAATGCAGCACAAATTAACAGAGCCCACAAAAGCCCTCTGAAGCCATTCCCCTGATTAACAGGTCTGTAGTGCTGAAAGATATCTTCATTTTAATAACCTGGCACTAAATGGATTACAGCCATGGAACTGAATTCACGTCGCTCTCCGAAGGGAGAAATGGCACATATTTTTGTATGCTGTAGGAATTGCCAAAGATCGGGACAAATGACTCAAATAAGGATCAAAAAGGGGAAAGAGGAAAGTTGGGGAAGGAAGGACAAGTCTGCAGGGACTCGCTGGAGGCTCAGCTGGGTGGTGCTGGCGGTGGTTGGCAATCGACCTGGTCTGGATGCTGGACATGCCCTGCCTGAGGAGCTGCCTGTCCCTCTGGGTCTGGGCTCTGCTGTGGGGCTTCCTCAGGGACATCAGCTGCTGCAGCCTTGGACGCTGGCTCCTTATGTCCCTCTTTCTGGAACAAACGTGTTCCTCGGCAAACAGCAGGGCAGTGACACACACGTCTCTTGGCACAGCCCCAGGACTTACACAGCTTCTTTTTTGCAATGTCATCGGAGCTTTCTTTTCCTTTCTGGCCACGGCAAAGCTGCCACTGCTGGAGGGAACCTCCGGGCACTTGCATTTAACCTGAAGCACCTCCAAGTGCTGAGCATGAGTCCTGCCCGCAGATGCCCCATCAGCCCAACACCTTGAATACAAGCCACCTGTGAGCAGAGAAAAAGTGTGTGGGGGGTAGCAGTAATGGGGCAGTGAGACAGTGTCCAGTCCGCAGGTCATCACAAAGTGCCATCTTCAGTCTTTCACCATGACTGAAATCCCCAGGAATGCCAGGATTCATTCAGGATGACAACTCTCCCTCCACAGAAGATCTGGGCATTATTCAGGGACCTAAAAGCTGGGCTTAGACCACTTACTGGCCTGCCAAGCACTTGACCTTTGGATTTAATGGCTTATTGGGCCTGGCTGAGCCTCCCACATATCTCTAGGAATACACACAGCCTGTTTTGTGCTTTGGAGGAACGATGAGGACAGTGAGTGACTCTTCCTCCCAGCTGAGACTGGGGCAGCCCCACTGGCCATGTTTTCTGCTGCTGTTCCCTCCTCCGTGGCCACATGGTCACCCCAGACAACCTATGGCCAACGGAAGGGGAGGGAAAGCTCAAGAGCCCACTAGCGAGATAAAGACAGACAGATTATAAGGTGTTTATGCTTTTGCAAAAATTAAAGTCTTGAAGGCGAGACAGGTTTACATTGGCAAAGAATTAATGGTTTGATGTAGCACAAGGGGACAGCAAGAGCAGCGAGAGGGGCCATCTATCAGCATGCACTGATGGCATAAAGGAAAGAGATGCAGGCATAAATCAGGTCCTGTGCAGGAAATAAGCAGGATGGATGACAGGCAGTAGCTGGTGATCTGTTATTCCCACAGCGCACCAGAAGATGCAGAAAATGCGGCTGGGTGCTTCTAGAGCTCATTTCAGCAAGTGCAAAGTGGGTATCTCTGAGCTGGATGAAACTTTCCCTGCACTTGGAGACTGCCAGGTCCCAAGGACAGGGGCAGAGGAGCAGCTCTGTGAGTACCCACATGCCCTGCAAGGATGCTGAGCAGGTTGGGAGAACCATCCAAGGCAGAGGGACCTGGGCGCTTTGCTCCCTCTCCTGGAGGTGTCAGTACCCAGGTGGTATCTCTACATCCTTGAAGACAACAAGGCCAAACTGAAGCATCCCCAAGCAGAGTAGGTTTACCTTCCCTTGGACAGAGGCTGAAGCGGATTAGGGGATGCTCAGGCTAAGGCTGCCAGAGACAGACCCTTCTGCAGAGGACCTTCACAGCTTGGCCATTCCCTGGCTCCCGCTGGTGCCAACACATCAGTCCTTCTGGTGTCTGGCTTCTCCCGTGTTGTTGGTGGGTACAACCCTCACTCAGGCGCTGCTTTGGAAATGTGGACACTCTCCTAAGGGAGGTGAAACACAAACAAGGCACCTCCATGGACTTAGGCTCTTGTTTGCTACTCACCATTTTTAAGACTTTGGGCCCAGTTTTATCTGGTTATTCTCCAGACCTCCCCAGAGCAGTCTCTTGTGCTGCTCTACACTTCAAAGGGAAATGAGACCTTACATGTTTAATTGAAGCCAATTTCCTCCCTGTTGTCGGGTTAGTGAGGGGGGATTAATGGGGGCCAAGGCTCAGTCCTCTGGAGACACCCAAACATTTCAACACACGGGGCAACCCTGGAAGGGTGGAAAACACACGATGGGGAGCTGGAGGTGACCAGGGCTGATCAGGAGCAGCTGAGATACATAAATCTCTCAAACTATCAAGACCTTCTACCTCCCTCCCCACTGCCCTTTATTTAAGCTATGTTTTTGAATGAAACCTGAAGCAATTAAACTCTCTTTCATCAGATGTCCTGCCTTCAATTTACCTCCTGCTTAGCGATATCATGGGGAAAGGAAGGAACGTGGGAGGCTCCTGCAGCTTGCACAGGGTTGAATGGGATGTGGCACAGCACAGAGACAACCTGGCCGAGTCCCACCACCCTGGACCATCCCTGCAACCTCCATCACTGGTGGCAGCAGCCTCGCCCCTGGGTCACCTCATGGCTCTGGAGAAGAAAGCTGGAGAGGTATCCTGCAAATGGAGATGGGCTTCATGCAATGCAAGCCTGGTGCAGCCAGGAGGGAAGCAGGGCTGCTTGGAAAGCAGAAACAGGGCAGGGGGACACCAGTAGAGCAGGGGGAAGGCTGGGTATACTGGTGATGCTCAGAGGTCCAGGGTCCAGCCCCTGTGCAGCTTCTCAGTCCATGTTAAGACCCTGCTCACGTGGGTCAGAGCAGGACGTTGTCTTCCCCACTTGGGTGCAGCAGATGCTCTCCCACCATCTACCATCTCCCCGCCTGGATGCTTGTCTGTGCCATTCCCAGAGGATGAACAAGGGCTTTTGCAGGGAGGGCTGAGGGTGTCAGTGTGATGCTGTGACACGGGAGGAGCTCGAGTCTTCTCCCCATCGGCCTTGCCACAGCCCCTGCTGCTCCTGGGAGGAAGGGGAATGCCACAGCTATGCGGAGCTCCTGCAAGGCTCAAGCCTTCCCTGCTTGCAATAAAGCAGACCCGGTGATAGATTATACATTGGCCAGAAAAACTCTGAGATGGGGGTTTGTTTGGACAGTTTTAGGGTCGCTTTGAGACTCCCTGAGAACCAGCTGCTGTCAACAACCAGCAAACACGGCCCCCACAGGAACCCAGCTTCTTCTCCCAGAGGTCCTACCCCTGGGGGCCGTGGCGTTGAAGCCTCCCTCCTGGCTGGGGAGGAATTTCTGCTGGTTTTTCCCACCCACCGACCCACCCTGGCCCTGATGCTCTCCTGCTGACAAGCATAGGGATGCAGCTGGTCCATACTGCCATCCCTGGCCCTCACTGCTGCCTTGCCAAAACGAGAGAGGACAAATCAGCCCAAGCATGGCAGGGGTGCAGGGGGTTGAGCCCCACAGGCAGAGCACACCCCCCGTTTTATTTCCCTGTGCAGCCTAAACCTAAACCCATCCCCTGCTGTGAGGCTGAAGCCCACAAACATTAACCCTCCAGCTATAAAACATGACTTGGTGTTTAACAACCACACAGCGAACCACAGCAATCCTAAAAACGGCACTGAAATTCCCAAGCCAAAAACTGCAACTGCTATTAATTAATCCCTCCACTGACAATTTTTTTTTGGTGCCACCAGGTGGTAACAACGTGTATCTCAGCGATGTCACCAGGAATGGGCTGTCCCCTCACGCCACCCAGTCTTGGCTGGCTGCTCTTAAGCCACTGGTGGGTGGAAGAGAAATCACAGAATCACACAGAATCACAGAATGGAAGGGGTGGGAAGGGACCTCTGGAGATCAATCGCCATGTCTTGGGGCATCCATCTCCAGGCAGTGACAGCAGCACATAAATACTTCCTGGAGTATTGTGTTGGCGATGGAGGGGACTTGTTTTGAAGGATAGAAGGATCTTATCCTCCCACCAAATGTCAATTTTCTCTAATGGCCCTTGGAGAAAAAGTGTTTTGCATGAGCACTGTGGTGCAGAGCAGAGACCCTCCATGGTGCCTGCCTTGACTGACTGCTGCACTGATGGAGCCGTGTCCCAAGTGTGACTGTCCTCAAAACAGTGACCCACAGGACATCTGGGCCGTGGGGACACCAGCACGATCTGGGAGATTGCGGGCTGTCTCCTCGGGAAACCCTGAGCCTGGTCCCTAAGCAGGGGTGGGAGGAGGAGGCTGGAAGAGGGGAAGGGCAGAAATTACCTCAGCGATAAACACTCCATGATAAAGCTTCTTTCTGAGCTTTTCAACAGCCCTTATTGCCCACAGGAGAGTTGAGCTGCATAGAGAGCTTTTCATACGCTACATCCTGCCCGTCCTCCTGCCCGCCCCGGCTCCGCCGCTGCCCCTCCATCTCTCATCAGGCAGACGGTCCTGGCTTTATTTTTTCAATGTGGAAGAAAGTGAAAAACCTTTGATGCCAGGAAGCGATGGAGAATATTTTCTGCTCCCGAAATAAAAGATAAAATGTTCCAAGCGTCTCTTCTTTTCCTGCAGCCTCCCCACCCCCCCCTTCTTCCCTCGCCTCCCTGCTCTCAGCTCCCCACTTCGCCGACCAGGTGAACTCCTCGGCAGAGCCAGTTGTCATCTTTTCAACACCTCGTTTTTCCCTCGCTCCCGGTGCGCGGGGGAGCGACTCTTCCTGTTTACACACCTCCGGCTCTGGGGCAGGAGGTGAAACAAAACCAGCTTTCATTCAGCGGAGGGGACCGCTGGAGATGGCTGCGGTACCCACCACGTCGCCTCTCCCATCCACTTGCCCATCACCCGCTGCCGTGGGACGTCTCCCTGGGGACCCCTCCGTTCCCCCTGTGCCAGGATCCAGCTCCTTCCCCCAGGTTGGCTCCCTCTCCTGCAGAAAAATGCCCAGCCTGGCTCATAGCTTGAGGCAGCTCCTGGACATCACCCACCGTGGCTGCCCATGGTTGCTGGCACCTTCCTGGGCAGCTGAGGTGGGTCCCATCACTGTTATCACATGGTGGTGAAGGTTGTAAAGCTGAGTTTTACCTACAACACATGAGAACCCCTTCTGAGGAGCGCAGGCTGCTGGCAGCCACCAGTCTGACCTCTGTGCGCTGTTTTTACTGTAATTTATTAAAGGCTGGGCCCATCCCATCCCTGCCTGTGCACACCAGGGAAGGGGGAAACAACCCTGCTCCTCTGCAGCTGCAGCCTATCAGAGCTTTTAATTGGAAAGAAAAACTCTCCCACCCCTCTCCTCGTGTAAGGGGATTGTCTCCGTCCAAAGGTTTGGCCTCAGGGCTGTGCTCTGGGGAGTTTCACAACTGCTTTGTGTTTGTGAAGATGCCTGGATGGAGCCTTCCCAGCACCAGCAAACACGGCACGTCCCTCTGTGCAGGCGGAGACGTGGCCCATGCTGGAGTCCATGTCCTCATTTGGTCCCAGGAATGAGTCCTTCTCCAGGTCCTTGGTGTCTCCAGTGCCCCAGCATCGCGCAACCTCACCCCAAGGCGAAGCATGGGTGGTTGAACAGACCGACTCGCTCCACCACACAAAAATCCAGGACCTGGATCCTGCCAGGTGCCTCACTGCAGGGTTGGGGACCTGGAGAACGACAGTCCTCTTATACACCTTCCTGTGCAAGAAATGTCACCAGGTACGGCAGGTGGACATGGGAGCGTGGAGCCACCCGGAGCAATGGGCACTGTCAGGGCATTCTGTGGAGGAGAAGGTGATGGAGCAGACCCAGGAAACCAGCTCTGGACACCAGACCAGGAGCTGGACCGACTACAGGCATGAATGACCTTACACCATACCTGGCTCCGCTGCCGGGTGATGAGCATCCCTCCTCCACCCTGTTCCCCGCGGCCAGGCAGAGGAGAGCGGGCTGGTTTTGTTACAGCTTCTGGCTGATGCTCCTTTATTCATATATCATCAAAGTCACATCTCCTCAGATGTGACAGAAAACATACAGATGAGGGAAAGAAGTAAAGTTTGCTGAGCAGGGCGGGATTTTCATGCTACTTGGGGGACTGTGTCCTACTTTCTGGTGTTTCTTTTTCCTCCCTGACAATACTCCAAGGGCAAAGCCTCTGAGGACGCCCAGCCCTTGACCTTCTTAGGCAGGCAGAGCTTGCTCAGATGCAGCCTCCCCGACGGACCCCGGGCTGGTGTCTGAATTAAGGATGTTGATTGCACTCAGATTCTAATTTACTCGACTTGCTACTAGGAAGTCATCAGAAAAGATGTTTTAAAATCATTCAGGGAAAACTCAAAGCATAAAATTTTAATTGCCACCTTGTGAAATAAGGTTCTCCCAGGCTGGCCAAGTCTGACTGCTTTGCCAGGGGTGGATGGGGATGCTCTCCTCACCAGCTCTGCTGCTGCGGGCAGCCATGGGTGGACAGGAGGATGGAGATGCAGATGATCGGCTGCTGTAGGTGTCATAAGACTTTGATCTCTAGAAGCAGTTTAGGGAAAACATTTTGCCTCTGACACCAGCAGTGGCCCTGGGTCAGGCACTCTGGACACTCATCTCTCATCACAGCTCAAACTTGCACCCCTTTAGCAAAACCCTTCTGATATTCATCATAGACACCACCTTCACCTCTGGAGCGTGATTGAATTATTCATAGTAACCTGTTTAATAGAATAATTCTGCTTGGTTTCAGACTGAAAATTGCCTATGAACAGCTTTCAATTTTGGTGACGTAATTCAAAACATAGAATAAAAAATATCTGGGCCAGTGGCCGGCCCCTGAGCAGTGTGAATACTGAATGCTGGCCACAGTGGCCAGGCTGCAGGACCTGGCTCTGCCTTGGGCACACACACCAGCCACGGGGCACTTCTTCTGCCCCTTGGTTGGGGAGCTCATCCCAGGGTTTACTTACCCCCACATGCATCAGCATCACCCTGCGGGGGTTTTCATCGTGACCTGCGTGTGTTATGGTGCTCTCCTGCAAGGGCGGTTTGTGCTTTAAAAACCTTTTTTCCCCACTTTTCCCCCCTTTTAAATAATGAAATCAAATTATGCTTTCTTCAAGCATGCTCTTGCATTTGTGGATGAAGTCTGACATTCGTTTCAGATTATTTAAGGTAGGGATTTTGGGCAGGCACCCAGCAAGGTTTCAGAAAGGGGAATTAGCTCAGCCCCTGCCCAACATCGGTTCAGGCCCCACTAATAGATGCTTCTGATCTGGGCCGCTGCCATCTCCATCCCATGCCAGGACACCCTCTCTGCTCCTTTGGTGGGGGGATAGTGTTGTGGTTTGGGTGAGCAAAATCTCCATCCTTTGCCTGTACAGCTTCCCGCATTTGGAACTAATTCCTCCGGCAGCTGTTACGAGCTACTGACTTCAGAAGCCAGGCTGAAGAGGGGATAATTATTTCTACTGCAGCCAAAAATGCGTTAGACCTTTGGTTTGACATTGAATATTCTTATTAAGCATCTCAAAGCTGAGGGTATGTATTGGAAAGAACAACCCAAAACCAACCTGATTTTCATGGCAGCCTGTGCCTGTGCATGGCAGCATCCCCTGCCTGCCCAAGGGTAGCACAGCTCAGCATCCCAGCCCTGGGAGCCTCTGGAGTCACCTCTACTGGGCTACCAGCACTAGGGAGTTTTTTTGAACATATATACATTCAAATCTAAAATATATGTATGATGTGTGCAAGTGGAAGAGAGAAAAAGAAATTCATTTGGCATACTTGTCATGTGGAGCCCCCTCTGCCGTGAGCTCCTAGCGCTGATGGAGATATACCTGGGAGCTTCCCAAGCTCCCTTTTCCCTTGTCTATCTGATTGCTAATGAGTGTGCTAATATTGCTGCTTGCCCGTAGCATCAATGACGTTAGGTGCCGATGTGCAATGGAGATGGGTCTCTCCTTTTCTCTCTCTCCCTCTAAACCCATTGAGATCTCAAATGATTTCTGTAGAAGGGATGACAAAGATGTCCCCACCTTGGCCCCCCTCCCCTTTCCTCTAGGCAGAGAGCCTGAATATGATGCCACCACTTGGCATATATCCTCTCGAAAACATAATTCCATAAACTCTTCAACTTTTCCTGCTGGCTCCCTGCACACACACAATAGGACGATGAATATCCTTACAAATGTGCATTCTCTCCAGAGCCACTTGTCTTTTTCTGCAAACAAAAGGATACCGCTGGTTTGAAAGGCTGGGAGCAGAACTGAGGGGGACCCCATTAGAAATCTCCAACAGTGAATAGAGTATTGCCAGTCCACAGGCAAAAAACGCATTAGCTCCTCTGTGCCAGCAAGGAGCTACCAAGGTCTTGGTAAGTTATTCCAGCTCTCTGCCTTCGTATTTATACCACGCTCCTCTGAGCACTGGCACGGTGCTGCAGATGAAAGACCATTTATGTTTCAAATGCTCCCAGCTTCCTAAATCCTGGGGCAGGGGGAGTTACTTGCCTTTCTGAGCTCTTAATATCTCTTCCAGACAAAGCAATCCCTTTCTCCCTGCCCTTCCCAAGGTGCCAGTCAGCTCTCCCAGGTACCAAAAGAGTGACAAAACCATAGATTTGTCTCCGTTTGACCCACCAGTGACAACGACTTCTTTCAGCAGCATGGAAGAGAATTAAAGCTCAATGATGTCTTCACGTAACCGAGCCTTCAATCTGCTGTGCAAATAATCCCAGTGTGTGGCTTGCGTGGCCTCATCTGCTTGGAATAAATATTAATTCCAAAATGAAAGTAGATTGCTGTCCACTTTCCCACTTACATGGACTCAGATTGGGCTATCAATCTCCATCTGAAATAAAGCACCTTTATTTCTTGCGTCCCAGTGCAGAGAGACCAAATGAAAACCTGAGATGTATTTTTTTGGTTAGTTTTGCTTTCCTTGTTCCAAAGTCTTGGCCAAGAGCATGTGCCTGCTGATGGCAGGAAGGGACAGTGCGTAAGTCATTTCTGTTTTCGACTTAAAATAGAGAGATGTTCATGGGAAATGTCTGTTAAAGCATCAGGAAGTCCTGAAAACCTGAAGACAGGCAGGGAAGAGAAGAGCTGCTTATCTGTGCAAGAGAGGTCCAGGGCTTGGAGAGGAGCCGTATGCTGTCTCTTGACAAATTACTCCACATGAACAAAATAATTTCAGTGTGAAGACAGGGACCTAATCCCAACCAGGTGAAGACACAGCTCTACGCTGTGAGAGCTCTGGGTGGCATGGATTTGGCCTTGTTATAGGGGCGGGAGGTGTTCCTGGGTGGGGAGAGCGTGTGGTTGGAGTGGGAGATGGCCAGACTTCCAGGGACTGAAACAACAATCCTACTGGAGTTATTCTGATGTGTGGGACTAGCAGCAACCTCAGTCCTATCCCAGGCCCCACACGCTAATTGGAAGGCAAAGGTGGCTCGAAGCTCGAAGCCACCTTTCCCTCCCTCCTGAGAGCCTGCACTGATTGCAGCTTGTTCAGACCCAAAAGCAGAACCCAGAATTAGCTAAAACACAGCGGGATTTGTGTTTAAAACAAGCTCAGGTACATCTGTAACAGATAACTTGTGAAAAATCTTCTAAACCCCCTCTCTCCCCCCACACAACTAGCAGCACATCTTAGTTACTTGGTGATGGGTGCTGAGAAAGAAGAACAGGCTGGCAGGAGGAAGGCAGAGCATCCCCAGCAGAGACACATCCCCACTCCTCTCCCAGACGAGCATCACAAGTTTGCGACTCGAAATCAGAAAATTACTCTGCCTCTCCCCTCATCCTTCCTCCGAGCAAGCTCCTGGCCTTATACAATTATTTATCTGCTGGTAAGAGGCAAATCAAATATCATTAAGGCAAGTTGAGCAGCTAAGAGCCGGATGCTGGCTGACAGAATTGCACTTTGCAAAGCGATTCAGACCAGCGGACACGGGCTCTCCTCTCCCTCAGATGCGCCGGTCGCCCTGTGAGTATCCCTGAGTATCTTCTAAGCAACATATCAATTAAGTTACACTTGGGCTAGTGTGTGAGCGCGCCTAGGACCGTATTGATCCTCAACCACTGCAGTGTGCAGAGTCTATAATGGCCTCAGATGAGACATCCCAGCCGGGGAAGCTGGATCTTCAAGCATCTGATGGATCAATAGCTTTCATAAACCAGACTGAAAAATAGGGGAGTGTAATAATGGTAACAGAAATGCTGGGCTACACTTACAGAAGAAAAACAATTTGAGGAGGACCAAATAGCAACATTGATCATGCCACTATTTTCCCATTTTTATCTTTCTTCGCAAAAGTATTCGGCTAACTCCAGACAAAGCCACCGGGCAATTAAAGGCTGTACATTGTATTGTTGCTCTTTACCTTTTAAGTGTGTTTATGCTATCTAGAGATAACCCGTGTTTTAATTAGGTAAATTGCATGAGCAGCCTCCACACACACACAGCGAGTGCACGGGAAGAGGGAAGAGGGGCAGAGATGCTTTCCTCTTGCCTTACAACGTTCATGACAAAGGGCCAGGATGCTGCTTGCTGAGCAAACCCAGGACCCAACCCCAAAAACGTCCCCTGCATCAGCAGTGGGACTCAGTTCAGAGCAGTTTTAACACCACAGAAACTCTGTCCTGGAGAAGGAGACATGGACACACCACGTGCTGTGATGCCCCAAGAACGCATGGCACCACTGATGCTCCAGAGACCCTGGGCTGCAAAACCCCCCAAAAAAGTGGAGGCCAGGAGCTCCAGAGGGACCTGTGGGGGATGCTGCTGGTGGGGGCTCTGCTGCTCATCACTGAACTTAAGACCAGCCTCAAGCTTCACTATGAGAACTGGTTGGCAGAGCTGATTTTTCCGGCTTAACAACATAGCTACCCGTACAGAGGTGTGCTCAAGCACGTCGAGATGTTCTCAGCCACCGGGGTTGGGAGGCCGGAGGGCAGCCAGAACTGCTCCGATGGTATCTGCATCGCAACGGTGACACGGCCCCACCGCAGCTCGCTGCTCGGGCGAGTGTCTGCCACTTCCAGCAGGCTGGAAGAATTATGTGTGGTGTTTGGGATTAAATGCGTGCTATTCTTGGCGGTACCTGAACAGATGATATCTCTTGGAATATACCTAACTTTTTTTTTTTTTTTTTTTTTTTTTCAGAGATCTGATCTGCAGTTGTTGACAAGTTTTGCCAAACAACGTCAGGACTAGAGTTTTCTGCAGGATGCACCAAGCAACTCCCAAATCCTGGGGCTATAACGGAGACTTGCAAGGAGTGTGTTAGGTCTGTCAAGAAGTTAATAAAGTTTATTGAGTCTTTGAGCCGCCAGTGATCCTTCATCAAGGCCTGCAACAGAACTGCCAGGGAAAATACATTTGCTCGTCAGAAGCAGGTGGTGAAATAGCACAGGATGCCAAATGCCAGGGCAAAGCTGGCAGTAGGGAGGGTGATGGGGAGGTGACCTCTTCGAGAGCTGGGTTAGATCCAGGAAATTTTAGATTTAAACAGTTTTCAGAAACTGTCATGAAAGTTGCTCTAAGGGTAAAAGCAATCAAACCAGAACACAGCTCTGCAGTTTAGGAGGGATTTATCTGCCATCTAAAGAAGAATCCGATCTTGTCACGGTAACTGGTGGATTTGCTCAGTGGAAGTACCAGAGATGTCCTGAGATGGCAAAGCCCAGGGAGACTCCATCAAAAGGAGATCTCCCGTGGGCGCCAGACTCAGTCGCCTTCATGTTGTGTACAGGAATGGGCTGTCTCTACTTATTTATGTTTCAATTAATTTCTCCCCCTGTTGCTGTCGTGGCTGAGAACAACAAAAGGAGATAAAATTGATGACAGACAAAACCAATCCCCCATCCTACCTGAAGCCTCACATGGTGTTTACTTGGACTTAGGGCTCTGCTCTGGTTTTGTCCCATTGGACTGGCGTGGGTAGCACTGCCTGGGGACACTGCTCCAAGCCTCCTTACGTCAGGATCTCCTGAACAAACCTCCGCATCCTCAGGATGAGTCTGTCAAGCTGAGAAAATCCCAGCAGAAGTTCTTGGAGCTCTACCCAGGCAAACAAACTTGTGAGACGTCTCCTCTTCCCACTGTCACTTCAATCCCATCCACTCCATAGAGCCATAGGGAAAGAAGTGCCCATCTGTTTGGAGTTTGCCTTGAAAGGAAAAAGAAACCAATCTTCTCAGACAGCATCTCCCAGAGCCTGTTACTCATCCGCTGATCCCTCTGCAGCCTTGGCACAGGGAGCAACTCAGTAACGATTTTTCAGAAAACCAGAGTCCAGGAGAGAGCCTGGTTTACAATTATTCTTCAGTTACATAGGTAATTTTAACTGGGATTAGCTGATCCTGTAAAGTAATTGAAGCCAGGAGGTCCGGGGCTGCTGCACTGTTATTATCACCATATGCCATTGGAAAAACAATGGGTGATGGCTGTCTTTTAAAGTGGTTTTCAAAACCCTCTAATTCAGTCTTTCCAGGTATGAAGGGAGAGCAAAATTTGACAGGCAGGGAGGGGGGTGGGGAGAAGAATGTAGAGACAAATGAACAGAAAAACAAAATAGATTGAGACAGACAAAAGGGATGGTTGGAGGCGCAAAGAGAAAAGGGTCTGTTTCCTAGGCTGAACTCCTGCACAGAAAGGAAAGGGACCTCTTTTCTCAGCCCAGTTCCCGTGAGCAGTTAATGGTTGTTTCATCCAGACAGACGGCACTCAGTATTTCTACCTGCAGAGATGCAGACAGCCATTTTGCAACCGAAATGATGGAAACCCCTTTACCCTCACCATCTTGTGATACTTGGGTACCTCCGCAACTGCCACAGCTGCATTAGGGATTACCAGCCCAGCTGGCATCTTCAGCCTTCGCTGTGGGCTCTCTGCCAGCTCGCCAAATACAAGAGCCTTCAGTGGGTCGCTCAGTCCCGGTGCCCACCACCCCGCAGCGCAGCAGACGGCTGAGCCCACCCCGCATGGAGCCCCTTGACCGGTGCCCACCCCCAAGGTTCTCTCTGCAGCGAGCACCAGCTTGGCCGGGAGTTGCCTTAATTGCTCGGGGGGTTTCTAGCTCCTGTGAGAAATCACCCGATTCCCCGAGCGGTGGTTTGTGTTTCCTCAGAAGAGCCTGGGAAGAGGAGCAGGAGCAGATGCGCGGAAGGGAGGGCAGAGGAAAAGCCAGATGCACAAGGCAGAGGGCTGGGACCTGGCTGAATCCTCTTCTTGCAGCATCCCTGCTCAGCGCCGTGACCCAGGCTCCAGCCTGCTGCCACCGTGCAGAGTCATCCTGGGGCACAACTCACCCCACAAGCTCTCACACTTGACGGGAGTACCCATGTTTTCTACTCAAATGTCACCTTGCTGGGTTTCTTGCCCAAATCCTGCGTGGAGCACCTGGGAGGATGGATTCCATCCATACCCAAGGAGGGATTATCTAAAGCGCCCTCTGCTATCAGACACTCCTGGTGCAATAAATCCAATCTCACTAATAACTGCCCGAGATATATTAGACTGAAATATTTCTGTTCATTTAATAAAAATAAATGAATAAGGTTTTAGGACAGGTCAAGTGTAATTAAAGCTATTACTCGCTTCAGATCTGAGGAACATTCCCGTGTAATCATATTATGGTGATTCCCTCCCAGGTCCAGATTTGATCCTAAACTACATGTCAAGGTCCCTTTAACTCCACAACAGAGGGGGTAAAAACCCAAAACACAATCAAGAAGAAAATACAATAAAAAAAGGATTGCTTCTGCTGGAATTATAAACAGCAGCGATTGCTGTGATTTTGCAGTAATCAAGGCCAGGCTGGGCCCCGTCTGTTGTTATTATCTCTCCCACTAATCCCCAATGTGTTTCCTATTTGTGTTGTTCTGGGTTTCCACACCGAGCAGCCTGGGTGAGCCCGCAGCAGGACCCGCAGCGCTGGAGCTCCCCTTCCCACCCCAGGCCACCCCCCTGGCTTTGGGGCTCAGGGGAAGGATGCTGGAGGGGGATGAAGGATGCTGGAGGGGGATGAAGGATGATGTCACCTCTGTGGGCATGAGGATGTACCCGCTTGGGGCATCCCATGCCCCTTCATCCCAAGCTCAGGAGCTGGGTGCCCAGCAGCAGCATCACATGCCCAAAACCCCAGCCGGGGAAATAACAGGTGAAGAGGAAAGGCTCCCCAATTTTTTGTGTGGCTCAGCCCCACTGTGGCTCCCAGGGCTTCTTGTCTCTTCTTTTAGGGCCAGAGGGGAGTAACTGTGTCCCTCCCAGACCATTGCTAGGGCAGGGGGATGACTGAGGAGAAATTAGACAATCTTGCCCATCAGCACAGATGAAAGGAGCAGGACCATCCTCAGGTGTCCTCTTCTCATCCTCATATTTAAATAGGATCAGAGGGAATGAGAGACTCTACAAGAAAACCTTTATGGTGATTTGTTTCTTCATGAAAACTAACTCGTTTACAGCACAAAACCTTTTGTCATGAGAACCCAAAAAGTATTCCTGAATGATAAAGGTTTTTGATCTGATTTTTTTTCCCTGCTGACTGCGGGGAGGTCGGACTAGATGACCCTTGTAGGTCCCTTCCGGCCTGGGCAATTCTATGATTCTATGATTCTATGATCTAATGGCAGCTCTGGTCTGTCCTCTTGCACCCTGGCACAGCTCTGCTGGGCCCCGTACCATTGACGAAACAGCTTTGCCTTCCCAGTGCCATCTCCCTGGTCAGAGCAGCATCATGGTGGGCACATGGGTGTCCCCACAGTGGTACAGGTGACAGATGTCCCTCCCTGCATCCCCCAGGCAGAGGTGTCTCTCCCTTGGAGCAGAGCCATGGCCATGGGGCCAGGTCCTGCACTGCCAGCCCATCTATGCAGGCACCTCGTGCTCGTCCCTGAGAAGATCCACGATTCCCACCCGTTCCATTCATTGTTACGCCGATGTTTATTTGGCCAAAACACGGGCTGGCAGTTTTAATTTTCATTATTCCCTGTTTGTTATTCTTTTCCCCTGAAAAGTTCCAGCTCATCCACTCAGGGAGCCGGAACAACGCGGTGGGGCCTCGGGGGACCTGGCACACATCGTCCAGCTGCAGCTGCTTGGGGCGACCTTCACCTGGGAGAGGCGTGGGGGGAGGTCCGTGCTCGGTGGCATCCTCCCCACGCAGCACCGGCGTGACATGTGGCAAAGAGCCGAGCATCTGTGGCCGAGGTGTGTTTACACAGCAAAATGTGCAGATCATCACGGATGCCTGGAAGTCAGGAGGGCGTTAGGGGCAGGCTGGGACCAGCTCCGGGATGTGTGGGAGCAGTATGGGTGATGCCCGTGACAGCAGCTTGTGGTGCTCCTGAACAGTGGTGCCAGCATGGAGCCACCTCCTGAGTCCTCAGTCTGGTTCCTGGCTTAGGGAAGAAAAACGAGTGACAAAGGAGAGACGGAGTCACTTGGGAAGAAGAAGCAACTCTCTTTTTTCTTCTTTCAGAGCAAGACAGAAAAGCATTGGTAGGGTCACCTGTGCAGGCAGGGAAGGAGCCAACAGATGCTCAAGTTCAAACTTGGCCACTGTGGATGGCAAGGATAAAGGTGGTGGGAGAAAGGAAAGGGAAAGAATGGGTCAGGAGTGTGAAATGGGGCAAAGAAGCTCTTTTGCAAAGCCCGTGGAGAGGATTACGGCATCCCAGCCTGGAGCAGACAGCAGGGCTTGGAGGAGAGGCAAGCCAGGGACCTGCCTGGGTTATTGTCTGGAGTAACTGGTCCAGAAGGTCTCTGCACACCTTAGTGGGACTCCAGATGGATCCTGGCTGGTGTTTATTTGACAAAAGCTTTTTGGCTGTCTGCTGACCAGCAGTGCCAGGTAACCAGCCCATTTCCAAATTCTTAAATAATCCGAAGAGCTGTCACTTTGCCAATGGACTGAATATCCCATCCCCACTCACACCTGAAATCCGGGACCTCCTGCCACAACGTGAGCTGGGGCCAGGGCTTGCCTTCTTTCGAAAGCTAAACCTCCCCCCTGCATCCCTGGGTGCCAGGGAAAGCATTGTAGCAGCAGAGGACAGGGGACTTTTTCTAAGGACGCCGGCGCTTCTACGGCTGGCAGCTTTGCTGAAAATCCTCCGCTTTTGCCCGGAGTGAGTTGACCTTGTGGGTTTAGTTCAGCGAGCGCCGGGGCAGCGTCCTGCTCACTGTCACGCTGTGGTAAATCCCAATGAACTACATTGGCTTCAGACGTGGTGCTCCAGATTTACAGCTGCGTTTGGGAGAGTAGATCACGACCTGTCCTCTCCAAAGCAGCGCCTTTCCACAGCTCAGCAACTTACGGTTTCCTTTGAAATGGTCTAGTGAAAAGCCCTAGACAAGCGTTTCTCCTGGATGTTTTAGTGCCTAGCTCAAAGCTATTCCTGCTGGCTTGTGTTTAAAGCTCTGCCTCCCCCCTGCCCCCTGCCTTTCTCTTGCTGTGAAGAAGAGAAGGAGCAGAAGAGCAAAGCAGGATGAAGGGGAATGTGTGGGGAGGAGGGAGCTGGGATCAGCCATGGGCACCAGTTTGGAGAGACCTGGGGTCTCCTGCCCACCAGCCTACCCAGCTCAGCTCCAGGGCCACTGGGGTCAGTGCTCAGAAGGACATGAGCACTGAAGGGGTGCAGCTGATGACATTGGGTGATTGTCCATCTCCTGATTCCTTACCGAGTCAGTGCCCAGCAGGGCAGCAGAGGCCACTGAGCAGCCCTAGCACCATTTTTCAGACATAAAGCTGAGTTTGTGACCACTGTAGTCATATAAAAGTCCACGGCAATATGTTGCATCCTACCTCCTAGCTCCATCCTGCCTTAGGACAACATGTTCTTCTTCGCTTCCGATCCCAAATTGTTTCGTGGTGTTGCTGGGATGTTTCCGACAGCGTCAGACTTACCCCAAAGAGGGTTGCAGAGGGAGCCCTGCTTCTTGGCTGCGCTTAGAAAGCATGCATTAATTGTTCAGCAGCTCATGCGCCTGCAGTTTAATTAGCTATACTAACCAAAGCCTGAGAGGAAAAATCTGTGGGACTGTAGCCGAATTTAAACTTTAATCGGCTCCGTCCAGATTTGTTTCCTGTTGTGGCTGGCGTGTTCTGCACCAGGAAAAGCACATTCAGAAAGAAGAAAACCTGCTGGAGACAGCGGCTGGGCAATGCCTTGGGCCCTGACACAACTATGAGCCAGCCACGTTTCTCCACCTCAATTATTTTTATCCACCTTACATGTTTTACTAGGCAATCAAAGCAGCCAGAACTTTTATGGGACACTGATTAATTGAGCTTAGATACAGTATTTCTCCAAGACTCGTTTCCAGACTCCTTGCAGCGAAATGAGGAAGCAAGCCAGAGAAGGACCCAAGAGCCCATTACAGAGCTAGGGATGAAAACTGTGCTGACATCCAATTATTCGCTTTCAATGACTTGGAAAATGAGGGGCCATCACATGCAGACCGTGTAGGTGGGGTGTGACTTCCTAACAAAGGAGGACAGAGCACCAGGCTCCTCACCGGAGCTCATTTGCACGAGTCAGAGCAGGATACCTCTGTACCCACAAAGCAAGAACCATGTATCTTTCTGTAAATGCTAAGAGCAATGAAGCAAACCATCCTGTTTAAACAGTACCTTTGGTTGGCTTGGGTTTTTTCCCTTTGTTCAGTAAGGTTGGCATCTCCCAGAGGGACAAGGTCTTTCATTTTATAAGATACTCTGTTTCTGCTCATTTACTCTCCCTCCCTAAACGATTCTCTTCCCAACAGAGTCAAACCTCCAGTGGCCTCCTTCCAGTCCCTCTGATCAGAAGAGTTGTGTTCTTCTACGTTCAGAGCAGGAGGATGATTTACATGACCCACCGCTGCCATCCGGCACGGCTCCTGGGGCTGCCCACCGAGCACTCGCAGCTCTCTGCGGGCAGTCGGTCCTTTGAGTAAAACCACTCCCCTCCCCTCAAAAAAAAAAAGAATGAATCAGATAACCTGAAGTATTAGATGAATTGAAGGAAAGTGCGATCCATTCACCAGCAAACCGTGAGCAATGTCAGCAGCAAAATTCTTTGAGTAAGCTATCCATCATGGATTATTCATTCATCTCGGCCAGTTATGAGGAAAGATAGCATGAAGCTGAAAATGTTCCACTGCCAATTATTTATTTAAGGGTTGTTCTCCTCTGCAGGCTCAAAGCACTCGAGCAACAGTGTTTATCCCGCTTTCCTTGGGAAAGTCCGTGGCTCTGCATATTGGTAGAAATAGAGCAAATCTATGCAGGTGTTGAGGCTGAATTTCCCTTCATTGAGTTTCATCACCTTTATTCTTAGCTCCACTGCTTTTGGTCCATTCCAAACAATATTTCTTTCCCTTCAGTGCTTACACCCTTTGGATATTCCTAGACAGCTATTATGTTCCCCATTAGTCTTCTCTTAGCCTAGATGTAAGTATTTACTTCTTTTAATCTTTCCCCATCAGCCAGTCCCTCCTGCCTCTTAATCATCTATGCTGTTCTTCTCTGAATTCCCTCCGATTTGTCTACATCACTCTTGTTTATGATTCAGAGATCTCATTTAGCATTTGATTTCTGCCAAAAATAAAATTGAGCTTGATTGTTTTCACTGATGACTGAAGGAGACATGAATTGTTGCTTGGAAAACAGTCCTTGAGACAGCAATATATGAAAGAGAAAAAATAAAGGCAGCTCCATCAGGCAGACAAATACACAGATAATATCACGTAGGCCAGCTTTGGCTAGATTGAATCTCAGAAGAGCGGCTGGTACGTGATGACAGTAATAGCCACCACTATTAGAGTGTTTAGCTTTTAAACAGAAATGTGAGTTATAACTCAGGCCCCGGCATAAATCACAGGGCCATGAAAATCTCACAAACGCATGCCTGCACAATAAACCAATATGAAATTCCTTGTCCTTGGTGAAAGTAGCAAAATTGCGACTTCCTTTGTATAGGAAAATGTGTGTGTTCGCGTTGGATACAGCAATTTGGTTTCAGGCATGTCATTGAGACCTTCAGCTTGGAAAGTTGTAATCCTTTTTGGAAAGGAACATTTGAATTGCCACATGGTCAGAAAAGAAAGTGGCAAGGGCAAAGTCAGACTCCAGAACGATCTTAATCTAATGAAAGAGCATCCAGCTGGCCATCTGTGAGATGAGAGCTGGGACCTGTAGTCACTGTCCACTCTTTTCAGAGCTGCATGTGGGAAGGTATCTGCCTGAACCTGCATTCAGATCTGGGAGAGGTGGGGTGGTGCTGCAGGGTCCTCATTGCTCCTGACCATCAGGCTACTTTCTTTGTGTCTCCAAATTTGAGAATTTGATGAGAAGCTCAACACAAGCCAACTCTATCCTGGGCTGCATCAAAAGCAGCGTGGCCAGCAGGTTAAGGAAGGTGATTCTGCTCCTTTACTCCACTCTGGTGGGACCCCACCTGGAGTACTGCATCCAGCTCTGGAGCCCTCAGCGCAGGAAAGACATGGACCTGTTGGAACAGGTCCTTCACTCTGAGTGCATGGGCCAAAAAACTCAACCATCACATCTCCTCTCCTGGTATTCTCTCCCTCTGGGTCACTGGGGGCTTGATTCAGACTCTCTGAGGGAGTAGCTGAGCCTTAGGAGTCAATGCTCTTAAAATTTGCAGTTTCAAACACGTTTGCTTTTGGGACACTGATGCACCGCAGCCCCAGTGAATGCCTGACAAGGTCTGAGGAACATCAGTAGGTGGCAATGTCACCCGTCACCCGTTTAGAGAGCTGAACAAAACTGTGGCACCTGCAGTTTGCAACAAAGACAGGAGCATTTTGCTCCCCTGGAAAGTCACTGCCTGTGTCCATGCCCCGGGGGGGGACGACACAGTGGGGTGACAGTGGGTGGATACAGGCAGATGGAAGTGAGCAGCACTGACCCATCCTGCAGACCTGGGGCTGCAGAGCAGCAGCTGCAGGAGATGGGAACGCCAGCCCCACGCTGGAGCACATGATAATCCCCCAGATCCGAGATCCAAATAAACCCACAAATTAAACAAGGAGGTAGGGGCTGGTTTCCCCTGGGAAGAATCTACCTTCCAGTGAGACCCTGCAAAGAATATACTGTATCTCAGGAGGATTTCCATTTAAATGCTCTTTGGCAAAGCGCCCTTAAAAAGCTGCTGACGGCTCGTGGAAAGCTTTGGAAAACATGCTAATTAATTAGAAACAATGCAGCAACTCTATCGGCTATAGGAGCCCCTATGTTTCCCTCCCTCACATTCCCCCGTCACCACCAGAGACATTTGCATGAGAAGGGCAGCTTTGTTTCTCCGGACTCTCATCTGCTGTTCCTGCTGCTTATTCCTGCACCTGAAGTCGGGCTCCAATGTGTGGGACCCCCCAAGGCATCTCCACAGCAACATCCCACCTCCCCCCAACCAAGGCCGTGGGGCAGAGGCAACCGTGGTTCACAGGGAAGAGCCAGTTTGACAGCACTGAGAGGGGCTTGGGACAGTGAGTACACGTAACCCCTGGGACTGGGACCAATTAGGGAAGGGGGAATTCATTAGCATTTATTACTATGCACGGCGTGTGCTGCAGTAGCATCCCAAAGCTCCCGTCAAGATCAGGTAGCCTGTATGTTGGGAATGTATAAAATTGCTGTAAAACACGGTCTTTGCTTCTGTAAATTCAAATTTACAGCAGGGTCCCCCAAAAGGTTATTTCAGCAAGTGGCGAGAACCCCATTATTTCTCTTTGCTGCTCTGACCCCCACCAAGGGCTGTATTAAAATGTGAGCGTCAGCTCTGAAAATGACCACCTGCACTGTGAAAAAAACCCCCAACAACGTAGCACTTCTTGTGGCTTCATTCCTGTTTTGTTTGATTTGCTGCCATAAAATGGGGCAGGGGGTGGGGGGGGTAGAGGGTGGGATTTCACCACTTATCACAGGCACCGGCGACCTTTCGGCCGGTGATGAAGTATCACCCAACTTCCCCAGCAGGCAGCAAAAGTAACGCTGAAAGTGTCAGAGAGCAACTTTCTGCTCCTTGAACGATCTTGCGAGGACTAATGATTCCTCCTAATGAGAGGGGACAGGGAGGGGAAGGGGGAGGTGACATTGTTATAGTTGAATTTAAGGCAAATCGAGTCCGAAATAGATTCACTAAGATCTTGCAAGGACTAATTATTCCTCCTAGTGAGAGGGGGCAAGGAGGGGATGGGGGAGATGACATTGGTATTAAACGTCACCGTAACACCTGTAAAGCAAACCTTGATTCAGGGCGGCTGGGCCCCAGGGATCCCTCTGCTCCCTGCGTGCTGGCGTCAGAGCCCTTCTTCGCTCAGGGTTTTGGAGAGCGTGTGTTCGCTGCCCCACGAGTCACCATTTGAAACCTGAATAATTCATCGGGGTTGGGATGTACGGCGAGATTCTGAGCTCGCTCAGGAGCCGTTGGGTATTTTCCTATGGCTCAGGGGCACAGCGACAAAGTGATGAAAGAGGAGGAAGGCTATAAAGGGAGAGAGCGGCATGGCCGAGCCGCGCTGCTGGGACGTGGAGCGTTCCCACCCGGCCGGGGAAAGCCAGCAAGCAAACAAACACGGTGACTACAAGTTGACAACAAAGCAGAGGGGTGGCAGCAGCTACAGTCCCCCGGTTGGCATCAATCAGCCAACCTTGGCAGAAAACCTCCCTGCCGCAGGTGCGGTGAGATGCGTCCCCGCGTACGGGGAGCGGGGATGTGCCCGAGAGATTCGGTACCCAGGCCAGGAGAGGTTACTTTCCCCAAACCCTAACTTCCTCCTTTTTTCCTAGGGAGGCAAGACCAACATGGCTCTTTGCATTGCTTTGCATCTGAACAAGGGATTAAATGTCCACGCTGACTCAATGCAGGCTGGAACACTTCCAGAAAGTCAGCAAATTCGCGCTCCCTCTCCCTTTAAATGCTTTGGCTTCCTGCAGGAAAATGAAATCCATTAACAAGTTCCACCCCTGCTCCGAATTCAAGGCTAGAACTGTCAATGCTTTAGGAACGAGCTAAATGGGGGGATTTCCATAACAATCAACAGCTACAGCATTAATCTATAGTCATATTAACCTGGGATGACAAGGACACGTCTGTCTGTTCTCTCTAATGTAATCTACCATTATACTGGGACTCCATTGAAGTCTGCTTTGTACCATGCAGTTGGCTGTGATCAGCTAATCTCTCTGGCTTTAAGAACAGCTTAGAAAAGGGAGAGGGGGAGACAGACAGAGAGAAGTGATTAATATGCATGTGTGTGTGTGCTTAGCATGTGTCTGCTGCTAATGTATGTGTGAGCATGTGCATGTTCCCCCGTCTCTCTCAGGGGCTATGTTCTCCTTCATGCCGAGCGTGCTGCGTGGACCTACTGGTGCTCGGGGTGGGACTTTGCGAGGTGTCAAAATGCACCCAGCAAACAGAGGAGAACAGGCAGAAGTTTCGGTGTGAGGATCAGGGCTCTGTGAGCGAACGCGTGGCTGCGGACACGAGGCATGTCCATCAGAGTGTTTAGTATACATGAGCGTGGTTTGCGCGCACCTTCAGCCTGCCCTTCTCCTGGTGGGGAAGGCAGGTTGCTTCCCGCAGACCTGCTGGCATGGAGATGCTCCTGTGCCAGGTCCCTGCAGGCAGCACCAGTGACAATCCCTGTGGTGCCAGGACAGCGAAGGTGGCCGGCCCCTCTGGCACTTTACAAGGTCCTCTGCGGGGACGTGCAGCCCTGACTGTTTCTTCTCTTCTTCTCTTTCTCTCATTTTGCTTTACTAATCTTCCTTGAAGAGGCACCTTCTCCGAGCGTGCAAGATGCCCTGAGCCTGCTTTTGGATTAGGAGACGATCACGGAGCCGCAGTGGCACGCACCGGGACGCCCCGCACCAAATGAGCTTATGGGGTCAATCACATTCCCAGCACCGACTCCAGCTGCTTCAGAAGATGCCGTGATATCAGCTCCCACCTTCTGCGAGGAGCCTGTTCCCAGGCAGGGATTAGAGGCCCCGTGGCTGCTGCGTGGCCGTCCACAGGCTTTGCCTGCTTTGCCACCTTCCCTTTTTTCTCGTTGGGGAGCAGGAATGAAATTGCTCCATGGCAAACCCGTCCCACGTGCTCACCAGAGGGCTGGCTGCAGCTTCCCTGCTCCTGCGGCTGCCGGGCCCCATCCCACCCCTGGGACGTAAATCCCACAGGACTGATGGTTTTAAATTGGAAGAGGAGAGATTTAGATTAGGTATTAGAAAGAAATTCTTTCCTGTGAGGGTGGTGAAGCACTGGAACAGGTTGCCCAGGGAAGTTGTGGATGCCCCGTCCCTGGAAGTGTTTAAGGCCAGGTTGGATGGGGTTTTGAGCAACCTGCTCTAGTGGGAGGTGTCCCTGCCCAGGGCAGGGGGGTTGGAACTCGATGATCTTTAAGGTCCCTTCCAACTCTAACCATTCTATGATTCTGCAGATTCACAGGCAGAGAGCAAATGTGCCCGGGAGCTTGTGGGACGCTGCCTGGGCTCTGGCCATCCCTGGGGAGGCACGCAGAGATATCTCAAATCGTCCCACCGAGTGAGCTCCCCAGGCTCCTGGCAGGTTTCCTCCCTGCCCATATGACCCTGACTCATTTCAGGAGGTTGAAGAGCTGCAACAATTTTCATCCTGCCTCTGCCTTTGCTTTGGTCTGTCCCCAGGGAGAGCGGTGTGAGGCTGGACCGTGGTGCCAGCCCAGCAGGGTGGGAGCTGGGGGTGCTCCTCCTGCAGCCCTTTGCGGTGCAGCCCCTTCCCTTAGCACCTCTGCTGTACCTGCTTGGGCTGAACAGCCATTTACCTCCTTTTCCCAAGTCATTGTCTGCTGAGACACTGGCAGCAGCCCTCTGAAGACCATAAATGCTGCAAGGTCTGGAGTTACACCCAACCTGTCCCAAGGCGCTGATAAATTCTCTGTGACCACCACCCTGCACTTCACAACTCAGGTTTCAGGGCTGAAAAGTGCTGCTTCGGCTGTTCTGGGTATTACTGCAAATAGGAGGCTGGGAGTGCAAGCTAACCGGGCGTAAAGATTCAGAGGAGATAAACATTGGAAAATGTTCTTCCCCTCCTGGCACAGGTGAAATTCCCCCCAGACCTGTTCTGCTGCTGCCACTGTCCCCACATCCCTTGTACCCCAATGCCCTGCATCCAGACCTTAGGGTTTCCTCATTTCTGGCACTCTCTTTAGAAAAAAAAATAAAAAATACAAAATTCCAATCCAGTCCATGATTTCTGTGTTACTGTTTAGTCATATTGTAAAGGGGGTGGAAATCGGAAACTCTGATTCACCAGGATCTTTGCACAGAAACTTTACACGCTGGAACAATTAATTATCCATTAAAACCTTTGTCTGTGTGCATCTTATTGTTCCAGGCTCTTATTGAAGCCACTCAGCGAAACAATCGCTCTGCCAGCATTCGAGTGTGGTTAATCAACTAACAAGCTTATAAATACAATAGATACAGCAACACGTTGCTCCCCGAGAGCTCCGTTGCCGACGGGTCTCGAGCCACTTCAGAAAACGTGAAATTAGCCGTGGCTCTCGCCACTCTGCCGGCCCGTGAAGTGGCAGCTCTCCTTCCTACAGCTGGGAAGCTGGGCAAGACCGTGATGTTTGGAGGTGTGCCATTAAAACCCTTCCTCCTCCAAGCTCCGAGCATCCCGACTGCAAAGGGTGATGGAGGACACAACGCTGATGGGGACAGCAGCCTGCCCTGACACGGCGGATGCTTCGGGGCAATACAACCCTACAAGGTGGATTTAATGGGGCAAAGTTCTGCTGAGGAACTGGAAAAATTTCAAGTTTTTTGAGGTTAGAGGTGACTCTTCTGTCTTGGAAAGTTGTTTCTGCATCTGCTGGGTGGGCAAAGTCTGGGAAAGCGGCGTTTTAAGGGAAGCAGGTGGAGGCATGTGGTCTTTGAGGATATGTTAAATGGTAGAAATTTTCTCTCAGTTGTATTTAGGCCCTAATTACAGAAGCTGTAAAGGTATTTATTTCCTGACAATTAACGACAGACCAAGGAGAAAACTCTCTCACCAACGCTGTTACAAGTTACAATTACTTTTTTTTCTATTATGTTTATGTTTTCCTTGTAGCTTTCGGGAACTGCACATGGACACACGCACTCAGCCTCTCGAGCAGCCTTTGCTGAGGAGGATGGAGAAGGTCAGGAGACAAAGCCACAGAAGCTAGAGAGCTTGGAGCATGTGAAGAACAAAATATTTAGTTGTGCAAGTGGATGAAGGGGCCTTCAAGTGACCATCAGCCAAACTTTGAGCTTCCATTACAAATTTTTTGGGTCATGTCTCTAACTGGCCTTAGTGTGCTGATCGCCCTATGGCCTTCATGGGCCCACGGACCACTCTTCTACCCCGGCTGGGATGTGGGGGTGTGATGGACAAAGGCTGCTGGAAAAAAGGGACTCCAGAATATATAACACAGAAATGGCTGTGAGTTCCTCAAAGGCTCTCAGCCAACAGGATGGTCAAGGAAAATCTGATCAATAATAAATGAGGGATAAAGACCACTAAAGTTACCTCAGATTTAGGCTCCCCAAACCAAAACTTGTTGCTTGCATTTTTGCCACAAACTCCCCAGCATCTGCAGCGCTGGGAGAGCAGCAGAGATAAGAGCACCTGTCAGCTTGAAGAGGCTCAAAGAGATAAGCATCTCGCTTTGAACTAGCAGATAAACGTACAAGCTTGGAAGGATCTATCACCAGAGCATCAGAGCAAGCCTGGCCCTGAGCCTGGGACTTCAGACGTCTCTTTGGAGAAGCATCCATGGGCTGTCCCGCATCTTCCCTTCTGCCGCACCATCCTTCCCACCCCTGCCCTTCAACGGGGTCTGGGGCATAGCTCTGAGCACGACCAGGGTGTCAAGGCTCTCCCCACTTGTCTGGTCCCATCCCTCCTTTGGCTGTTGCCTCCCTTCCCTCTCCCATCACATGCCCTGTGTGTAAAAGTCAAAACTCATATTTAGGAGAAAAAGAAAAGTACAGGACTGACATCATTTGGGTCCTTCTCTGCTTGGAGCTGCTCGGTCTGGGACTTCATCAGCCAGAAGAAGCCTTAATCTTGCAGCCGGAGGGTCTGCCACCCTCCTTTCATGTCCCTTTGAAAGCTGCTAGGAAAAAAAAATCTCCAAAAATCCTTCTTTTTGCCCTGCACAGTGGTAAAGAGGGGACTTTGGTGTGGTGAGGTCTGGGCTATCAAGATCCCAGACAAGCCATGGGATCGTGACATAGACAGAGAGGGAAAAATTGGCATTCCCCTGTGCTCCTCTGCCTTCCAGCCCCGGCAGAGCCCTGGTCCATCACCTCTGCACCGGCCCCTTCAGCTCACGGGGATTTCTGTGCAGGGGGCAGGTTGCAGGTCTCGCTAGCTGTATAAATGAGCAAATAAAATGAACATTAACAACTTCTGCGCAGTTATCGCAGTTTCCTGTCCTAGATAATTACCTCATTTTGAGCGTAGCAATGGTGATTTGCTGTGTTTATACAGCAGAAAAGGTGAGTGGCACCGCGCCGTCAAAAATTATTGCCGGGACATAAAAATGTCTTCAGCTATTAAAGCGGTGACATTTCTATTTAAGTTTGCCGTTCTGCCCAGGTCGGAGGGAAAGCTTTTGGGGTTTAGCACCACAAGTTCCCCCCTCTCGCTTGGCAGTTTAGCCCCAAGCCTTGGGGATGGTGGCTCCTGTCCCCCAGGTCCCCACGGAGCACACAGACCCACGGGGGCTCGCTGGCAGAAGCTGGAACAGATTTGCTGACTCTGGGAGCATTTTGTGTCGATGTTTCAGCTCTGCTCCTTAATGAGGGAAGAAACACTTCTCCCTGAACCGCCCTTTCCTCCCCCCCCCCCCCCCCCCCCCCCCCATTTCCAGGCCAGGTGTAGACATGATTTATTGCATTGTTTAGTCATTATTCTCAGTTACCCAATTATGTTTTTTAAAGTTAAAAAATGCAAGAACTTTGTTGTGGCTGCATCTGGGGATTCTGCAGCATCTGGAAGATGGTAAGAAAAAAAAAAAAAAAGAAAAAACCAGAGGAAACCAAGAACAACAACACCAGCAGCTTCTTGTGTGCTACCTTTCAGCATATCTCCCCACTGGATCGCAGTTGGGGGGGTGGGGGGTGATAGTGCTCCCCTTGCCTTGACCCCACGCATTCCCCAGGCGGGTGCCAGAAGCCCAGGCTGACGGCAGTGGGGCTGCAAGAATCTGGTGCATTTGGTACTACTTAGCAAAAAGCTTCTGTGATTGCATAAAGCCAGAATAATCACCAGTGAGATTTCACCACAAGACAGATAACGCTTGGCTCTGCTGACTCTAACGCTTCCCAAACGTAACTTTTCTAGCTCTGCCATACCAAGCCATAGACACTGAGTTTTACCTGCAAGGATGGCTTACATTGGGATGGCTGAAGACAGCAGAGCCTCCAGCTTCCCACCGTGTCCCTCCATTTACAGAGCACGGCCTTAGAGTAGCCAGTTCCCAAAGGAGGATGACCTTGGAAAGGCTTTCTGTAAGCTCAGCCCTTGAACGGTTGGCTCTGGGGAGGCTCAGATGTCCATAACCTCAGGACACCATTCTTCCCCAAGTTATTCCACTCCTGGTTGAAACCAGATCTCTAAATTTTCACAGGGCTGGGGCTGGAAGGGATTAGCAGTCTCCCTACATGTAGCATGGGTGGCATCATGACATCTGGTGGCTCCACAAGCCTGTTCCCTTGTGCATTTAGTTGACAGTGTTCCATCACAGCTCCTGCCGCACCGTAACTCCTCCTGGACTGGAATATTCCTCTAACGTCTTGGCTGAGGGCCTTAAAGTTTTTTTTTAAAGATTTCCAAATCCTAAAGCTAAAGCAACTGCTAAATCCACATTTAGTTAAACAGGGAATTGCAGCTGGATCCCAACTCTTGCACATCCTTATCCCAACTCCAAAGAAGCAGATATGCCTCTGCTGGGCTGCAATCCATGGATCCTCACTGGGATGTGAGTGCCTCATCCTACCGTGCAGGGGATGCCTGGAGAACCAGCTCAGTGTGCTCATTGCAAAAGGTTTTCTTTTCTTCCATGGTAAAAGCATTGGGAGGTGGAATTACAGATTGAATTGGAATTCAATCTGTATTCAAAGTGGGATTACAGATGGAAACAGATCCCTAAAGTCTGTCCAACTGGGAGAGAGACCCTGTTGCTCTAACTAGTGCAATGGTAAGAATGTTGGCCCTTCGTTCTACACTTCATATTTAAAATCCAGCAGAGAAAAGAACAAATAAAACTATTTCAAATGTGCACTGAGGGTCAGAAGCTGACACCAGTATTTCAGAGGTACCTCAAGACCCTGGACCCTCATCTCAGCCCCAGTAGCACTGGCTGAGCATCACCCTGGCTCTGCCACAGATATTTGGGGCATAGAGCCGGGGTCAGAGGAACCACCCGGGCCAAGCGAAGGCATGGCAGAAGAGCTGCCCAGAGCTGCTGGCACCATGGCTCACCTGCCAGGCTGCCCATCTTCAGCCTGCGATGCTGCTCACACAGACTGACCAATGAGGGGTCTCTCTATCCTGCTTTTAAAAGCAGCTGAAGTCGCACAGGCAATGGGTAAGATAGTCTGGAAGGGAGAATAATGGAACTGATTTGCTCGTGGTGGTATTTTTGCCTCTAATTGTCCCACAGGCAGCATGTGGCATTCTTGCTGCTCAGGCTTTCCTTGGGTGCCTGACTATTTTTGCCCGTTTGCTGATGCACAGATTCCACCCTGCCGGTTTCCAGGCCAGGTCCCAGCACACGCCAGAGCTTTCCACCCCTTCCCTGCACTTTTCTTCTTCCCAGCCCAGTCCCTACCTGCCTCTTTTTCTGATTTTTTCCCCCTGGGCTACCCCTCAACGTGATGGCAAACACTTGGAGAGCTGCAAGAGGAGGAGGAGCCCTGGCCGGCCGGCTCCCACCGCCTCTGATGCCCTCTCCAACACCTCCACATCAGTTAGTGTCCAATCTTCTGGTGTTTTCCATGCCAGCAATGGGGTGAAACGCAGGCTACTGCTAACACAGAGAGGTTTTGAGAGCGTTCCTTGCCAGTGTGAGGCTTTGGTTAAACAGCATCTTAGATTAACGTGTTTGGGGTGGCATGGAAATGTGGGTTTTTTTCAGATTCTGTGCCTGCCCTAGCTCTCGGCATGCTCTGCTTCCCTTGTCATCGCCCTGGTGAGCTGAAAATGTCACCCCTGCCACTGAAAACATGTGTGCCTGCAGAGCCAAATGAAGCACCTAATTAGGAGGGAAAAAAGATGGGGTTTTCTTTCCTGCCTAACCACGTCGTACCCCTGGAAGCCAGCAATTGATCAGCCCTGTCGATACATGCAGAGCCCAGCGTTTTGGTTCACAGCCTCTTTACAATGGTAAATGGGCTAAAACTAAATAAAAGGACCCTAAATCATCTAAATTAAAGCTCTGAGGACAGTGCAGTGCCACAGTCTCATAGCAAATAATCACAATACCGTGGCTTTTTTTTTTGAGCCCTGATGCTGAATTTTGGCAAAGACCCATTTCTCTTGGGTTAGCGAGGAAGGGAGCCGGGTCAGGGAACTCCTTGGATGCCACACTCTGGGAGCTGAACAACAGAGGCTGGTGGGAGTCTGAGGTGGATTCAATGTTGTCCTTATCACACTCCAAGTGGCAGGAATCTCCCGGCCTTGGTCTCATTTGGTGAACCACGACAAGACCCTTAATTTGCCTCCCATGGCATTCGCCTACCACTAGTGATTGCAATAGAGATGAGCTTTTTTCTCTCGATACATTGGACATCCTTTACCCTGCAGAAGGGTGAAATACTCTTGCTGTAACCTGCACTACGCTGAAATGACCCTGTGGCAGGGGTGGGTTTGTGTGTCTGTCTGTCTGTGTCCTCTTGCTTTACATGTGGCTGCTCCTGCGAGAAGGGCACAAGCCAACTGGCACCAGCTGCCCCCCATCATGTAATCAGGGGATGAGCTGATGAGCATCAGGTCACAGATGGGAAGAAGAGATGTGGCAAAACAGTGAACTCTACAAATATTCCCCTGGAGATAAAACCACCAGAAGAACAGTCTGCTTTGGGGAATCACAGTCAGCAGCCTCCCTTTGTGGCTACCTTTTCCTTCCAGCATCCCAGACCCATCCCTCCTCTGGCAGCGAGGTGAGAAATAATTTCAATAATGTCAAATCTAGCCCTCCTTTAAACATATTTCAAATCCAGGACAATTTCTTTCCCTCCTCTCTGAGGGATAAGCTGTACCCATTTCTGAATGTTCATGTAGACTTTGTGAATGGCAGCAGAAACTCTGACCCTAAACTGAAAATATTCCCATCTATGCAATCCACAGTTCCCCCAAGGAACTGATGCAACCATTTCTTACTCATTCCCCAATTACCTTATTACTCCTGCAAGAGCTGGAAAGCCTGTCCTTTCAGGAACGTTGGCCAATCCCCATCCTGAGGGAAAGTCCTCAGGGGATTCTCAGTGTCAGGCATTTTCCCTCAATTTGGTAATTCTCTACTAAATGGGGTTTCTTTCAGGTGCTATTTATGCAGGAACAAAAATGTTCATTATGCTCATCACTGAGATGAGAGATAAAACGTTACCTAGGAAATACAGATTTTGCAATGACATATCAGACCTTCAAGCTCATGTTTCTGCAGAGAAACGGGGACCGTGCACATGTAACATGTACAGAGGTGGCATCACCTTTAAATTGAATTTCTTCTGTCTTTCCCTCAAAAGACAGGCTTCTGCACCAAGTGCCACTTCACAAACTAAAAAAAATTTCAAAATACCTCCAGCTTTGACTGCTTTTTGCTTAATTTGTAACACAGGGTTTGATTTATTAGGTACTGAGCTACTGGCCGTGGTGAACCTCTGGGAGATGTAGTTGCCCTGGAGGTCTCCTGGCCGGGAGGAGCCTCTGTGGTCGGACGGAGGGAGGCACCCGGGGCGGGGGGGGGGACACAAGGTTTCACAGTTGTCCAAGAACATCTGATGACACGAAGCGATAAAAGAGAGGGGTTGCTCAAGGGGCTTGGAGAGGAGTTGTGAAATTAAATCCAGCAAAAGCAAATTAGGAATAAATGTTAAGGGGAAAAAAATTCCTTCTGATTATTCTTGTTGAACTGGAATCAGACACAGACTGTGCCAGAGGATGCCTTGGACAAAGGGGAACAGTTTAAGAGTGGCTTTCGGACTTGCCTGGTTAACGCTGAGAGACGTTGTGCTGTTTATAGTCTGCAGATCAATTTGGGAAGAGGGTGGGATGGTGTGGGTGTCCCTGGATCTTCTCCTGCCCCTGAGATGGACTCAGTGTAGCCCAGGGATACTCAGATGCAGCTGTAGGACAGACATCCCCTGCCATAAAATGTCAAAGCTCCTGGGAAGGCATCCCTGGCACAAAGTCCCCTCTGGAGCCTAGCCTCCAGCCAGCCCTGCCAAACTTCCAGCATTTTCAAGGTGTTGCTGCTTGGGATGTCTGTGTGGGTTTTGGGTGTCTCCAGAGATGGAGACTCCACCACCTCTCTGGACAGCCTGTTCCAGGGCTCTGCCACCCTCAAAGTAAAGAAGTTCTTCCTTGTGTTTAGATGGAGTTTCTTATGTTTCAGTTTGTGCCCATTTCCTCTTGTCCTGTCACTGGGCACCACTGAAAAAAGACCAGCCCCGTCCTCCTGATACCCACCCTTTAAGTATTTATAAGCATTGATAAGATCTCCCTCAGTCTCCTCCAGACTAAAAAGAACCAAGTCCTTCAACCTTTCCTCCTGAGAGAGGAAAGTCCCTTCATTATCAGGGGTGAATGGACAGACAGATGTGTAAGGGATTTCTTTTTTTTTCTTTCTTTTTTTTTTTTTTTTTCTGCTGCTTTAACTGGTTTTTGAAGGGCTCCTCACAATTGCAACAAAGCAGCCCAAGATTCAGCCTGGTCACAGCCCTGGGGACAAGGAGAAACCCTGTCTTCTCTGCATCGACCCAGGCAGAGCACAGAAAGCTGTGGACTTCTCCAATTTCCTTAGGCTTGTCCCCCCACCCCTTCTGTTCTCGAGGAAAAAGAGGTGGGTGGAAGGAGAAATGCTTTAAAACACCACCGCCACAAGGAAATGAGGTGGGAGGAAAATAGGAGCTAGTCACTTGTTAGGAGAAATCCAAAATAAATGGGATGCCGTCCAGACTCTTCAAACCAGAAATGTGATGTAATTTTCCTTTCCAGCGACGTGCAGGCTCCCTCTCCCCAGCAAGAGCTCCCCGCTCAGCAGTGACCTCTCGGCCCCTGGTCCTGGGACCACCCCCATCTGCCTCAATCCCTATTATAAATCGAATTATATCGAGTCCCTTTGTGGCAAATCCAGGGGAAGGAGCTGCCGTGGATGATTTCAACTGTTAACTCTGCTGATGGGGGTGCAGAGGAGGAGCGAAGAGGGGGTGATTTCCCCATCACCTCAGGACTCCTTGTTCTTGGTGTCTGCAAACGGGAGCTAACGGGGCTGTCGTGCTCCTGCTGCAGGTGAGAGTGGGTCTGGCAAAGGGCCCCCACCCCTCTGCACAGAAAGATAACATACGGAATAGCTGTGCTTTATTTTTCTTAAGAACAAGGAGTGCAAATAGTAATTGTCTTGCATTGTGCAAATAGCAGAACAAACAAAATCCTCAACTTGATAGGAGTACGGGTTGTTGTAACTAGGAAGAAAAAAAATGATCAAAAACATGTCACACAGGAAAAAGGGTTTCCATTCACAAAGAAATCATTATGGTTAATTTAATTCATTGTAGCATTTAATATAGAAAAGCTTTTCTACAGAGACTGGGAAAAAAGCCAACATTTATATATAAATGGGTTTTATTTTAAAAGCTAATGCAGTGGGCAGGATGCTTCAGGGTTATTTTCTCTCCCTCTTTCTTTCAGCGCATATGCAAAGCTGGTATTGTATCCAAAAAACAAGGAATTTGCTGCTATCTAAAGTTTACAAATTGCTTTTTTTCAAAAGCACAATTTCATATTCCTTAGAAATGTAAATGACGAGGTTTTTATCTCCTCGCTTTCCTTTCTTTCTATTTTTTTTTTTTTAAAGTTACTTATATTAGTATCCAAGGCACTGATTTGCAGAATGGGCTTTAAATATCCTCCCACTGTAATCAGCGCAGACATCGGCTGCCATTCATGCGAACGCTTGACAGCATCAGCTCTTAAAAAGAGATGCATTTTCCAAAAATGGCTGGAAAGCAGTTAACCTGAGCGCGTTCCTGGAGCGCGCCGGGGAAGGGCATTTGCCATCCGAGAGCTATAACAAGAATCAGCTGTATTTGTGCAAGGGACAGATGGTTAGTGAGTAACCGGTCTGATCAAATACCTTCAGCCATAAAATTGCAGGGGAAGGAAACATATGGTGTTACCCACTTGTGCCTTCCCGTGTGCTGGATGGGCAGATACCTCCAGCGCTGAAAATGCTGAGGCATGGGCTTGGGTTTACTCGTGTGAGCAGCTCCTTGGATCCGCACGCAGAAAACAGCGAGTGCTGGGAGCTGGGGTCAGGTCACACGGGTTTCATCCATCAAAGGCACAAGCAGAGCCTCCCCCCTCCCGCGGTGCTGCCTCCAAGGCTCTGTGCCCCCAGCAGTTGCCAGCCAAGCCAGCCCGGCCATCAGTGCATGGTCTAATTGCTGCTTCGTGGTCATTCTGGGACGTGGACCTGCGTTTGAGGTGGAGCTGGGCTGGGAAGCCTTGCTGAGCTGGCTCTGCTCCCTCTCACGCCAGAGAAGCACCGGGTGAAGCCCTCTTGAGTGGCAGCTCCTCCATGCCCCCAGGCAGTCTTCTCTGTGCTTTGTCAGCCTTCTTGGTACAAAGCTGTCATTTAAGCCCAGGTCCACTATTTCCAGGTCAGCAATGGTTAGAATGATTCACTCCCTTTCTCTTTCAGTCTTCCTTTATGTGTTTGAAGACCACCATCTCATCTTCCCTCAAACTTCTCCTCTCTAGACAAAATAGACCCATATATTTCAGCAAAGGTGATGTTTCTGAGACCTGATGGCTCTCGCTGGTCTCTCCTTGACGCAATCTGCATCCTCTTCACCCCAGCAGGTGACTGGCAGAGGTGGCAACTCAGCCCTTAAAGGTCCTTGCCACCTCTGCATCTCCTGCCAGGACAGGATCCCTGTTGGAACTTGATTTTCCTTCCCTTCCTCTAAGATATTCCATTAGGGGATGCCAAACTATTCCCAAATATCATCAAACGCAGCCACATCACATCTGTGGAGCAGGGAAAATTATCCCACTGAGGAAGCAGCTCAGCAGAAAACCAAGCAACAGCAAAGGGAAACAACCTGACCAAGGTCACCCAGAAGTGGGGGATGCCAGCCAGTGCGCTCCTAAAGCAACCCCCACGTTCATATACACCTCTAATCATCCCTTTGCAGAAATAGCTTTTTCCTTTGTAAAATGCCAACTGCTATTAAATCCCTCTCCGGACTTCTTAGCCCTGAAATTGCATATGTTACCCTCTACTGGTGCTTGGGGCTTTGTTCTGGTTGTATCAGCTGGCAAGACAATTCTCCTCATTTGGAAGCATTTGCATAAAGCCAACGTTGATTGCTGATGAGTTTAGTCTCCGCTGCGACTCCGACTTGAGCACCTGTTCTTCAGGCCTGGGCTTGTTTCTGCTGCAGTCAAAGGCAGCTTGGCCATTAACTTCAAAGCAGGCAGGATAGGGCCCTCTATCAAAGCAGGCGAAATGCAAAGTTTGGAAAGCGCGCTGGAACCGCTACGTTTTAACCCAGATGCCTGATTTATTACCCACAACGTCTGCAAGTGTTCAGGATCGGAGTTCCTGTTCAGACCTATACTGTTCTATGCCAGTAGCTTTGGCTTTTCAGCAAGAAAGCTTTCTCACTGGATTATGCAAATACTCGGTGCGTTGTCATTCTCTGTTTGTGTTAAGTTCACCTACCCTCTGGTTTGATTAATATACCCTCTCCCCCACATGCTTGCTCTCGTATGTTTATTTTAGGGATGGGCAAATGAGCTGGGAATAAGAAAAATGAAATTGAACCTTCACCCAAAACTTGAAGTGGGTGGTTTGGAAAAAAAAAAAAAAACAAAAAAAACCCAAGCAAACCAACACAACAGAATGAATAAGTCTTTGAACCACACAAATAGTTCCCTTGTTGGTGCAGGAGAGGCAGGCTGGGCCCCAAAATGATGAAATACCATGTCCTTTTCTTTTTCCAGAAGCAGTCCATCCAGCTCGCCCCAGCTCCTACCCCCAGGCCAGTCTCTTGCAGTGGGATTGGTGTTGGTGGTGGTGGGGGGATGCAACCGGCTCTGGTTTGAGCCCAAAGCGATGCAGACCCGAGCACGGTGCACGAGCTCCTGCTTCGGCTGCAGCCCCAGGATGCAGTTTCAGGGCACGCACAGCCAGCGATGCTGTGCTGTGGCTCAGCTCAGGCAACGCCATAGAGAGCCCAGTCTCTTGGGATTGATGCCAAGCAACCCCAAGAGCCCAAAATGGCTTGGAGAAACACCTCAGATGCCCTGAGTAGCGCAGGACCGCTGCAGGAGGGACTGGCGAGTTCATCAGGGCCACGCTGGGTTGGCCAGGTACCAGTGCTGGCCTGGGGACACCACGGGATGGGGATTTCGGGGTTGCTGCAGAGCACAGCGGTCTGGTTTTCCCCTAAGCAAGGCCACCTTGCAAAGAGACGGGCAGGCCTTGAAGGGAGACAGAAGGAACCCGGTGCCAGGGCTGAAAAGGCTTGGTCCCATCCGGGGCTTTGAGCGTGGAGCCCGTGGCAGGGACCAGCGCCGTCCCGGCCGGAGCTGGGAGCTGCTGGAGGGGATGGAGCGGGGACGCGCGCGCGCTGCGGGTGCCTGGCGGCTTGCCAAGTCGCCGGTCACATCTCCCGCTTTAAATCGCGCTGTGATTTGTTTGGAAGAACCTGTCAGAGGCTGGCAGGTTTCCCACCGCTGATGAAAGGAGCTAAGGATGTCTGAGAGCTTCACAAGGTGATACAGCCATTAAGGCATCATGACAGACTCAGCGCAGAGGCACTAAAAACACACCGAGATTGGCAGCTCCGGTGCCTGAAACTAAACAAGAGATGCAAAATAAACTGAAGGGTGTGCGCCGGTGTGTGTGAGCACGCTCGCGTGTGTGCGCGTGCGTGCTCGGGAAGCCAGCATCCCTTCTCTTCTCACTTCCCCTGACAGCTCTGAACTTGAAGTAAGATGTAAGCAAACAGAAAGGGTGCAAGCCTTCCCTTGTGGGCCCGTTCATGAATTATAAAGTGCCATTCACAGACGCGCTTTTATTCTCTTTTAAATGAATTTTGCCCTGCTGAAAGGTGGGCTGTCAGCCGTGGAGAAGGAAGCCCTCTGTTTATCCCCGGTGCAGGTACAGCCCAGGTGAAGGGGTTGCAAACTCCCCTCCCCATCTCCTGCTTGTCACAGCAGCAGTGTCCCCGGAGGGCACCAGCACCTGGCTGTGCCTGGGGACCCAGACCTGTCCCCGCAGTGCAGGGACACAGGGTGCAGCTCAAGCTAGCTGCTTGGGAGATCATTCCCCCACCAACATAAGCAACAGTGGCCAAGACACAGGCTCAAGAGCTTTGACACGTGTTGTGGAATCATAGAATCATAGACTGGTTTGGGTTGGAAGGGACCTTAAAGATGATCCAGTTCCAACCCTCCTTGCCATGGGCAGGGACACCTCCCACCAGACCAGGTTGCTCAAAGCCCCATCCAGCCTGGCCTTGAACCCCTCCAGGGATGGAGCATCCACAGCTTCTCCAGGCAGCCTGTTCCAGTGTCTCCAATGAATGGGGCTGACTTAGTAGAGGGTCCCACCACTCTCTTGTTTTGCTGTGAATGGCATCTCTGGAAACCAAAGGAAGGAGCAAAGCCCACAGGTTACTCTCTTTCTCCTCATCACATCTCAGATCTGCGCTCAAGAGCCCTCTCTTGCTGCACAAAGCGAAGCTTTGCTCCTGGCCATTGTCGTTTCAGGGGTGTGAGGTCCATGGTGAGGCTGTGAGTGGTGAGGAACATCCCGGCCCTGGAGAATTCAGTGAGAGAAAGGAGAAAACACAATGACTGGGGGAAATCCAGTGCCATTGATCTCCAGCATCCTGAATGAGGACACTACGACAGGGGCTTGGCAATTAGGTTGTTATTGTTTGTTTAAGGAGATAAATTAATCCTTTTTCTTTGTCTTCTGGACTTCCAGCTGATAGAGAGGGCACTTAAGCATTCTGGCTTTTATCTGTACTTTTGCAACCTAAACACCTCCTAGGTGTGGGAATAAGTGGAGCCTATCTGGTCACCATCTCCAAGGAGGAAGAGATCTCAGAAAAGCTCTGGGGATCCTGAGCACCAGACGCAGGCCTGCACCAAGGCTGTCCAGGTGGAGCAGCTCTGTCCCCAGCCCCGCGTCCCTGTGCCATGCCATGGGTGATGGGCAACGCCTCCTCCTCCTCGTGCCCTCACAGGGAGCAGGCACATGGAGAGGACCGAGAGCTCATGTCACTTTTATACTATACTAAACATCTCACTGTGGGCCATGTTTGTCGTCTGAGAGGTCATCCTTATTCACTGGAACAAAGTTCTTTGCTTAAGCAATATCCTGCAATGGTGAACTTTCTGTGTAATGCTAAAATGCCAGGTCCTCCTTCTGCCTGGAGTGGCTTCCCTTTTAATTTCATTGAGTGCTCCCTCACCGTTGAATTAGATGAAAGGTGAAGTGAAACCCGGCTGACGTCCTTAGCCTCATTTATCTTTTATCCTGGCAGCACATTTGCTCTTGCACCTTCTCTCTTTGGGAGGTCTCTGCTTTTAACCTCTGCTGCTCTGGCTCCTGCACCCACACACACCTCTGGGTGCCCTCGGACTGTGCCGTGAACCGCTAGGCTGGGGTGAGCCCGTGGATCGTTAGCCTGCAAGATTAAAAGATATTAGGATAGGGTTTCCTGCAGCAGAATGGGCAGCTGGGCTCCAGGCTGAGAGCTCCTGAAGACCTCATCTTGGTGGCTCTTGGGGAGACAGCGGGAAGAAAACCCATCTCCCCAAAACAAACCAAGCTGTTACTCTCACAAGACTTTTCCTGTTCAAATGAATTATGAATGCAGATCCTAATTGTTTCAGGTGGGGTTTGGACAAAAAAATCTGCTCCTCGTCCTGTGTCAGGTCATGCTGGTGGCACCTGGAGTATCTCTTGGCCCGCCCAGGCCTGGGGGATGCATGTGGCTGCACCCGCTTTCCCCAGGGACCCAGCTCGAGGCACACTGACCTGATGCTCTGATTAAATGGTTTGAAACACGTTTCCCAATCCTCCCACAAAGCAGTCACCTTGTGCAAGTGCAGACAGCCAGGAAGCACGGGATGGTGGGAGCGATGTGGGGAGATGGGAGCGATGTGGGGAGATGGGAGCGATGTGGAGAGATGGGAGCGATGTGGGGAGATGGGAATGATGTGGGGAGATGGGAATGATGTGGGGAGATGGGCACAGGGCTCTGAGGCAGGAAAGGGAAAACATGTTCCCACTCCCCTCAGGCAGACGGGTTGGCTCCACTTCCCCTGACCCGTCCTGGGGCAGCCAATAAAGGGGGAATTACAGGGCTAAAGTGCCACACTACTCAAAGAGGAAGCATTAGCTGAACATTCCTGGCCCACAACCCCCCAGCCATAATTAATAAACTCAAAGGAAATTAAACCACGAGAACAGAAAACTCGAAACAACAAAACAAACAGAACCAACCCAAACTGTATCACGTGAGGCACGAGGGGGGAAGCAGGCACCGACAGCCCAGCGAGACCGTCAGAGGTAATTGCAGTCACAGGGCGAGAGGCTAAAACAGCATGAAATGAATCAGTTTAACAGATATTAAATTTGCAAGCCCCGGGCGACAGGACTCCATTCAGTTTATTTGCATTAATCAGGTCAGGGGAGTAACCTTGGTTTTTTCTTCCAGGAGATATCATCAGCCTTTATTTGTTTCTCATGTGAAAGTATCACAACGGATAAACACAACCTGGGAGAGGGCTGTGAAACCTGTGCTGCATCTCACTCTTGCTGGGAAGACCAGCTCAACCTCTGCCTAACTAAGCCGTGGCTTGCTGGTGCCATGGGCATGGTCTGGCCCAGCCTCGGGAAGGTAGCTTGGCCACACTCCATGCCCTAGTAGGCACCAAAGGACTATATTGTGGCAGGACCTCTCACAAAACCAGAGGAGCTTGTAATATTGAGTCAGAGTGAGTAAGTAGCCACTACACCTGCAAAGAAATAGCTTCTCACCTGCTGATGCCTCTCAGGTCCTGCTTGCTGCACCCAGGCAGGATTGGGCATAAGAGAAGTTTCTTCAGCCCAGCAAGTTCTTGAACAAAATAAAACCTCCGAGGGCTTCCTGCAAAGTCAGGAAGAAGCAAGGCTGTATCAGTGCCATGGGAGAACCACATAAGCAAGTGACTCCATCATTTATGGAGAGCTGTGCTTGTTGTAGTATATAAGGTAACGACTCCGATGAGACCTCATGCCTCTGGTACCGCCTGAGGTGGAAGGGAAGAGCTGCTCCTTTGAAATGATGCTCCAAGAGCATCAGCCTTTGTGCCATGTTGAGGTTAGACTGTGTTGGTTTAGGGGGAGCGTTGACAGTCAGATCTACACCTCATCAGCCACAAACAGCAGTCACAGGGTGATGATGGTTCTCCAGGACACGTAGACTGTGGTCAGCCTGTGCAAACAATGGCACCGGCAGGGCATGGGAACAGCAAAGCCACACGGTGTCATGGGAGGGGGTGTCTGCCCCCCTCCCCAGCTATCCCCATACTCACTGGGTCAGCATTTCACTCAGATGTTCCCACTGGGGAACCTGCAAAGATGGTCTGTGCCAAGGCTGTCAGGTGTAAGGTCCCCAGCAGGCAGCCGTGGTGGGGTTGGGGTAGGTGCAGGAGGGAGCATGTCCTGGCAGCTCCTTGGGGTACCTGGGGCTGCTCCCAACTGGTCAGAGGCAGAATTTTGACAGCAGCCAGGCTGCCTTTGAAAGTCACCAGTCTCCCTGTCCTTCTTTCAGCTCCTAAGGTTAATGTTTCAGTTTACACGACAGCTCTTTTCCTAACTCACTGGCAGGCAGGGCGGTGACCCGTCCCCAGACGTGTCAAGATGCATCCTGTGGACATGGTCACACACCTCCTTTTCCCCAGCTCCTCTAGATGGATGCTTGACACCTGCAGGAAGTTTCCCAGTAGCAGGCAGGCAGTTTGTCCCCCTCATACAGGTTTCCATATCGAAAGCCTGTGTTATATGTCCGTGCACGTGTGTGCGTGTGCTGTCTGGGCCTGCCAGGGAATTATACTTGATGTTATCTGAGACGGTTCAGCCTTTCTCAGGAATCACATTAAGGGTAAATTTAGCTCACTGTGTGTGTGTACATGTGTCAGGGAGACAGACAGCATGTGATGGTGTGTGCCTCCATGCTTATACCCACCGCTTCATAAGCTGAGATGAAGTTGACATCTACCCCGAGGGGTATGTTTGAAGAAATAAGAATATCATTTTCTGAGTGATATGGATTTGAGAGTCATAAAGAGGAGCGGAGGGCTCTGGCATACAGACCAAAAGCAAAGGGAGCTCCAGTGTGGAAAGATGCACTGCACGGGGGTGGCAGGGAGGATGGATTTGTCACATGTCATGTAAAAGTCCTCTTCCGTGCAGTATTTGAAAGGCCTGTCAGGCACGCACTGCTAGCCCTGCGGGTCCACCGTGGAGACAGCGCATGCTCATGAGTGGAAACGAGGATCGTGGGTCTGTTTTGGGATCCTTCTTGCCTTTTTTGGGGGAGTGGTGCTGTCTGCTCTCAGCCCTCCCCTGGACAGAGAGCAAGAAATAGGTTTCTCAGATGCATCTGCTTCACATTTTTGCCTCTTTGTATGACCCTCAGTAGCTGCCCCAGCCCTTCCCCAGCAGGATGCTGGTGGGTACAGGTGGAGGAGAGAAGTGCTGATGGGATAAGGAGCCCCAGAAGAGCGAGGGACCCCTCTTCCCACAGATCTCCTCCAGCATCCAAGATGCTGCACGCCCAGCCTGGCCACCAGCGCTGGAGAGGGCTTTTCAGTGCTTGGGGTACGGAGGTGAAGGCAGGGCACTTGTGTAATCGGGTAATAGCTCTTCCCACCCCCCTTTGCACACCCTGTTTGGTGAGGAGGAGGCTGGGGATGCTGCGGGAGGAGGGGGCACTGGATCTGCCATCTCAGCTCCTCCACCCCAGCAGCTGCTTCCTCGCACTTCTGCCAGCTGCCGAGCTCCCCGCTGCAGAGCTTTGTCTCCAAGCAGGGGATTATAATACATCTCATTTAGGCACTCCAGCATAATCTACTTGGCTTCTGCACATCAATACATCCTGCATTAGGTTCCCCACTCATTTTATTATTTTACAAACAGTCCTTTCTCCTGTGCGGGCTGTTACGGAGCTAAGGAGGGTTGTTGCATTTGGATGGAGAAATTTGGATGGTCTTAGTTTAGGCCACCAGTGAATTGGGTTGGGGCTCATCATCACCTTTATTTGTACATTTAAACAATAATGACTTGGTAAGTAGCTGGGTGCCTGGCCTGGAGGAATGGAAGCCACAGGCACAGACAGTGGCCCAGCTGTGATTTAGTGAGGGTGTTAGGAAGCAGGTTTGGGCTGCTTTTTACGCTAACATACTTTTAACCACTGCTCCCACCTGAATATCACAAAATAACTGGTTGTCTCCTTCAAAGAAGAAGAAAGAAAGAAAAAAATATTTCATTCTTCCCGGTTGCAAAGAAGACTCTAGGGACACAATCTAGATTTCCATTTGTATGTGCTATTATTTCAGTCATTGCCTTCCATTTCCTACAATTTGATTGTAGGCTTCCCTAGTTTCGGTGACCTGGAATTGGCTGGCAATCTAAACCTTGCTGTGCTGCCAAGGAAAGTGTTCAGCAATACAGCACACGGCTGCTCTCCCCGGGCAGAGACTGGTGCTGCTGCCCAGCAGGGACAAATGTAAGTGCCTCATCCAAAGGTGCCGAATCATAAGGAGCCCAGTGCTTGGTGACTTGTAGGTGACATAGTGAGATGCATCCTGAGATCTTCAGCAGAGCCCAGAACACCAAATCGGCCCTTGGGTGAGAAACGCCTCTGGGGTACTGAGTAAAGCGCCCACAGAGCTGGATGATGGATGACTCTGCTCTGGAGGTGAGGAAGAAACCTCCTACTCGTGTCCGCCGGGGCCTGGGTAGAACCTTCCTGACCTTATAACCTGCACACAAAATCTTCATCTGGTCAACCACAAGACATTTTCCACATGTCTCTGACAGCAGAGGAGGGGAAACCCCCAAAAAGATGACAGTAATTCCAGTAGGGACCAGCGAGGCTGGGCAGAAGGTGCAGCCACGTGGGCAACCCACTGTGCCTGGCCTCAGTGGCACCATCTGACTCACTTCTCTCCACGGGCAGGACCAACCCTGCCTTCAAAGCTTTGTCAGTGGCTCAGGGATGTAGCCCCAGCCAGCGTTTCAATGATTTGCAAGCTGAACAGGCAGTCGCTATTCAATTGATTTGGTGCAGAAAGGGATTTGCACGAAGTCCTTTTGCAAGATGGATCATTCCTGCAAAGTCTTATTTAAATCCAAACAAGCAAAACAACCCTCCTTATTCAGGGCTGGTGACGCTTATTTGTTTATCCCCTATGAAATGCATGCATTTGGGACATATGTGTATGCGTATCTCTGTAAAGGAAAAAGAAGAATTCATGTTCCTAAAGAGAAGCTGGTTTCTACAGTAAAGGGCTGCTTGTGATGGGCTACACACATGCCAAAGCCTGTAGCTTTGATGGTGCTACTTCCAATATGAGAGCCGAAAATAGCTCAAAAAGTGGAGAATAGAATCGAATAAAATAGAATATTTCAGACCGCATGCTAGTTTATATGTGGAGAAACTAAAACGCACAAACATGAATGCTGTCTTCAAAGTGTACCATGAGTCATGCTAGATGGAAGAAGAGTTAAAATGCAATTTTGACTCACAGTCCCTTAGTCTAGGGTCTGAACTCCAGTTTTTAGCCTGGATTCCCATGAAAAGAAGGCTTGGGCAATCATGCTGTCTGCCACGATACCATCTACTGCCTCCCACCCTGTTTCTTTCCCCAGCAATTTTGGAAGATATTGGCCAATCTCAGTGGAAAAAAAAAAAAAAAAACCCTAAAAAAAAAAATGTCAGAGCTGCAAACTGCAGGAGATCAGTCTTTATCAGTTCCTATGGACCTGTGTCTTTCTTTCCAGTATCGAGTGTGCCTTTTCAAACAGGAGAAACTAAAATACTGCCTTGGAACAAGGCTAGTGGGCACCAGTATCACAGACATTGCATTTATATAATTATCAGGATCTCTGGGGCTTTATATAAAATTAAAATTACACCCAGGCAGCAGCATGATCTGCACATCCCAGGTCAAGCTGTGGGAACTGCAGGGTCTTTCAGCTAACACTTATTTGACTTAGCAGGTTTTCCATGGTGAAGAGAACCTGCTTTCGTCAATGCCATGGGAAACTGGAGAGACAACTTCCAGAAGAAAGCACGATCCAGGAGAAGGTGAGGGAAAACAAAATCTGTGCCCATCCTCTCTCCTGTTGCCCTTCCCTCTGCCTTTGCAGCACTTTCCTAACTTGAAGTCTTTCCTCCTGATGCTCTTCCTCACCTCTGGCAGTGCTGCAGCCTCCCTTTCTCTCCACCTTTCCTCCCCGCTGCTAACAAGTATCCTGGTCCTGCTGAGCCTTGGTCCTGACTATCCTGACTCGACTTTGGGCTATCACAAAGGCTCGGGGTTTCGCTTGGGACCACTGCTCTGCACAGCATCCTTGCCCGGTCACAACCTGCCTCCCGCCGCCGCGGCAGATGCTCTGGCTCTCGACCGTCGGGAGAGCAGGCGAGGGCATTTTGGTTTCTTGCCCAGACTCCTCACACCACTACACTCCTAATGATGAGGAAAAAAAAACGAAGACGAGCACAGCCACCCCAGGCCTAAATATCAAAGGAAAAAGAAAAAAAAAGAAAAAAAAAAAGTGGTTTGAACCCGATCCATGCCAGCAAAGACTAGAAAGCAGCCAGAAAGGCAAGTTCAGACCTTGATGCTAACTTTTCAAGGTTTGAGAGTTACTGTAAGTCGGGACTAGTGGGAAAATGAGAAATGGAGCCACGCTTGTCTAGACCTTGTTGGCGTTCACATCTGAAGAGTCAGTTCAGCTCTAACCTGCTAGTTAGCAGAAACTGCCCCATCCAGCACGTGATGTGTGAGAAAACACGTGCCTGTGTTGTGGGGCTCTGACAATTTGGAAACGAGCTGGGTCTGCAAATAGAAGTAGTAGGTGAATAAAGAGGCTACTTGGTGCATCTGTGTCTGTAAGCTCTCAGGTAGGGAGTTTTTTCGGACGGTATCTTTTGTCCGGTCCTGCGTGGGCAGCTGACCCTCCGCACCCAGCGCGGGGTTAAGGAGGGACCCCCCCTTTCCCAAGATCAGGCAATTTCATCCAGCTGCTAAAACTGGCTGAAGGACTGAGCTCGCCTTTCCAGGCACTAAATAAATAAAAAGCCAAGACCCGGAGGGGCATGCCGGGTAAAGGCTGGCTGCCTCTGCTCTGGCCTGGCAGATTGCTGCCTGCTGCATAGACGAAAGCCATCTTCCAGCCGGTGATTTAACATTCCAAGGGAGCAGATTAATGCCTGCAAACTTCTCAGTGGAAGCATTCAAACGCTAATTGGTAGTTGCAAGTAATTAAAGTAATTTACTCAGATTATAAAGAAATTTCTTAACAGTGATTAAGCAACTCTGGGACGTGTGTAGTTGTTTGTAATCACTCCCCCAGGGGGATTAAAGCTCTTGGCTGCATGTAATATGTCTTGTAACACCCTATGGGTCCTGTTGGCTCATGATAGCAGAGAACAGCTTGTTGGAAGAGATATAAATCAGGTCTGCACGCACATAAAGTACATCACATAGGGAACAGATCTCCTTCATGGTCCAAGCCTGGGGAGCAGGAGCTCCCCGGTGAAGGCAGACATCCCATTAGCCGGGTTTTGCTCCACAGACAGAGTCCATATCATCCCATCATAAATATTAACGATGAAAAAGGCAGAACGGAGGACAGGGCTGCAGGCAAATGTAGCCCTCAGTGTGGGGACAGGCTCATGGGATAACCGTGTGGGCACTTCTGCCTGGTTTTCATTTGCTCACTCATAAAAGAGGAATATATCCACTAAACTAGTTGTTCTAGTGCTCCAAAAGTAACAGAGGAAAAGTGCCAGATATCTGTTAAAATGATACTTAACAGATTATATTTAGCCAGCACTAATCAGCAGATTATCACTTAGATTATTTCGTGTCCTTGTTATCCCAGCCAAGCCTTGAGACCTCGCTCAGCCTGGATTTAGGCTGAGGGAGACAATTCCTGCTTTGAGACATGCAGAGGAAGAAGCCCACATTGCTCATCTGTGACATAAGGATTTTTCTTGCTTACTTTTTGCTTTCTAGTTAAGATGTTATGCAATGATATATTCCCTTCCTAGCCCAGAAATGTGCACACATGGCTTAGCGAAATTCGGTGGAGTCATGTCACAGATAAACATTCTGCCTTTGATGTGCTCCCCACTGGTGGGCAGACACCTTTTATGTTAGAAGGGACGATGTGGAGGAGCCAAGGCTCCTGCGGTGTTGTCATGACTCCCCTTGCCCTGTCTCACTGCCTCTGGAGAGGCTGGTTGTCACTTTGACGTTGGCCATCAGCTGGAGTGTGTCCCCAGAGGAGCAGAGGGATCCCTGCTACTACCCTTGCCCAAAGAATGACCCTGACAGCTCTGTCCTGCACAGAATTAGGATTTCTTCCAAGTCAGCTCCCCGCCCCGAGCACACAGGGCTGAGGAACCTCCCTGGGAATGGTGGCACCATCTCATGTGTCTTCTGATGGGCAAAGCAGTGCTTACCCTGTCTTGGAGTCACAGCCAAGACGCTCTGCCTTGCCTTCAGCAGGTTCCATTTTGCTATAGGGCTCTTGCAACTTGAGTAAGATGTTTTTAACGTATATGTCCAGGGAATCAGACAATTACGAGGAAAATATTCTTCGTACGTTGCAACCTTCTTCTCTCACAACCTAGTGGCTGGGGTCTAACTATTCTTCAGCACTACTAGAATTTATTTTTAGAACCTTTTTTTTATGTTGGGAATAAAGAGCTGTAAATATTGCATGAATGCTGACTGCAGAAGGATGCAAGTTTACCTGTGCAAACAAGTGTTGAGGGAACTGGGAGCTCATCTCCTGCAATTACTTTGGCACATCATTTTGGTATTTGCTTTCCACAATTTTTTTGGCCAAACGAAACCAATCGTTCAATTTATTATTTTTTTTTTCCCCCTCTCCAAAGGCGACACAAAAGGAGGGAGGAAATTCACATTTTGTTTGTTTGCCTGTTTGAAGCGTGTGCCTGGGAAGAAGAGGTTGTTCCGCCAGCTCTGCTGAAGGACAGAAATACACCACAACCTTCAACGATGCCAATGGGTAAACCCTCAGTGTCAGCATTCAGGGGCTGTGCTGTGGCCATTGTTACATTGTGCTGCATGGGACACGCTTTCCAGACTCAAATATAAATAGATTTTTATTTTTTTTCCTGTGTTCTGTTTACTGTGCGTAGAAATCTGATTTTCCCTAATGGTCCTTTATAAATAGTTTCCACCCACCCTCTGCTTGAAAGCTTCTCTGACTCACATTGGAAATTAGGTTCTTCCCCTCCTCGCTATTGAGAACAATTATAGCTCTTTGTTCAACGGGAATTAAGAAGCATGAGGGCTGAATCCATCCACAGGAAAATTGTCACTCTCTTTTGTTTTCCGCCTGCAATAATTATCCTGCCAACCGCTCGCTCTGACATCCTTAAACCCTCTGTGCCTCCACCAAGCATCCACCATCCCTCCCAGTGCCAGTCTGCCGGCGTGCTTTGTGCTGATTCATTTTTTATTGGCTTCTGTTAGCCACATCCTTGTTTTACCTTTTCTTCCCATTTCCCACCCAGCTGTTCCTTCCCGTCGGGAGAGAGGCACCCCGGGAAGGCAGGACTGGCCACGGTAGGAAAAAGGGGAGCAGCTGGTCCTTCAGCAAGACCCCAGGGGTTTATTATTTCTCATAAAAGCTGGCAGCTCCGTTGCCCACGGGGACCACAGCTTTGGGACGCCCCCAGGGGATGCCCTGACTAAGGGGCCCAGGCGTGATGCTTTGGGGTGACAAAGAGAGAGCAAAACACAGCAAGGAAAGAAGGTGGCCAGACTCGTGAATAAATGCTTTTCTCTTTCCGCAAGTCTGCTCCAGAGTGAAAACCCCTGTTTTAAAGAACACAACCAAATCCTTCCTATTTTTTTTTTTTTAAAGGATCCAAAATGACTAACCATTGACCCCTCCAGCCACACACTCATTTTTCATTAAAGTGTTCCTTGGATCTTATAAGTGGAGAGAGAGAGAACAAGCAGGCGAATGCACGAAAACAACCAAGAGTGCCCTGGGGCTATAATAACCGAGGTAGGAACATTTTAAATTATACCTTGGGTCAAAATGATTTTAGATTGATCAGAAACCAAAATTACCCCCGAGTTTCAGTTGATTGTCTGTGTCTTGAGTTCATCTGGAGGCTGCGTTTCTCCAGCAGCCCCCATTATCATTATTATGAGGAGTGTGTATACATTGACCCTGTTATTTTAAGCAGCAGAGGAGAAAAGAAAGAGCCTTTGAACCTTAGAAACCCACCAGTTGAAGGCAGTGCACCGGCTGGAGAAATGTGCACTTTTTGTTTTTACCCTCTAACTAAGGCCCAGGTCCCTCCTGGACCCTGGTGGGGAGTCCCCATGTCCCCTGAGGGACCACAGGATTCCCCCCAGTCCTCCTGCTGTGGTCCTCACCTGGACATCCCAGAAGGGAATTCTGTGGCAGATGTGTCAACCCATGTGGAACACTCAAGAGAGCAGTAGTGTACAAAACAAGGACAGTATTGGTTTTTCATTATCAAGCCAGTAATAGCAAGACAAGAGTATTTAGTAGCTGTTGAGTTGGAAAACAAAAGAGGCTATTACCTTGTAAAGTTGGCGTATCTCTACCGCACCTTCTCACTCTCACCCTAAATGGCCACATGTGGGTCTCTGTGCCCTTGGGGGTAGCCTGTGAAATCCCCTCCGTGGGCTACGGCACAGGCACACCTAGGAGCACCATCTCTTCAGTGTGTTTAGGAGTTAGTTAATTTTTTTTTTAAAAATTACGTATTTCAGTTTATATATATATTTATTTTATATATATAAATATAAACTTGTTGCCTGCTGTAAACCATTGTTAGATGTTGCAGCTTGATATGTCTTGCTGCCACTTTCTTTAGATGTATATATATTTTTTACCAATGGTTATAGATGCTGCAGGGGACCTCACAGGCAGGGGACATTCACGCTCACGCTCAGTGTACCCCTCAGTGGGTGTCACACCAGTGACCCCCCCGCAACTTGAAGACATGAGGTGGGTCAGGCTGAGCATGGAAAAGAGCCTGCAGGAGGGGACAACAAGGTCCTGTGCAAGGTAGTGGCTGTTTTTACAGTTTTCCAGTGTGTAAAACCTAAATATTATCATCTTGTTGGTAATGTCTTGACGATGAATGGTCTATACCGACCGGCCAAGATAAGAACATTTTGGGATCAGACTGATCGAGTGATCAGCCTGAAACCTCCCTGAGAAGGAATGTCTGTCCACAGCCATCCGGGGGAATTTTCTCTGTCTGCATTTCACTGCAAGCAGCTGAAGATGCTTCGCTCTAGTTATCCCCATGAATATTAGGATGTCTAATCAGGTGCAAAGAGGTTGGGGTTTTCCCATTTTCTGCCTCTGAAGGATGTACTTCTTTCTGTTTAATTCATTTCTCTGGTATTCAGCTTGAATGCTTGTGGCGTATAAAGAAATCACGGACTCGTAGGTCATGCAGTAAGCAAACCCAAAATTCCAATTCGACCATCTTTATTGCTACACAGAGAGACTTATATAACACACAAACCTACTCCCCCCATAATGCCCAATCATGGACTTAGAAAAATATTTTTTACCTTCTACTGAGCTTATCACAATAACAATTATTCTACTATTAAGACAAGTTTCGGTTCCCAGACTGCCCTCTGTTTTTTGTCAGAATGTGCTTCAGGATGCAAAACTTGTATTTCTCACTCCTCCCCTGCTCTCAAGGTCACTACTGGCACACACTGTTGCTCCAGATGCAAGTAAATCTTAACTATGTGAGTGACCTTTAACTGAGCCCACAAATGCTGGCACAGCACTGCTCCCTCATCAAGAGATGCGAGGTGCACGAGGGGCTGCTGTGCATCCAGGTGATGTGACCTGGGACAGGCCATCATCCAGAACAGGTCATCCCCTCTCCATGCCTGTGGTCCTCTGAACTGCTTGGTATTAGCTACGGATGTACCTGGGCTGACATCCTCAACCACTCCCACGAAAGTGTAGATCTTTCCTAACTACTGTGACTAACCTTGTTGTGATTTGTTTAGCTCTTAAGACACGGCAGGGTCTGTTTAACGAGCCACGTGCTGGCAACTTTGGATGAGGGGCTTTCTGCAGAGCACACAGCACTTGAGCATCTTCTGAGCGCAGAAGGGAGCTGCAGAGCCCTGCCTGCCCCACAGGGGTCTCATAACAGCTTCCTTCTCTCTCCTCCCAGTCTCCTCTTTGACTGATGGGGTGGGTTTTTTTCGGCTTTCTCCAGACCTGAGGGAAGCTCACAGCCTGCCTGGCACTTGAAAGAAAGAAAGATAAAAATAGCCAAATTAAAAAAAAAAAAAAATTAAATTATTTAATTGAAAAAAAAAAAAAAAGCTCATGGTCTTCTTTTAAAGCAGGCATTAACTTTTACTGCTGACTCCATCCCGTTGGAGCCTTGTTGTGCTCCCTCCTGGATCTCCCACCTGGGCCAGGGGAACCGCGGCACCCACCGAGGAGGGAGATGTTTTCCCATTCAGCCCGTGTCTCCCGACTCGGGGAGACACATAATGAAGTTGCTCCACTCCCGATGCCTCCCCGGGCTGTGACATGTTCAATACCATCACGAATTACTGCTCGGGTAATGCATGATTAATCCAGCACAAAGTACCTGCCAGTCGGCGGGGCGCTGCGGAAAGCCTCTGCCAGCGATTAACGTGGCACGTTAACGAGGGGGGACAGCAGGGAAACACCGGCCAGGTGTGGGAACGGGGCCACCGCTCCCCCGGGATGGAGAAGAGAAGGGTGTGGGGTGGGGGAAGGGGTTACATGGGGGTCCCTATGCGTGCAGGGATTTCCTGTGGCACCTCTCCATCGGCCCTGGTTTCTGCTGAGCGAGACCGTGAGAACGGCTGCGGAGACACGGTGGTGGAAAAGCGATACTGGCCATGAGTGACAGGACACGTTAAGCCTCTGCCTGAACATAAGCAAAACCCCCGAGCTTGCAGCTATCAGCTTGCAATCAACTAAACTCCAACATCTATTTCTGATGAGTCTTTTGAGCCGGTGCCATGTTAGTCCTATACAAGGAACCGCTGCTGTTGGACCGCAGGTCTTGGTCTGGTTGCACTGAAAGCACGGGTTGAGGCTGCTCACCAAGGGCTCTTGCTGGAGCAGATGCCAAACTGGGCAGGAGAGGGTTACTTAACTGCAATCACATTTTGAGGAAAATGTTGGAAATATTTCCCATCCTTAAGTGGGATGAAAAAGGAGAAATCTTCACCAACCACAAAGTTTGGACCTAATAGTTCCCAAATTCTTTCTTGGACCAGAAACAACTGTTTCTTCGATTTCTCAAAACAAACCAGCTCAATGGATTTTTAAGCCCTTCAGGAATGGCAGCCTTTTCCTTCTGTTTTGTCATAACATTCTGGGGTTTCCTAGCGGTTTTGGTGCTGACCTTTTAAGTTTTCCTCCAGATTTGTGAGAAACTGTAAATAAAAAGTTTATTTTCAAGTAGTACAAAGGAGCAAGTAAACTAACTGGGAGAAGTGCTGAAACCAGTATGTGCTCCCAAACCGATTTGGTTTTGCTTGATTTTATCCAAAAAATCAAACAACTTGATCCACTTGCTAGAGAAGGATGAGGATGCCTTGGTCAGTCACAGGTAGCAGCGAAGCCAGGCTTTAGCCCCCGCTGCTACCGGCTGCTCCGAAACATCGCTCAGATCCAGGGGAAGCTGCCAGGGGTTACGTGGAAAGCCAGTCCTCATCCGTGGTAAGCGTGGTTCAACCACCCAAAACATTTCATGCCATCGCTGGCCCTCGATGAGCCCTCAGACTGCAACAGACTTTGGTCCTGACGGAGCTGCTTTGGATTTAAGCAAATGACCTCGAGGTGAAAGCTTCTGTATCTGATTACCAGTCCCAACCATCTACAGTCGGGACATTTATTTGTGTTGAGACAGAAGAAAACATCCCACGGACCAGCCGTCCACAAAGGGAAAGAAAAAGGTTTCTAGAAAAAGCAAACAAATTGTAGGTACGCTTGTGTTACATGAGTTTTAACTAAAGCCTCTCCTCTCCGCAGAGCAACAGCAAACGCAGTGGGAAATAAAAACAAAATTACCACTGCAAAGCCTATAATTGCATTTCAAAACCTACAGCCATTAATTCCCACAAGCGCCAGGATCAGAACTGCAAATAAAAGCAGCTGCCGATGTGTTCTGCATTTGGGGAGATGCTCCACGAGTGCAACGGAAACACTTCCTCTGCTTGTAGGGTTTTTTTCACATGTGCCTTTTACCCCAAATAAAATAATTACTTTTACAAAGCTGCCTGAGATCCCACATCATTAGCAGAACACAGGGGTGGATTCACAAACC